>JAVXUP010000665.1:0-380308 GCA_033070095.1 Escallonia herrerae | reverse complement strand
CAAGGGGGCATGGCAGGTTGAAATCAAGCTGAAGCCCGGCCGATCCCAAAAAAAGGAATTCGCAGAGGGTTGGAACGTCTTCGTGCGCCAGCATGGCCTCGAACTCGGGGACTTTGTAGTGTTCGAACACCTTGGGTGGTGGGATTTTCAAGTTGTAATCTTTGAACGGAGCGCTTGTGAAAAGCTTTCGTACCCCATTTGTGAACCATAGTTTATTATAATAAAAATATTTATGTTCTTGTTTATTATGTTTTCAAATTTTTTCTTGGTTAATTGTGCCTTTTTTTGTTGCCTCGATATATTGATATATTGAGATCGTTGATTATGAATTGTACATTATTTTTTGGAAAAATTGAGATTGTTGATTCCGTCGCTAAAACAAGTCTTTGGGCGTCAGTTTATTAAAATAGCATTAACGTACTATGTCGCTAAAACAAGTCTTCGGGCCAATTTATTTCAATTTATTAAAACTGCATTACGGGCGCCAATTTATTCCAATTTATTACATTACGCCACATTGTATAGTTCTATATATATAGCGGATATAAGGGGCCCTCCGCTTAGGCCGGGTTCGGGAAGGTCGGGAACTAAGGCCCCGTTTGACAAAAAAATTTTCCCTCTTTTTTCAGTTTTAAAAACTGAAAAAAAAATGTCTGGTCCGTGCCAACCATTTTCTGCGGTAAGTATATCCGCGATACTATATAGCGGACAGTTTGGACTAAGTGTAGAAAAAACTAAGTGTTGGAGAGGTGGAAGTAAGTGTAGAAGAAAAAACTAAGTGTAGAAAAAACTAAGTGTAGAAGAAAAAACTAAGTGTAGAAAAAACGAAGTTTTGGAGAGGTGGAACAAAGTGTAGAAGAAAAAACTAAGTAATGGTATTCTGAGGGGCCGTCCGCTACATAGTATAGCGGACGTAGAGAACACAACCAAAAACATTCTGCGGGGCCGTCCGCTATACTATGTAGCGGACGTAGAGAAGATGTGTCGTCCGCTACATAGTATAGCGGACGTAGAGAAAACTACCAAAAGTCTAGCGTCCGCGATACTATATAGCGGACAAGGAACAGACCCGCGATACTATATAGCGGACGGCAAATATATATTGTCCAGCGGACAGCAAATATATATATTCAAACCCAAAAGAAAGTCCCCCTATAACTTCTACACTCTTCTTCTCCCCGTGTTCTTCCTACTCACAAATATTCCCAGCGGCGTTGGCAAGCAGATCTGCGCAATTTCTTCATAAGAGCAGCTTTAATCCCCCCTAATAGATCACGTAAGTTCACAAAATCAATCCTTTACATGTTTCTAATCTATAGTTGTGATCAATATTGCGTTTTATGCGTGGTTTTGATTATGCATTGAGCATGTGCTAGCGGTGATGAGGATTTATATATGTATGTATTTGTTCATGTGCTAGCGTTTGTAAAATCCGATTCCATAGTTTCAGTTGCAAAAAATGGAATTTATCCCTGGACCAGAAGATCCATCCGTGTTATACGACCAAGCCAACCATATCAGTACGCTCATATGGGATGGTGGAGTAAGATACATTATTTATCAACTTTCTTATTATTACGAACGTTGTTTTACCGTTCATTTTGCTCAAATTGTATTTATTAATAATTCGTAGGAAAGAGAACTTCTCACCACCGTAGAAGTATCTCGCGAGTTCACGAGATGGACCTTGAACAATTCCCAGAAAAGCATACTGCGTGGAATTGGGTTTGGGATTTTCACGCATGGGCAGATCTTTCAACAGCTTGACCGGGCCTTGATAGGTGCCCTTGTTGAGAGGTGGAGAAGTGAAACGAATACGTTTCACTTCCCGATCGGAGAGATGACGATTACCCTAGAAGATGTAGGGTTCATCTTGGGGTTGCCGGTGACGGGGCGGCCGGTAATTGCTCCTCCGTCAGACGCAACGAATAAGAGAACAGCGCGAGACTTCTTCACTTCGATACCCCAGGATCAATTTAGCACTGGTGGTATAAAGTTGAAGTGGTTGGTAGATACCTACGGGGTTTTGCCGGAAAACTATACGGGCCGTGAGCTTGTGGTGTACACAAAGGCCTTCCTCTTGTGGGTGATGGGAGCAATTTTATTCCCAACGACGTCGAAGAACACGGTCAGCGTGAAATATTTACCGTTGTTGGGTAACCTGTCGGAGGTTGGGGATTATGCCTGGGGTGCAGCGGTTCTTTCGTATCTGTACCGAGCATTGCACAAGGCAACGAGGCCCAACTCCAAAGCCATATGTGCATGTCTCTCGCTATTGCAGGTATATCATATAAATCATGTCTTCGTTATTGTGTTTTATTTTTGTTGAATCGACGATATAAATATAATTTTTTGATGTTCTCAGGTGTGGTCTTACGAACACCTTGCTCCCGGTGCACCAACGCGTAGGGATGGAACCGACAAAGTCTGGCCTCGGTTGTGTGCTTGGGAGTACAGCCGGAGGGCTAGCCACTACAAGAGGAGAGTCGATCCCCATCACAACATTACGTACTATCGAGGGGAGTTCGACCGTCTATCTCCGGGCCAAATGCGTTGGGCACCGTACATACGTTTGGCGCGACGGGTGGGAGAGTCGTTCGTCTTCACGCTCTCCGGGTTGCAGCGCACACCCCTGATCCATTTCGAGCTCGCAGAGTGGCAGCTGCCCGACCGAGCAATGCGCCATTTTGAGTTGGAGCAGGGTTTGCCAGTCGATGCCCCGGATATGAGGGTTAACAGGAACCCACCGGATGTCGGAGTGTTTGGCACCGCCAATGCGTACGAATTGTGCGCGGCCGAAATAGAGCTTTGGACTTCTTGGCAGGACACACTGGCGGCCATCGTCTCGGAGCCAGACCCCGTTATCAGCATCGATCAGTACGATGAGTGGTACTACCGCATCACGCGGAGGAGAGTAGCCCCTGTAAACTTTGAACGTGGGGAGAGGTATGCGCCTAGGGGTCAGATCGATGAGCGTATGGCATACAATCTCGTAAGTTGCCCAACAAGTCTGACTTGAACCAAATTAGTTGAATATAAATGTCTGATTGAAGTTACTTAATTTTTTATCTCTTTGGATGTAGGTTAATGCCTCGCTTGCATTCTTCCAGAAGTTGAGTGAGCGGAGGGATCTGGTGAGCGCAATGGGCGAGGATCTTTGCCAACAGGCTGCGACATTGGCTTTAGGCTGCGGGAATTTTTTGCGCCAAGCATCGGGCCAGTCTTCGGGAGTAAGCCCGGGAATGGGTTATACGGGCGTCAGCCAGGGATACGGTGATCCCTCTGGACAGGCTTCAGGGGTGAGTCAGGGAGTTGTTGGTACCTCTGAAGCGGGGATGGGACAGGCTCAAGCGTCGTGGGGCGATTACAGCGGCCCCTCCTTCAATTTGTTCCCGGAACCCCTCTCTCAAGTCACGCAAGACTTTCCTTTCGGAAACTACGGTTTCTCCGAGGCACTGCCCATTGTCCCGTGGGCGGGACCAGTTGGCGGCCCCGAAGGGGAATATCAGCCGGCCGAAGAAGGAATTGGAGGCCAATATCCCCCGATCGACCCCCGAGGGCAATATCCGAAAGGGCATCCAGCCAGGCCCCTAAAGCCGCATAAATGCGATATAATCCGAGCCCGTTATTTTAGCGGGGCCCCCCAAGACGGAGCGTCGTATGACGTGGATCACCCCGAGGGCTTGGATTACAATGCCTCTTGGACAGAGATCGCCTCGCTGGCGCCGGGATCTTGGTTAGACAGCGGTGTCATCTCGCACTACGTGCAAATTCTGAGGCGAAGGTGTCGGGAGCATCCAGACATCGGTCTGCGCGTGTTTATCTTGGATGCTTTTTTCCATCAGCTCCTAGTACAAGAGTGGCACGACTGGGGCAATGCAAGGAAGGGGAGAGGCATGGCCCAGTGGAAACCGTCCCCTAACCTACAAGCATATCTTGCTAGGGATAGTCCAGTGAGCGCAAGTGTTGCCGACGTGTTTCTAATCCCCTTTTTAGGGAATGCGCACTGGTACTTGGTTTGCTACGAACCATTACAGAGCACGGTTTCAGTCGTCGACAGTCTCTACGACGATACCGACGTGATGCCTGTGATTGATATGTACCGAGGCATAGGCCAGTTGGATGCCATGGTAAGATCCTGTTTCCTTCTTGTTGTAACTTGCATATTATAAAACTGATTAATCTTATTTTGCTAGCTATGTTTAATGCTTATTATGGTTCTCGCAGAATCTTTTTGCTGCCCTGGTCAATGGTAGGCGTCGGGAGAAGGTATCGCGCAGGCCGGTCCTCATTTTCCGATTGAAGAGGAGTAGGCCCAAGCAACATAATTCCTCGGACTGCGGCGTCTTCCTCTGCATGTACATGGATTACATTTGCCGGTCTGAGAGCCTCAAGAAGACTGTCTGGAGCGAAGAATGCATACAAGACTTTAGGTATAGGATTGCTTGGCAAATTATAAATGGCCGGCCTAGAGCTATTAGGTTTATTGTAAATCCGTGTAAGGAACATAATTCCTGCGAGAGATGATGTTCCCCAATTCACATTGTAACGTTACAACACTTTTTTAACCCAAAAAATTTATTGAATGCGATTGATTTTATTGACCAATGTGATTTAACGGTGGGAAACCAAGTGTTCAAAAAATAACAAAGTGATCGATAATATGTGTATCTGCGGGGCCGTCCGCTACATAGTATAGGGGTTTTAGAGAAGGGTATTCTGCGGGGCCGTCCGCTATACTGTGAACCAAAACCAAAAAAAACTAAGTGTTGTGGGGGGGGTATTCTGCGGGGCCGTCCGCTACATAGTATAGCGGACGCAGAGAAGTGAACCAAAACCAAAAAAAAACTAAGTGTTGTAGGGGGGTATTCTGCGGGGCCGTCCGCTACATAGTATAGCGGACGCAGAGAAGTGAACCAAAACCAAAAAAAAACTAAGTGTTGGGTCTGCGGGGCCGTCCGCTACATAGTATAGCGGACGCAGAGAAGTGAACCAAAACCAAAAAAAAAACTAAGTGTTGTAGGGGGGTATTCTGCGGGGCTGTCCGCTACATAGTATAGCGGTAAGTGTTGTAGGGGGGTATTCTGCGGGGCCGTCCGCTACATAGTATAGCGGACGCAGAGAAGTGAACAAAAACAAAAAAAAACTAAGTGTTGTAGGGGGGTATTCTGCGGGGCCGTCCGCTACATAGTATAGCGGACGCAGAGAAGTGAACCAAAACCAAAAAAAAACTAAGTGTTGTAGGGGGGGTATTCTGCGGGGCCGTCCGCTACATAGTATAGCGGACGCAGAGAAGTGAACAAAAAAAAAAAAACTAAGTGTTGTAGGGGGGTATTCTGCGGGGCCGTCCGCTACATAGTATAGCGGACGCAGAGAAGTGAACCAAAACAAAAAAAAACTAAGTGTTGTAGGGGGGGTATTCTTTAATACCTTAGGTTTCTAATGTTGTGCTGCGCAGTGTAGCGGACAGTGTAAGAAATCACGTATAAAAAAATGATTGTAAAGGTTATTACAAACGAGTCATTACTAAAATATTATTACAAAATGTCCGACACTTTTGATGGCTCATAAAAGATTATTACAAAATATTCAGTACACTAAAGTTCCACTGCAGCTTGTTCGTCCTCATCCTCGGCATCATCTTCTTCCCCGTCTTGCAAAGGCACTGGACTTATCCCCAGTGCCTTGTAATGGTTCCGCTTGTCGTGGTCTGTCATTTTGTTGCACAATGCACACCTTCTTAGCTTTTTTGGTTGAGTTGCCGTCTCAATAGAGCTTTTCATCCGCGTAGATCTCTTGCGGCCTTTCGTTTGCGATATAATTGGATCCGAAGGCCGGATATCATTGTCGGCTCCCTCCCCCGGCTCGTCATCTTCTGATCCCGTCGTAGGCTCGGTGTCAACCGCATTGCTGACTGAAGCTGCTTCCAATTGGTCGACGATGGGCTCTTGCTGCTGAGCTACCTCGAGGAGATGTTTATATCCGACCATTGTAGCAGCACCCTTTACGGACAAACGGGTGAACATCGTCACCAGATGATTATACCGCAACGTCTCTGATTCTTCAAAGTCAGTATACGGGTGCTCCGGAAAGGAAATGGTACCGTGCAACCTGTTTGCACCTTTCGTCCAACGTGGCAGGACGTATTTATCGGGGATTGTCCTGATATTCTTCTGTGTGAAAAACCGCAGAATGTGTCTACACAGGATGCCATGGAACTCAAACTTCTTACAAACACATGTCACCGAGTCCGTCAATGTGTCGTGGGTCACCGTATAAATTCTGCGCAGCTTCTCAGGGACGAGGTCATTCACGAGCGAATAAACCTTGTACTCACGCGACGACTTTTCTGCCACCTTATATATACTGTATCGGCCCGATTTTTGCAGCTCTACTTGGTATAGCAGGAAGATCTCCTTCGTATAGACTTTGGCACCGTTCAGCTCCAGCGGGGTCTCAAGCAACCTTCTCCTTTGCTTGTACGTGGTTGCAAAGTCTGCAGCCCTTTCTTTCACGAACAACGACGCAACCGCTTTTTGTGCTGATGTGACGAAACTCTTCAAATTGGTAGCTGTACCCACATAATTATCGAACGTGGCATTCATAGATTCACTCCTGCCCGTCGTTTTCATGCCCGCAGAAAAATGACTTCTCGTGTAAACACCAATCCATTGCTCTTTGAGCCCGTACAAGTGCTGGAGCCACTCGTTGTCTTGCAATGAGTAATCCCGAACAAGCTTTTCCCACCTCTCCTCGAATTCCTCAATCGTTAATGACTTGAGGACGCATTTGTCAAAATCCTGTTTAAAGTCTGGATACTTTGCGTACATGTGATGCAGACGTTCAGGGTATTTGTTGCTTATGTGCCAAGTGCACAAGTTGTGTCGAGTATCTGGGAAGACGGTAGCAATAGCCTTCTTCATTGCCAAATCTTGATCGGTGATGATAACAGTCGGTGCTTTGAAGTTCATTGCTTCCAGCCACACCCTAAACAACCATTCAAAAGAACTCTCGCTCTCGTCCCTTAACAAGGCGAACCCGAACAGGATGGAGTGATAATGATGATTGACGCCCGTGAAAGGAGCGAACGGCATCGAGTACTTGTTGGTACGGTATGTGGTGTCGAAAGTCACGACATCCCCAAAATGCTTATAAGCTAGCCTCGAACGACCGTCGACCCAAAAAATTGTGCTAACTCGATGCTCGTCGTCAAGTTTATAGTCGAAGGTAAACTGCGGGTCCTCCATCTGCATCCGTTTCAATAGGCTCATTGTCGCTTGCGCATCATTGAGGTCATACGCGGCTCGTCTATGGGTTCGGACCGCGTTACGAACGTCTGTCGTGTTAAAGTTTAAATTTTGAATTCCCCCAGCCTGTTCAGCAAGAACATTAATCATGTCGGTAGGTCCTAGCCGCGCATCGCTCATTGTGTGAATTAGGCTCCTCGCGACCTTACCCATCTTCTTGTGTTGATGCATCTGACTCACCTTAGAAGGGGTTACTAACGGGTGATTGTGTGCCAGTTCCAGGCTGGTAATAAGCCAATGATCTTGTTTGGCTTTATAGCTTACGAACATCTTGACCTGGCAATTCGTGCGCGCAAAGCAATCCCGTCTTCTCCGCGCATACCCTATTTCGTCATCATCACTGTCATCGTTGCCTACGCGTGTCTCATTTTGCACTGGGTTTCTGCCCCTATGACACTCGTATAAGCGAGAGCATATCCTTTTCGATACGCTGCTTGTTCTTGTAGTTTTTATTCTAATGCCAAAACCAACCCTCAATGAATAAGCTCGAAAACATTCTCCAGCTTCTTCCAACGTTTGAAAGGTTCGTCCTAGATACGGATCACTAGCATCTACGGGGGTGCTGGAGCTCGATACGAAATCAGACATTGTGAAAAAGACCTATGTAGAAATAGAATACGCTTATTATCTCAAAATTATCTTGACGATTAGACCGATTTAGGATACCATATACATAATCTCAAAAGTGTCTCCTATTTTGCTAATTATATATTTACTGAACATAACAAATTAAAATTACTAAGATAAACGGTAGCAAGATCACAAACTTTACCTTGCTTGAGTGATGCTTGAACCAAAAGTGTGTTACTCCAAGAAAAGCTTGAAGGGTGCTGAAAATGGAAGCAAGTGAATCTGAAAGCCCCGCAAAAATTTTGCTGAAAGAGCCGAGTAGGGATAGATTCTAGGATACCAAGGGGATCCAGTTCTCGGGGCTCACGCCCGAGACTTTATAGGCGACCGAGGGGACAGGCCCTGACATGTGTCAGCCTAGAGATCGTCCGCCATACAGTATGGCGGACGCCTTTTTCCTGACACATGTCAGGAACAGAAAGGCGTCCGCGAGACAGTCTCGCGGACATGGGAGGAGGGCAAAAAGGTAAAACTCCCGTCCGCGAGACAGTATGGCGGACGGGGATCAGTTTTGGAAAAAGGCGCGATCTGGACCGTCCATCTTTCAGGATGGACGGTCAGATCGCGCTAGCAACTTAACTCCATTTGCTAGCGCTATCAATGGATCAGCTCCCTCTATATATATATATATATATATATATATATATATATATATAATTCCTATACTTTAGTAAAATCCAAGTCCACACAATCCTCTACGTCCGGAGTAAAAGGCGTAGCTAGTCCTGTACAACAGGTAACAGGTAAAGACAAAACAAATCCTGTGATAGTATCTTCAGTATAATCACTTAAATGATCAGGTTCTCCGCATGAATAGCATGTAATTTTATTTTTATAGATACGTCTATTGTCATATTTTCTAACATGTCTAGGATTTAAAAAAGGTTTTCTAGCTCTACTTTTTCGTAGAAAATACGTCTTTCTAGGTTGTTTTGGCCTTCTCAAAGGCTTTCTAGTATATTTAGGTCTAGATTCTTCTTGACCATAGTGTTGAGGTGTATATATTTCTTTACAAAAGCTTGTTTCATTTTTAAGTTGTCTAGCAATTTGTATATTAGTACATTTTGAAACTAAAATTTCTATTACTTGTTCAAAGACACTTCCTAAGGAATAGGCTGGTCTTTAATTCGGGTTTTCGTAAACTTTTTTAATTGTTTCACTAATTTCTCGTCCTAAAGCTCCTGGTAATTTATATAGAAATTTGTCTATAACATTTGAGTTGTATATGTTTCCACTTTGTGAGGCAAAATAATAGTATTCTTGCATAAAATGTTTTATATTATGCCAGTTATATAGATGTACTTGTTCTAATTTTCTAGCCGCTTCTATTTGTATAATAGCATCTCCAGTATTGGGATTTCTTCCTGTTAATATTAATTGTATTGTGTTTACAAAATTATAAGGATTGGGGCCTAAGTCTGCCATTTCTTTTAAATCATTAAGATAGGCTTGCTGCCATTCTTCGAAATTAGCTTTAGCTATTGGCCCTAAGAATTAAGTCATGTATCTTATCATTTCTTCTCCTGTTTCTAAATTATCTGACTGTTTAGTAATGAAATTTGCTACTACTGCATCTTTCCATACTTGTATATAATTAGTTCTTTGTTGTGGATCAACTGCAGTTATATTTAAAATAAAAGGTTCTGCTGCCTTTTGTATTTTAAAGTTTTGTTCTAAATGATGTTTTTTACCTTTGGGTCTATAATTTGGTCTTTCATATTTTGCATTTTCTATTGTTGCACTTTGTCTTGGTAGATTGCCATATGCATATTGTGGTCTATTTGTAGGTTGAGTTGTATAGAATCTACTACCATCATTATTTTGATTATGTGTGGTTCCTGAACTACCACTTTCGTCCATAAGAATGTATGAAGTTTCATTCATTAGGTTAAATTTGGTATTACTTAAAGAAATTTGAGTTGTAACAGATTTTGTATCATTTGTTTCTTCTAATTCTTCAACATCTTCTATTGTGATAGAATCTGCGTCTATATATGAATTTATTTTGTTGTTTAAATAGTCTTCTATGGTTCCTTCTGTAGTAGAATATAATTCATAATTGTTTAAAAATTCTTCTTCTATACTTATTTCTTCTAGATATATATTTTTTAAAAATTCTTCTTCTTCTTTTAGATTAATATCTTCTAAAAGATTATAATCTTTTTGTCTTATAGTTTCTATTTCTTCCAATACTTTATTAATTTTATTGTCTAACTCAGTTTTATAATTTATTTTCGGTTCACATATATCTATATGAACGGGTTGCGAGATAAAAGCTTGGCTTAGATCTAGGTCTTTTAAGTCTTTCATTATATCCGAGTCTATATCTGTTATAATTTCTTCAGGTTGATTGAAGATATCTAAACTTTCTTATCGTTCAACGAGTTGTATAAATTCTTGTAATTGTTGCATACTAATTCCTCTTCCTATAAATGTAGTACCTATTTTTTGATTTAATATTTTAAAATCTGTTGTTTTAAAGACGTCTAAATTATTCATCTGTTTCGGTTTCTTGAGTGTCTGGGTTATTAATTGCTTCAACGTAATTTGTGAATCTAACAGACATTCTAATTTGTCTAATTTTTCTAAGCAATTTATTAATAAAAGGATAATAATGTTATTTTGTTTTCTAGATACTATTTCATTAGGAGTTCCTAAACTGTTTCTTGATAAGCCTTCTGATGGAGTTATATAATTATTACTTTCGAGGAAGGCTTGCTTATAATCTAAATTTGCTTCGTATTCTTTAGAGCTACTCATTTATATTCTATTCTCTGTATGTTAAAATATTGTCTTAAATTATTTTCTATTCTAACATTCTGTTTTTCCATATTCTGTATTTTTTGTTTACTTTCTCTTAGTTTTTGGCTAATTTCTTCAAGTTGTTTTTGTATATAGTCTAAATTATTATGTTTGGGTTTATCTAAGTTAGATTGTAACATGTTTTTAATATAATCTAAATTTTCTCTTATTATTTTAAGACTATGTTGATCTGTTTGTAAATTGAGATATTCTATGTTTTTAGACATTTTAATAGGGTAAATATAAATTTCTTCGAGTTTGTCTATTATTTTCTTGTTGCTGTATCATAAGTGTTTGCAGATTACTTAAACGTAATTGACTCATATAATTATCATAAGATTCATCATCTAACTGTGTTCTAATATGTCTTAAGAGTCCTTCTAAATATGCATTAACTTGTAGAAAATCATTTTCTAAGGTTATAAACAAATGTCCATAAGTTTGTAAGGGTCTAGGAACAGGTCTTAGTCTTCCTAGTTGCATTAATAATTTTAATCTATTATTAACATAGTGAATGCGATTTAAAGCAATATAAAAACGATTGAATTGAATTGTATTTTCTTCAGGTGTAGAATAATATGTTATAGTATCTTCAGTATAATCACTATAAAATGAAGGATCTACTGGTCTATTGTTACTACTCATTTTATGTTTCAAAGGCGTTGTCGAGATTAGCCATGGCTTCTTCATCCCATGGGTAATCATTATCACTTGCGTTATAATCTGTATTATTATCTTCGTTTGTATCTTCAACCTCATTGTTTATATTTAAGGCATTCATATTATTAATTACATCTATAGGTACACCTAAACTTTCTAAGCGTGATTCTTCATCTATTTGTCTAAGTCTACGATGAATTTCGCTATAATAGAGTGAATTGTTTTGTTGATCTTTCAATTGTATATAAAAACCTATAAGGTGTTGGAAAAATATATCAAAGTCTTCTAATAAGGAATCTAAATTTAGAAAATATCTAATGTAAAAAGATAAAGGATTGTATAAAAGGGTGATACAATCAGTATCTATATAATGTTTTATTCTATCATTTGTAAAATTTATTATTTCTAAGGCATTAAAGAATTTGTTAAAATTATCTAAGATGTCTATTCTCATCTGTTGATCTAGATTATAATCATTTATCATGTCTTCGAAACTAAAAGGATCTTGAGGAGGTTCGAAATTTAAATTTCTACTTCTTTCTATCTTAACTAGGTAAATTTACACTGTCTGTATCCGTGCTACCTAAAATATCTTCACTAATGCTTGTAATAGAATTTACTTCTCTATTTATTTGTAAATTATGTATGTGGTCTGTTATATTTTCTAACGCATTAGCTTCATGTCTTTCAGACTTCGATATCTGTCGTAACTATTTCTTTATCTTTTTTCTGTGTCGTGATGTGTTCTAATTTGTCTAATTTTTCTAAGCAATTTATTAATTTCAAATTGCACAACAAACTACTCAAACACCTATTAATATTGACACACCCTCAGAGTACGCTCAGAAGCGTGGTGGGACTTACATAGAACTTAAAGGCAAAAATAAGATATGCGAAGAATGCAGCCAGGGTAAAACAAACTGCTGCATAAAAAACATATATATATATATATATATATATATATATATATATATATATATATATATATATATATATATATCAGATACTATGTGATCGTTCCGTTAATATCTAATTTTGTAAAAAGTGATAATTTCTTTGAAAATGATAAGGTGTATACATAAGTCCTGTTAAATTTAAAATGCATTCCTTTTAAATTTCTATTTAATTGTTATTATAACCTCAAAAACATATGTAACACCTTAAAATCCCTTCGAACTAGTTAAGGAATTAAATTCATATATAAAATTCATAATTCAAGAGGGATACGTGATAGCATCACCATTTTTAATTACAACTACAATTGCGTTTGCTATTTAAGTCTATATAACACTGGCATGATTGTTCTATTACTGTAGGTGGTAAGCCTATATCCAATTGAAATATTACTTGACAACCTATAAAAAAGCTTAAAGGCAAGAACTAGCATCTCCACTGTGTCGCTATCTATTATTTGTCTTTCAACTTACGATATAAAGAAATTACAGATAAACACACACACACACACACACACACACACACACATATATATATATATATATATATATATATATATATATATATATATATATATATGGGAGCTGATCCATTGATAGCGCTAGCAAAATGGAGTATTTGCTAGCGCGATCTGCTGAAAGATAGACGGTCCAGATCGAAAACTGTCAGTCGTCCGCGACAATGTCGCGGACGGATTTTTTTAAACATTGTATCGCGGACGGTCCAAATCTTCTTTTACGTTTTTTTTAAGTTCGTTACATAATGTAGCGGACGAATACCGTCCGCTACATTATGTAGCGGACTATTTTACTTTCTACATCTGTGTTGTCAGAGCTCTTGATCTCTTATCTTCTCTCTTCTGGATGAGCTCCTTCAAGACGGTGGAAGGGTGATAGAAATGGAGGAGGTTGAAGACCCTAGAACAAAATGACAATCTGTTGCTAGCCAATTTCATGAATGGTTCCAGCCTGCAGGTGGAAGTGCTAATTAAGTGTGCTCGTTTTGGAGTCTTTTTTACCAATGGCAATCTGTTGCCAACGAACTTCATGAAGATTTGTTCATCAGGATCAAAGTAAGAAGAGAGAAAAAGAAGAAGTCAGAATGAGAGAAGGGAGGGAAAAGAAGACTAGTCCGCTACATTATGTAGCGGACTAGTCTTCTCTTTCCCTCCCTTGCGGACACATTAATGACACAGAAAAGTCATACCACACATATGTTGTCATTCGTCCGCGATACTATGTCGCGGACGGCATTAAAAAATGTCGTCCGCAATATTGTGTCGCGGATTATGACATGCGTCAGGGCCTGTCAGTCGTCCGCGATACAATGTAGCGGACGGGTGGAGGGGCAAAAAGGTAAAAAAATTCGTCCGCGATATAATGTCGCGGACGACTGACAGTTTTATCTGGACCGTCCATCTTTCAGGACGGACGGCCCAGATCGCGCTAGCAAATACTCCATTTTGCTAGCGCTATCAATGGATCAGCTCCCTATATATATATATATATATATGCATATATCTCATACTAATTGCACGCATCCTACTCAAACAAACAGTGCTGCTTAATAATCGAAAGTTAGGAATAATGCAAGTGAATTCTTTTTGTGATATTTTACTTAAGTTAGTTGTGATCAATTAGGTACAACAGTTATTTTTTATAGCCAAATAAGATATTTTTTATACAGTTAATGTCTTTTTTATCTCAGGATATGTGATATGCAATAATCTACTTTTTGAAACTTTATGCTATATTGTATTATATATAGACGGACCCGAGCTTGGCTCGAGTTAGTAGGCTAGTTTGACATAATTAGCAACCAGTTCCTCCTACGCTTGTTGCCTTTGAGGTATTATGATTGCAAGAGCAGCTGTTTGAAGCCGCAGCCTGCATCTTTTCTCATTCTTGTCAAGCCTGAAGCCTTCAAGGTAGCTCCAGGTATGATCTGCCATCCACCCTAGCAACTCCGGTATCCTGACCACACTACCAACAGCTGCATCTTGCCAAAGCAAAGCATTCACAATTACTCGATCTTATAGGTATGACTTCAGAATACAACTACCAGTGGATTGGGACAGAGTTGGAGGTTCGAAGCTTCTGCAATTGCAGCATGGCATTTAAGATTTCAAAACATGCACAAACACGCCCATCCAAGGGCTATTTCCATCCTAAAACAAAGAAGATTTGGTAGCTACTGGCTTGAGGTTTCACGAGAAAGAGTTGGAGGTCTCAAAAGCTTCTGCATTCACGGTATAGCGTAGAAATTTGACCAAGTTCTTGTGGTGACTTGAGTACCCTTGAACTGATAATGTATACAATCCCCAAAATCCCAAAAATGTGGGTGACAGGAACTTGCCTAGCAGCAGTTCCTCCTGCTGAAAATAGTGCCACAGCCAGTCTTCAATGCCACTGAAGTTTTCTCTCCATTACCAGATCCCAATTGCTGAAATGGAGGATATGTTTCATAAACTCTGCAACTGGATTGCAAATTGCAGAGCTGCTAAAACTGAAAAGGGACATTGACTAGGAAATTGAAATGAATATTGTTTTGACTTGGTGAGCTAGATTGGTGAAACTTTCAAGTTGAATCTAAAAACCCAGAGTTTAGACACCCCTAAGGGAGGGGAAGCAGCCCAAGCCTCAGATTATGAAATCTAAACAGGAAACCCTTGTTTCCTTGCTCTTTTACTTAGTATTAGTATTTGAGAGCGCCTCCTCATAATCTCTACGGTTTCGTGTATGTGCACCATAAGCTGTGGGTATGTGTTACTTTCCTAGTAATGCCAGGGACTTCAATCACACAGGATCAACATAAGAGAGTCTCAGCTGCAGCAGCTCCATAGGATATCTATAAGGTGCAGCAAAATTACTACTTGTTGCTTTCTTGATAACGAATTTGACATAATAACAACCTATACAACTTGACCAAATGCCAGGTCATCCAGAAAAGCCAACTCAAAGCATTAGACAAGAGTCTGCTTTTGACATTCAAATGACATAAGTATGTTTGTGAGAAATTATTGAACATGGATCAACATGCTAACAATACAACAAGTCCTTACATCATAGACGAGACATTCTCAGGTCCATGCAAGGAGTAATGAGCCATTATGGAGGTGGTCATAGCATTTCTTGTGACTTCCTTACACAACGGCTAACCTTTTTGTTGAATTCGTTTCTCCTATCTCTCCACTCCTTCTGCAATGATGTATATTGGCAGCCAAAAAGACTCAGACAACCAGAGATAAAACATACGTCATGATGCTGGTAAAGATAAACGTGAAACACCTTCAGTGAGTAGCAAAAATCCTTGTGCAGGAATACATTAAAGACATTGGGAGAGAGAGAAGTGCTGATCTTTTTCTTTTTCCCTAAGAGAGGAAGTCATTGAAAAAGAAGTTACAAGTCCAACCAATGTTCTTTCCATCCA
The DNA here is from genome assembly GCA_033070095.1 of Escallonia herrerae. Taxonomy (NCBI): domain Eukaryota; kingdom Viridiplantae; phylum Streptophyta; class Magnoliopsida; order Escalloniales; family Escalloniaceae; genus Escallonia; species Escallonia herrerae. Next base: position 364,526 of record JAVXUP010000665.1, on the reverse strand, counting down.
GGTTCACACATAATTTTCAGCATACTGTAGACAGCCAAAGAGGGAAGGCAAAAAAGCCTATGTAGGGTTTACAGCTGATAGCTGTTAACCCTCACTAAATTCATAACTGAACTATGATACAATGCATGAGCATTCTAACGACGTATCATAACCAAGAGAGAAGAGACAAGCAACCCAACAATTACAATTTAAAATCAAAACAACATGACAGAACAACTAATGCACACCACTCCGCTACTGATCCCTAATCCTCGCAAGCATCAGATGCACTTTCTGTACTTTCGAACATTAATAGACTTAAAAAGAAGTTGGCTTCCTGCATATATAAAAGGTAATCCTAAATTACAATTTATCCCCAAACTAAACAAAACCCTACAGAATTCATCAGATAATCCTAATGCTTTCAATTTTTTAGATGCATCATCTCTTTCTCACCAAGTCCACCAATGAAAATGCGTAATCTCACCTCCACCCAAGAATTGCTTTACTTCCAAAGGGTCAACCGGCTAATGCTATAATTGGTGAAAATATCTCCTGGCCTCTACGTCTCTATTCTTTCATGTCTGTCAAAGCATGTAAAGCGTGTGTATATATGTGGACAACCGGAACAATGAGTCCGATACTGTAGTGTTGATAGACCTGAAATTATCAGCTTAACAACCATAATAGACCTGTCTAACTTAGGCCAAAAAGAGCTTTCCACCGAAGAACGGCTAACAATCAGAGAAATGAAAAGCCCAGGACCTAAGAGGCTTTTACCAAGCCCAAACAAAAGAGGCAAAGTATAATGTACGCTAGGTTACATGGACTCGGTGTCAGTGTCCGGATCGGATACATGTCCGAGTGTCGGACTCGCCTATTTTTGAAATTCTAGGATACGTGGACACCGTCCAAAAGTTGGACACGGGTACGGGGACACGGCTAAAAATTTTAAGATACATAAAATACTTTAAATGAGATTGAGTGTTAAATATTTTTTTTACAGGTATATGTAAATTTCACATAAATTATATATAATTACTGCTCAGAATAAATAAATTCTTTCATTTTTGGTTGGATAATATACATTTTATTTTGATTTAGATATTTTTTGTTCCTTTTTATAAGTCAATGCCAAAAAGTTGGAAAAAAAAAAGAAAAGGAAAAAAAAGCAAAAGAGAAAGGCTGTCAAAAAGCAGACAGAAGTGAGAAGACCCAAAAATGCAGACAGAAGACCCACGTGACCCAGCAGAAGGTACTCTCTCTATCTCTCTCTCTCTCTCTCTTCTTCTTTTCTTCCTCTTCTTCTCTTCTTTCTCGGAGGTCGATGGCCACCTTCACAGCTTCTTCTTTCTTCGATCCTTACCGTCGCTATCTGGCCGGAATGTAGACGTGGCGTATCCGTCTGGCAGATGACGGATCCGACACGGATCCCGTACCCGTGTCGGCGTCGAGTCGTGTCGACACCGCCCCTTTACCCCAAAGTGAAGGGTCCATGTAACATAGAATGTACGTAACTTGCTGAAAAGTTGCAGACTAATCGTAGTCTATTAAGAGAATGTTTTTGGGCCAAGCACCTTCGAAGTTTGGATACTTTAGGTTTAAAAAAGGAGGGTAAGATTCGGACATTGTCTCACCCTAGATTCCGCTACGGTCGCAGCCTCATGCGCAGGGCCGTTCTTTTTTAAGGGTGAAAGGGCGATAACCAGCAGTGACAAGTAGCTTAGAAGTACCTTATCAAGAAGAGGTTTCCGACATAATCCATACATTAATATACTTTAGAGTAGTTTCCATCACATGCTCACCCCTAGAAAAAGTTACACCAACCGCGTGTCTTACAATAAGTCAGAATCAACGTTCCGCTTTAACTGCAAAGGGACTTGGTTACTTCATTACACTGTAATGCATAATCAACTATATGAGCTGAAAAACTAACATTCTACAGGCAGAGCAATTATGAAACTGTTCAACATCCACTATTCATAATTTCTTCCCTTTTACACAATAATTGTGTCACTTTGAAAGTATGGTAAGCAAATGTATACAGGGCAAAATACGCCATTGGCCACTGAACTATTTACCAAATTTCAATATTGTCACTGGACCACAATTTATTTAAAAGTGACCATTGGACTCGTCAATTTGCCCAATCAGGTCATTCTGATAGCTCCGGTTAACTTGAAGCCTGTTAAGTGCCTATGTGCGAGGCATATGGGGCTTAAGTTAGGGGCCAAATCATCATAAAACAAAAAACTTCTTCTTTTCTAGTTCTGTAATTGTTTGGTCTGACTTTTTTCTTCTTGTTGTTGTTCTTCATTCTTCTATTACCCACCACCACAACCCCCGACCAAAATCCACTGCCACCACCAACCCATACCCGTTTCCCCATGACCATCACCCTAGATCTCCCCAACCCACCGCCACAGAACCCACCGCAAGAATCTTTCAAACTCCCAATCACCCTTCAATCGCCAGTCAGCACCACAGAACCCACCACAAACACTCCATTTCAGCCATCCATGACCCCATCTCTCCCACCACCCACTCCATTTTAGCCACCACTATACATTGTCTCACAGCCACCACCAACCCTCATCGCCGATCTCATCTTCTTCTTCCATCACCCTCCCAACCGCCACCACCAAGACCACGTACCCTCGTCCGTCGCCAGGCCACGACCATACCTTCTCCTTGCAATCACAATGAGACACTGCCTCCCCCCACCACCCATCCATCGCCCAAACATCGCCACCATCCCACCCTTGAATCAAAACATCATCTCCTTATTTTCAGATCTAATTAATTTGAACAACTATAGATGCGATAAAAGTGAAGCTAATGAAAACATGGTGTTGTGGTTGTGACGGTGACGCTGGAAGTGGGTAATGGTTGGTGGTGCAGTGGAGTTGGGTTATGGGTCGTGGTGGTGGGTAAGTGGGCAATGGAGGAAGAAGAAGAGGAAAGAAATTAAAAGTCAGGCCAAAAAATTAGAAAAATAACATAAAATATTTATTTTTTCTGTTTTAACAATTTTGCCCCTAACTTGAGCATATGTGCCCCACATGGTCAACAAAAGTTAACAAAATGACCAATTGGACAAGATGACAAGTCCAATGGTCACTTTGACACAAATTGAAGTCCAGGGACCAAAAGTGAGATTTGGTGTATACTTCAGTGGTCAACGGCGTATTTAACTCATGTAATATAAATATCGTATTTAAAGAGCAATGACATGGAATTCTTTTTCCATTAAACACTTCAGCATAATCATCACAATAATTAGTGTAAAATAATGTTCCGAGATAGATAGACAAGTCACAGCGTATTAATTGCCACTTACTGCAGCTTCCACATTTGCAGGAGACTCGTCATTTGGACTTGAAAGCATTGATATGATACTTAGAAGTATACTCTCAACCTGTGACACCATTATTATTATGTCATAAAATATACAAGGTAAATTACAGAACCTTAAAATGTGTTTGTTTTTGCACGCACAGTTCTATTAGTACTTGGACTGAATGTAATGGACAAGAACCAACCAATTTGCAAACAATCAAGAAATTAGTTGAATGGTGTGAGAGCTTTTGTCTAAGAAATACATTTATGCAAGATACCTGGTTACATAACAGATGATAATTCTGGTATTACTCAACTCTGTGGACCTAGTTCTAAGTTTCTCAAAGAACCTGGTGTATAGAAGCCACCCAATTTGGTGCATACCAAACAAAATGGTCGGCGAGCCTCGACTAGAATAATCAAAGTTAAAACTTGTGGCTCTAACAAACTATACTCAACAACTGTGGTTGCAGTTCACACACGACTTGTATTACTAAGGTGGAAGAAATGAAGCTTGGTATAGAAGACATACAGTGTGGACAGGTGACCAGCGTTCGCATGCAACCTCATAGCCATTTGGATCTTCACCAGGAGGATGGAGTATTGATATGCAAACCCGTCCATCAGGATAAACTGAAATCCAGCCAGCAGCCTACCTAATTAATAGGCAAAGTTGGGGAGGTGGGAGGACAAGAATGACATCGAGCAGGCAATATGGTCTAGAGTGACTAACCATTGGGATGCCATATATCTGAAGTAAACTTCACCGTCGGAGGGCTGTATGGGTAGTTAGATGGAAAGCTCATAATGGCGTTAAAATAGCCCCCTTCACTGCAATTTCACAATTGATGAAACGAAAAGTTAATGAACAGTTCTCTCGCTCAACCATTACTTCAATAGTATCCGCGAAATTGGGCCTCATGTCAGACAGATAAAAAAAAAATAGAAGTAGAAGATATATAGAATAGCAAGTGGTACAGATACTATCTGCCATCCGATGTGATAAAATTGATATTATCAAACAACAAAGTAGCAGAATAAATATTTTTGAAGAGCCTATCCATTAGTCAAGTATAAAGTGCTAATGACAATAAACACACAAGCCCAAGAATGCATTCGAGCCAAAGTACCAACAGACATATACAAACAACTAGGTAAGGTAATCTTTAAAAAGCTGACCAAAATGAAAACTTTAAGGTTTAGACATGCACAACTGAACCAAACACCGATGGCCCCCTTTTGGTTGTCCCTCGAATTAGAATGGTGGTTCATGTTACTGAGTCTCGTATTCATAATTTTTCACTGTCGATGAAACTATAGGAGAAAATTGGGGAGATCCATGTGTAGTTTCTAATAAGAACAGTCCCAAGCTTACTAAAATGCAGAAACTTGAAATTTTGAACATCGTCGTGTAAAGATTGCCTTCATTTAGGATGGTTACTCTAGCATTATTTGCAACAATATTAATATTGACTGTAAGCACTGTCTACAACCATTCATCTAAAAGCTGTAACAAACAGGTCCCAACAGTATAAGTGGGATTAGCTCATTGTTTAAAGTTTTGACACGAAACTCTCAAAACAGCCGAAACGGTTCTATTCCTGAGGCTACCAAAATGAAAATACAACACCATTTGACACAAGAATGAAATGGTCGAAAAATTATCTAAGTGTTTCTGATTTTTTGTCAACCGAAGCATCCCACCAAAATGAAACTATGATCCATGAAATCGCTTCATTCTAACCCTGCTTGAAATGAAAGAGGAGGGTGGGGGCTCAGCAATTGTACAACCATATTAGCTACATGATTACAGTAAGAACCCCAAAGGACGAACTTTATACAATTTGCAAAACAAAACATCTGACCAATTTTGAGGAGAGCAATACAAACCAGCAATAGTCTTACCCTCAATTCAACCATATCAAACACTTGACAAAGTACATGTGAAAGAACCCCAAAGTGGAAAATCAGAAGTGATGAAACAAAAAACACGATCTTGGAAGTGCTAAAGAAGGAAAAGTCTCATACTAAAGAGTATCAGGAGGTGCAATAATAGTAACGTTCCACTCAAAGATATTGCCCTCATCAACCAAACCGGCAGAGAACCCATCAACCGGGTGCTTATAAAGATCTGCACACGAAACCACAATCCATCAAACACCCATCAAGTAAAATGCCAAAATCCCTCCATATTAGCACATGGGTTGAATCTCAACAGTACCTTTGAGCTGTTTCTGAAGGAGGAGGCTTGCTTGCGCCATGGAGGAAAGAGAGAAAAAATGCGTAGCAAGGATTTGGGTTATATAAGCCGACAGTACTCCTGTAATTAATGAATTTATACCAAGATTACTGTAGAAAGAAACTTGTAAATGAGGCCATCCTCGTTCTTCTATATACTTACCTATACTTCGTTACGGGCGAACTTGAAAAGAACTCCTCTTATCGTTGCAGTTAGGGGTGAACATTTAAACTGTGAAAATCAATTTAATCGTGAAATTCGAATCAATCAACCCGACTAATCCCAAATCGATCACAAAAATAGTCGGTTTATTTTTTTCTCCAAAGCGCATATTCGATTCGGTCGGTTTGGTTTGAATTTTTTGAAACCGATATAAACCGAACTGATTGTAGGTAATATATAATATAAATTTTTTACCTAACCCTAGTTAATTTTACTACCTGCCTTAGTTAAACTTAACTCATTAATATAAAAGGCAAGTAACCCTAAATTTCATTAACCCTACTTTTCACTCGCTGCAAGATCTGGAGATTGCTCCACAGCCTCCACTCCAGTCCTCCACTTCACGCCCAAATTTGCCATTCTGCCGATTGCTCCATGCCTCCACGATAGCACCTCCCTCAGCCACGTCTCTCCTTTAGCCGTCGTCTCCACCTCCTGCGGCTGTGCCTCCATCTCTGATGTCTTTCCTCCCGTCGGCGCCTCCAATCTCCTTTAGTCTCCAAGTACGAAGTTTTATCTCCCTTTCTCCTCTCCACTCCTCTCCTCTTCTGTTTCAGTTTATTCTCTTTTCTTTTGTTTCTTGAATCCTTTCTCTTCAGTTTCTTCTCTTCACCGCATGATCTCACCAAATAGACCAAATACACAGAATACTGGAATAGAATATTTACATAATGACTTCAACAGAGTCTTGTGGGTTTGATTGAAATAAAAAAACAAAATTAGCTTGAATTTTTAGTTGCCTAAGGAAATTAGCAACCACCTATATACTGATCATTCTTGAAAGACATGGACATAGTTCAATAGAAAGAATTGGATTCTAGATAAAGCCTTGTTATATTTGTTCTGCTGAGTGCTGACCTTTGAATCTAAGTGAAGCAATGCAGTTCTGCAAGCGTAAAACTCTACTCCCTCCATGCTTATCAAAATGGATTATTCGAATATATATATATATATGGGTCGTGATCCATTGCTAGCGCTACCACGTTGCTAGTGCTGTTTTTCCATCCGCTACATACTGTAGCGGACGATAACTTACCGTCCGCTATATTATGTAGCGGACGGTGCTAGCGCTGTTAGCGCTAGCAACGGATCAGCTCCCTATATATATATATATATATATATATATATATATATATATATTTCCTATTAACCTGATTCATTTTCATCGTCATTTTTCAGAAATATTGACTATATGCTGATTTAAGGTTGATTGGTGATGAATGTTTTGAAGATGCCAAAGTTGATCCTTAGGACCTGTTCTTTTTTAACTTAATCTGGTTGTTATAATGATGTTGTGTAATGATGTCTAACTTGATTACAACTTTAACATATCTTGTGTAATGATCTCTTTAGAATTGTGTAATTTGATTAAAACTTTAACAGATAATGTGTGAATTAATTTGATTAGAGTTATGTAATTTGATATGTTTTTATGAGAAAATTGCGTAAAATACCCCTGTGGTTTGAGGTCATTGCAAAAAGACCCCTCTAGTTGCAAAAATTGCAAAAATGCACTTAAGGTTGCAAAAGTCTTGCAACCGTAAAAAAATCGCTAAAACTAACGGCATGTGATATTCACGCTCTTGAAGAGCGCGTTTGGTAGAAATTAACTTAACAAATGACCAAAATGCCCTTTCTATCTTCTTCTTCCCCAAATCCTAAGCCCTAAATCGCCGCAGCCCCCTCAAGCCCAAAACCTAGCCACCATTTTCCGGCGATAAAGTAAGAACATCGGGCAGTGAAGGAACACATTTTTCATGCATATGGGTTCTACCAAACTTAATCGAACCCTAATCAAACCGATTCGAACCCTAATCACACAAATTCAGATCTAGGGTTTGATCTGAATTTGTGCAATTCGAGTAATGAATCAAATCAATATCTTGCGCCATCGCGAACCCCATCGATCCATGCTTGCGCCGCCGTGAACCCGCCATCGATCCAAGGTAGCTGGCCTTCGTGCATGTCCAGATCCAAGGATTTAGTGGAGAAGGAGAGAATCAGAGGAAAAGAGAAATGGAAAGGGCGTGCCGTTTTCATTTATATAGAAGGGCAGCTTCGACATTTTTATTATTCTGTTACGGAAATTTTACGGTGCAACACCTTTGTAATCACAGGTGTTTTTTTGCAATTTTTGCAACTAGAGGGGTCTTTTTCCAATGACCCCAAACCACAAGGGTATTTTACGCAATTTTCTCTATTTTTATTACAAAAGTCACTATTTCTGGGACCAGAAAGGAGTCTAGCCCAAATCGTTCGATCCGCTCAAACCGAACCGTTCGATCCATTCAATCCGTTCAAACCAAACCGTTCGAACGCAGTTTGGTTTATTTTTTTCCAAACCGATGTTGGTCGGTTCGGTTTGGTATTCAACCTCCAAACCGACCACATCGTGCTCACCCCTAATTGCAACAAACTTGCTATCTACCTAGATTAATTAATCTGTGTGGCTTCATAAACACCACCCTTAGCTGAATTCTCCATTTGCGGCTGGCAAATATTCCTGCATTTAACCCAAAATGGAAAGAAACATGGTAAAGGACGGAGCATTAAGGATGGTCAATTACAAGCTTGGTCCTTTCTTTTGTTTTACATGAGATCTTTGTAACCTTTGTACTAATAAGTTCATTCACTTACGCTCACCCCTCTTTTGGAGTTATGCCCTTACTCAATTTTGGAGTTCTTTCTAGTTGTCGACCCTACTGGTCAGACCTGGCAAAAAATGACCCGCACCAGTGGAAAATAGACTCGTATTCGAACCGACCCGTAATTTTTGGGTCGGACCAGGTCGGATGCAGTTTACCCGGTCGACCCGTTTTTCCTTATAAAAAGTGCTAGGGTTTTCATTTCATTCTTCTCATCTTCTTATCTGTGGCCGCCCTCCCTATGAGCTCTCTCTCTCTCTCTCTCACTCTCAAACTCACTACATGCCGCCGCTCTCACCACGTCGTCGCTGGCACCCATGACACCGCTCTCTGTCATCCATGACGCCGCTCTCTCACACCTACATCTTTCTTTCTCACCCACCAATCAGATTTGTCAACGACCACTCTATTCCACATGATCTTGACGGCGTCCCATCGTCCGTCTCACGCTCCACCATTAGATCCGCCTCTAATGTCTCCCATCAGCTCCGACGCCGATCAACCTCGTCGACTCCGACTTATTCTCATACGCCATGACTGAAGTGTTCATCTGCGATGATACCAACTATGACGTCTTCACCATGCTGTTGGATCTGCCGACTGTAAAATTTGTTTACAAAATAATTAATTTTCAGATCTACTTGTAAAATATGTGTTCATTTTTTGTATGTATTAATTATGTTACTATCTCAGACATAGGAACTAATTTATAAGTGATTTCTGGTATTTTTGTTAAGATATTGATCTTATTGTGTTGGAGTTGAGATAATTGTTGTGGTAACCAAAAAGAAGGAAAAAAGTATTCTAAAAAAATGTGTTAATAAAAAAAATCATAAATTTAATAATTTACCCGCGGGTAGGGTACGGTTCCAGAAAAATTCTACCCGAAAAAATCTGGGTAAATTATACCTGACTCGTTTTTATCCGTACCCGACCGGGTTTTACTCGTACCCGATGGGTATACCCGTTTGCTAGGTCTATTGCTGGTGTGGCATTACAGTTGACAAACATTGGTCGCTTTGATGTAGAGCAGTTGTGTAATCGCATTTACGAAAATGAGTTATGGGGGCAAAAATTGGTGGCACCGCTATACATCTATCACGCGTTAGGATTGCAATAATAATAATCTCAATCAATCGTGAGTTGTTTTTTGAATTGAAGTCTTTTCCCTCTAAAGTCATCTTTGACCTAAGCTTTGGACAAAAAAAAACGCTAGACATCTACCATAGGACTATGAGAGCAAACTCAAAGTTAATTGCATATAATTCTTATAACTAAAAATGCCTAAGGTGTGTATGAATTAGGGTCGGATCTTGTAAAGGGCCGTTGAGACCATGGTCTCTCCTTATATTTGTCATTAAAGCTTGTTTATTTTACCAATATACTATTTGGTTAAACCATTAAAGTTTTTTTTAAAAAAACTCCTAGTATACTATAGGGAGTTCATAAATTTACTTGAAATTCAAACTCTCTTGATGGGTTTTTGTCGTTAAAGGTTGAAGTTGTATTATTAGCAAGTGTCACTAAAAACCATTTTGCATTTGCGAGAGTTTAAATAGAACTTTTAATTCCAATGTAGACGTGATATTAGTAATTAGGGATAATATCAGTTATATCCCTCACATTAGGGGTAAATTCTAGTCAAAGACATAGATTTGAAAATTTTTCAGTTTCATCATAAAATGTTATAATAATGTATCAGATGTACCACTATTAGGGTTCTGTTGGCCTGACAAACTTTTTTGATGATGTGGCAGTACTGTATTTAATAAATGGCATTACTACCCTTATGACCCGTGAATATGTTAGTGTCATTATCTCTTCTTTTGTTCTTTCTTGTTGCTCCTTTAAAGGGGACATATTATGTTTTTTCAGAAGAGATAAAAGAAAGAGCAATAAAGGAGAAGAGACGTAGGAACGCAACGGCTATGACAGAGGTAGCTGGGTGAAGACGCATGGGTATCGCAAAGAGTTTATAAGTGTTGAATTTCATCATTGGGTAAAATTTCTAGGGCTTAATTCGGGGGTTTTATTTGAGGGTTAATAGTTACGAAATCTAACCCTAAATTGAAACTGTGAGTGTGGGTGATTTGAGGGTTAAATTTTTGCTCTTGTATTTGTGAAATGAGTGGTTGGGGAATGATAAAGGGGTTTAGATGGGTAAATGGTGGGTTAATATGAGTGTTTGAATGTATGTAGTGTTTGATGAAATATCACAATGAACTTTTTTGCTGAACAAGGTCTTTTGACACAAATTTCAGAGGCACAATTCAATGTCTTCTTCGATCACGACCCAAAACACGCAGTATTATAACGCTTCGGAGTTTAATTGTGAGAACAAATATTGTGACTTTTGATTGAGAGCAACGATAAAGGTCTCAGAATCAGATGAAAATCGCTACAAGTTGTATTATGTATACCCACATAAGAAATGTAAAATGTGGACTTGGTGTCACCCAACTAACTTTCCTATGAGTGCTGCAATATGTGCTCCTCAGCAAATTCTACAGCATGTTGATATGGATATACAACAGGAGGTGATTGCATTAAGGGAGAGTGGAAGGACTATGAAGCAGATGATAAATCACCTTGAAAACAGCTATAGATTGCAACAATGTCTTGTTCTAGGGTGTAATTTTTTCATATGTATGGTGTCTGTAATTATTGTTGTACTTAAGTAGTTATGTAAGAATTCTAAGAAGCTTGCTCCATGTCTTTGATGGTTTATATCAAGGTTGAGGGATATAAGTGATATTATCCCTTTTATCAATTATGTTAGAATGTATCGATTTTATGTAAGTTTATATCACTTTTCCAAGTAATGCTACATTATTGTCGTTGCTTCATACTTCATAACAATTGTTTTACATACCACTTAAATTAATTCACCATCACAACAAATACATGATAATTACAAAGTTGATACACAAAGTCATTTTTATCATTACATCATAACAACTGTTTTACATACAAAAGCTTGCCTTAATACAATTGTCATTGTCGTTACTTAACTTACAACCCAAAGGTCCATTAACCCATACATACAATATGCTCAAAATATTTATACATGATAAGGATCATAATATGCCTGTCAAAATATTACCATCACCTAACTTACAACCCAAAAGCTACTTAATTTTCTAGTACACAAGTACACTAGAAGTTGGCTACTAAGTCCCTGTACCGGTTGCATTCCCTACATCTATATCCACATGCATAGCAGTTGGTCCCACTGTAGCCCATGAGGAAGAACGAGTAGCCACTCCACTTGTGCCAGCAGCCTATGAACATTAAATGAAAATTAGATGACAATAAAATGAAATTATAGTAATGCACTTATAGTCACTCACTTACAATAAAATAAAATTATTACTATACTTACAGTAAAGCACTTATATTTAGGGTGCCTCTGCCTCTGGCTCTTCCTCTGCTGCTCCTTCCTTTCCCCTTTGAAGTTGCACCATCATTAGCAGACCCTTCACCAACAACACCATCACCTCTGCCTCTAACATGGCAGGTGCTCTGTCTCTGCCTCTGGCAAGTCCTCTACCTCTGCCCCCTGAAGCTGCACCTTCCCTAACACCATCTTCACTAGTAGCCCCTTTATGAACAACACCATCACCTCTGCCTCTACCCTTGACAGCTACTCTGCCTCTACAAGTCCTCTACATATGCCTCTACCTCTACCCCTGAAGCTGCACCTTCCCTAACATCATCTTCACCACCAACCCTTTCATGAACAACACCATCACCTCTGCCTCTACCCCTGGCAGGTGCTCTGCCTCTGGCAAGTCCTCTGCTTATGTCTTTACCTCCACCCCTGAAACTGCACCTTCACTAACATCATCTTCATCAGTAGCCCTTTCACCAACAACACCATCAACAACAGCCCCCTCACCAACAACACCATTAACAACAGCCCCTTCACCAATAGCATGACTCATTCCAACACCAACCTATTAAAAATATATAATCAGAAGTAATTAAATTTAGAAAGTAAAAAAAATGAAAAACAACAAAAATTACGTACATGTCCTCTGCCTCTTTCCCTCATAGGAGCTCTTTGGCAGGTCCTTTTATTACAGCCATAATCATTGCATGTTGTGCACCTTCCCTTTGCTGACCTGCTCTGACTTAATGCTTCATCTGCATCCCTCCTCCTATTTTTTTATTGGTCTTCCAGGGAGTCTTCTAAATGGTGGTGGCAAGATAACCAAAGGCTGCACATCTAGTGGAAACCAAAATGTACTATCTGGTAGAGGGTGAATCATTTGACCATGGCTTGAACATATATATTCTTCTTAAAATAATCATCTACATCATCCTCAAGTCTTTGCCTCTTACATATGATGCAAGCCACAGCTTGTGTACATGGTATCCCATTAACATCCCAAACCCTGCAGTCATGTGTCCTCCTCTGAAGATTCACGCAGTAGTGAAGATTGTATTCCTCTTCCTGAAACTCAAACTCACCACCAACTAGAACATTACACTTCCTAGAAGCTTCCTTTAAGACATCAGTTTGGATATAACTTTTGGTGCCACATCCTTATCCCAATCACTCCCATCATCATATTTTTTAGAAAATCTTGTCATTAACTTCACCCTAAGTTTCTCAATCAAGGTCATAACAGGAATGCATCTAAGATCCCCCACCCAACTGTTAAAATACTCACTTTTGTTATTTGTTATATTTTCACACTTCACCATAGGGTCAAAACCAAATCTTATCCACGTAGAAATAGGCAGTTTGGACAGCTACTCATGTGTTTTTCATTTATATCTTTGATTTTTTGCATGGCATACCTGAAATTAGGACCACTGTATGCCCTAACAGCCCTATAAAAATTGATCTTCAAGCTAAGTCTTGGAAACTGGAGCCTAAAATTAGCATAAACATGCCTTGCATAGTGCCTATTATACACATCAGGAAACACCATTGTGATTACCTTTCCAAGACCCTTCTGCCTAGCACACATAAAGGTCCATGGCTGACCTTCTTTACCTTGCCCAATCTGCTTTTTAAGGTGTTCAAAGAAGAAAACCCAACTTTCCTTTGTTTCACCCTCTACTACAACAAATGCAACAGGAAACAAACCATTATTTCCATCAAAGGCTATAGTAGAAAGCAATAAACCAGCATAAGTACCCTTTAAGTGACAACCATCTAATCCAATCCATGGTCTACACCCCTTCATAAAACCATTTATCATAGTAGGAAAAGTCACAAATACCCTTTTGAACAATGGACTGCCTGTCAGGTTAGGTCTCTCATTCTCTATGGCTATCATTGTAGTAGGATTGGTTCTTCTAATCATCTCTTTATTTTGGCAATAGGTTATAAGACTCAACATGACCACCATCAATCTCATCCCTTGCTATTTGCCTTGCCCTATAAAGCTGCATTCTTCTTGGTGTGACACCATATTTCCTTAGCTCTGCAATCATTCCAGGGAATTTCATGTCTAGATTTGCTCTATGAACATCAACCAACTTTTTGGCTATCCAAGGGAAGGTAGCCTATGATTGCTTCTCTGATCTTACACATGCATGATCAGGTTAAGGTTTATAATCCTAAAAGTTACATTATCAGTACATACAGAGGCATGAATCCTCCAATTGCAACCCTCAGCAGCACAATGTGCAGTGACCCTAATCTTGTCACTTTTATCCCTCACTAAAGTAAAGCCCTCTTGAATTACCAAGTATTTCAAAGCCCACCTAAATTCACTAACATTCTCAAACAACATTTCTTGTTCAAGCACAATTGGTTGCCCAGCCTTTCTAACAAAAGCCTTTCTCTCTAACTAGATTAACTTCACCCTCTATACTAGACTCAGTTGAATACTATAGTTCACTATCATCACTGCTCTCATAATCAGGTATGTCGTTATTTACACCCTCAGTATACTCATTTTCAGGGGTGTCACATGTAGCATGCTCATCAGACACATCAGGGTCACTCCTTACTGGCTCTTCCTCATTACAATCTTCATCAACATAAATTATTTCCTCAGACTCAACATTAGGGGTTTCTACATTTGGCAGATCAACAGTAGGAGGATTAGCAATAGGGGGATCAACAGTAGATGGATTAAAAATCATCTGAGGTACTGCCTCAACCCCAGTCACATACACGTCAATCATATCCTCTGTCCCATATACCTTAAAATGCTACTAACAGTATGATCATCAACAAGCTGATAAAACCTATTTTGTCCAGGTACTGTTATCTTCAAACCAAGTAACATATTGACATTATAAGGATCATCATGCAAACCTAAGTCACACACATCTTTGAGCAAGTCATAAATGTACCTCTCAGGATCAACATTGCCAATGTAGTATTCTGCATTTTTATAGTGGACTAGCAAATTATGTATTACAGGGGCCATTTGGAAATAAGTATGGAAAATAACAAAAAATAACTTCACTTCCTTTTCAAATACAAACAACACAGAGAACTCAAGTTTTGAACATAAATAAAAAAACGCCCAAAAATTCAATTTTTTACAAAGTCGCAAATGCGAAAGCGAAAAATAATCCATAGAACCCATAAAGGCTTACATTATCTAAGTGATGGGGTCTCCAAAACTTGATTTTACATATTGATCAACATTATATTTAAGTATGAACACAAAACGCACAAATTTCTTACAAAGGCACTAACCCAGCACCATCACCACCAGCGAATCTGCTCATTGTCAATATCTTGCTATCGTGTCTCTTCTTGTTGTTCCCTTTAAAAGCTTATCTTCTCAAAACAAAGCCATTTCATTTCTTGGGTGAAAAGATTTCTTTATAAAGTGAAATTATAAATGATGGTGGAGGTGTTTTGAATTTGATTATAGTGGTGGTGGTGCAAGCTTGATGGTGGTGGTGGTGCTTTGGAGTTGACTGGGAAAGGTTCTGCTGCAAAAGCAAATGTAATTATTATAAGGTTGGTGGAAAAATTAAGAAAAAAATTAGTAATGAAGAACCTCAAAATAAAAACTGGCTGACCAATCATACATCTGTTTTTGGAAAACTAAAAACCAAAAGATTTTTTTTTTAAAATTGAAAACAAAAAATTCGAGAGTTTCAAAGACACCCCTAATTTTCTACATATTTGTTTTTCTTTCTGCATTTTTTTGGGTGTCTCATATCCATTCTTTAATTCATGTAATCTTCGGCAGTGTTAAACATTACTCTTTTTGAGGCATTCAAAAGCTAGTCTATAAGGTTATTGTAACACTCTTCTCATATTTGTTATGTGTGAGTTTGTGATGTGGCCATTAAAAGACGATGTTAAGGATTATTACATCATTAGCACCTATTTGTTTAGCCTTTGAAGGCGACAGTGGGAAAGTCCACTCTCGTGGAGCTAAAATATCGTGGATGGCATTTTCCAGACGATCTTCAATGCTATTCGAAGATGTTCTCACTAGCATTTATTTGGGCTTGTTATTGTTTTTATAAAGAGCTAACTGTAAAGTTGTCAAGACATATGGAATGTTACAACATCCACTTGGCCTGAAATTAAGAAGGTGTGCTACCATGCTAAGTTATAAGTTGCTCAAAAAACTTTTGAACCTCTCGATTGAGTCCGAAGATATGCATCATACTTAACATTTAAGTTTACAAGAGCTTATTAATCTCTTAACATGAAAAGAGTCAATTACAACATAAAAATAAATGTGTGGGGTGGATCGAGAGAAACAACATGCCGTTTGTTCAAAAGCAGAAGACTGAGGAAATCCCTCGAGACATTGCAGATATGGCACAAGCTAAAGCCCGTGTTTGGACGAAATATCCAAAAACTTGTTTTTAAGATATAAGATGGTAGACACCTAATCTTAACCGAAATAGGTGTTTAGTTGTTTTAAATTAATTCTTACTGATTTTTATCTAAGCATAAATAAGTTAAACATAATGTTCGATTTGAACTTAACAATGAGATCGAGTACCTGATCGGCTAGATTGAGATGCAAACTCTAATTCCTGACCCTAGGAAAGGGGACATAAATGTTGGTATGTGATCTTGAAAAATTGACTCTGATAAACTCTTTTAGTTGAATAATAGAAAGCTATTTTTATTCCTTTCATGGACTAAAATTCGATCGCATGGAGAGGATTCTAATATAATATAGCCTACAAAAGTAAAAGATGAAGGTAGAGAGTTGTATTTCTTGACTTGAATTGTCTGGTTGCAAACTCCAGATTATCCACGATGCGACACAAGAACGATGCACATAAGTGTTTAGGAAAAAGGCTTTTACTCTCTCTCTCTCTCTCTCGCTCTCTCTCTTGCTAGGTTATCTCTCAGAAAAACTAATAGCCTCCGAGCAGTAGCAGGGCTGTGGGGGGCACTGGTGGGCCGGTGCCCACCTGCCATTCCATGAATTTTTAGTGTATTTGACATCCAATAATGAAAGTGTCAACCTGAAAATTGTAAAAATAGATTAAAGAGATGTCTTGTTAATCATTTTATGTGCTAAAATACTTTAAAAATTTTTAAAAATAGTATAAAAATATCTTTTTAGTCATTTTAAATGCTAATTTTACACATAAAAGTGTAAAGACCAAACATCAAATAAATAAAGTGAACAGATGAAAAAAGAAGAGATAAAGATTAACGGGTCTCTAATTTTCATTTCCCGAGGCCATTAACGAATAAAAAAGTCTCTTTCATT
Source organism: Escallonia herrerae (assembly GCA_033070095.1). Classification (NCBI taxonomy): domain Eukaryota; kingdom Viridiplantae; phylum Streptophyta; class Magnoliopsida; order Escalloniales; family Escalloniaceae; genus Escallonia; species Escallonia herrerae. Next base: position 347,430 of record JAVXUP010000665.1, on the reverse strand, counting down.
TCCAAGGCCACTACCAACTAAATAATATCTCTCTCTCAAACTCTCACTATCTTCATGGTGGGGGTGCTGATGATGAAAATAATCGTGGTACCTCTGAAGGTAATGTTTAAAGCATCAAGAGCATGAGCGGGTGAGCTTTCGTTTAGCGAATTCAAGTTTTTCTAGCCAGTTGGCAGGTAAACATGACTGGGTAAAGACCCCCAAGCCCCAAATATGAAGACACATCGACCTTCCAATAGCCTTTTTTAGAGTGGAATAAAGGCATACAACGAGTAAAACTGCACTGACTTCACAAACCCCCTGAGCGACAGTCAGTGAAAATTGGCGATGGACTGCGCCTTAGTCCCTTCACCAGTTCACCGGCTTCACGGGCCACGCCTAACGCCGTCCTACCGCCATGGCCTCAACGCTCAACCAATTGTCTGCTTCCTTTCTTCTGTGTCACTATGTCAGGTTGTTCTCCTTTCCTTCCTCACTCCTCAGTCCTCTCGCTGGCGGCCGGTCCAGCTCCGGCGTAATCTGTACACTTGTTGATTCTCAATTCTTCCCATTCTCCGCTCAGTCGTTCACACCTCACGGCACAACGGTAGTCGCCAATCGGCGGTAATTTTGACGTCAAAGAATGGTAACATCAGTTTTGATTGAATTTTTCTAATTCATTGAAGGGGAGGAAGAATGTGTGGGTGGGTGACGGGGAAGGGGGATGCAGATGAGGGGCGGGGGGGGGGGGGGGGGGCGGGTGGGGTTAAGAGTAAAGTAAAGATGAAATAAAAAGTCTTTTTTTTAATGAAGTAATGGCATTAAAAAAAATAAGGTTCTAACTCAGGGGCAATACAGTCTTTTCATTAAAACCGTTAAGATTTTTAGGGTTCCGTTTGTCGATAGACATAAGTGTTATATTTTGAAACTTTGTGTCCTTGAGTGTAATTACCCCCAAACCTCGGGGACATAGGTGTAATTAGCCCTTATTTTTATTGGTCTTATGTAACTATTCCGACTTGTGTTGTGCAATTCTGATTACATAAGCTTGAAGTTTTGCCCTTTCCAAATTTTAGTGATATAGCATACGCTCCTGTCTCTTTCATTAAAAGTTATTCCCTAACTTTGTTGTATTGCAACATCTATCTTATTTTTCTATTTATTCTACGTCTCTTTAAATTAGTCAAAACCTCACTAAAAATTGACTTGCCACATTACTGGAACACAATTATTTTGTCACGTGACTTTGTATAATCTCGTTGTCATTTCACATTTTTTAATGAAGTATCGTATGGGTGAATAAATGAGCCATGTCACAGTGTATGTGACTTTTTAGTTTCTGACTCACCCACGTGGATTAGAACGTGGGCTAGCTCAGTGAGATGAGTTAGAGATCGCGATCTTATTTTCTGAACCGCGTCTCATGTGTCGGTGATGACATGCGTGACCTTATTCTGAATGGCTCCCTTGTGTCTGTTTCTGTACAAGGATATATTTTTTATATTTTAAAATTTTGTCTTTGTGCGAAAGCATACTTTGTATCTTGCAATTCGGTTTCATATCCGTTCTGTTAATATTCTGTACGTCCGCAATTCTGTTTTCTTAGATATTTTTTGTATCCCTTTTGGTCGATTCGTTGAGCGACCTTTCTGAGCATTTGGCTCACTCCCTTATTATTTTCTTTCAGGTGATCAGTAGAGAGGGGACTGGATAACAGGACTAACTGTGTAATTGAGAGCTAGCAATTTTATATCAGAAATCAATATTGGCATTTTAGAAGTAATGATTTGATTTTATTTTTAGAACTCTGTTTGGAGTAATTTGGGATCATGTAATTGCTTTAGACTGCTATGGCCTTTGTTGATGCATCTTTGAGATTAATTAGCAGATGCTCTGGATGACTACTTTGAAGACTTTTTTGATATTTTGAGATTTTCTGACTTTATTTATTTAATATTAATGCTCTGAAAATTCGGGGCGTACAGAGGGTGGAAAATTTTTTGCTCTTGACCTTGAAGCAAGTTACTCCTTTTATCCTTCTACGTGACAGCCTCTCATTGGCCCATGTGTCTGCCAGCATGCCCTTGCACGTGACCCATTTTCTTTCGATTAACGGAATGGTGCCATCATGCAATCTCTTGATTGGAGCTGATTTAAGGAGAGGCTTCATCAGGTTTGGTACTCTCTCTCTCTCTCTCTCTCTCTCTCTCTCTCTACAGACACACTCTTTTCTCTCCCCCTCTCCCTCTCTCTCTCTCTGCTGCTATTGATTAGCGTCAAATCTTGCGTTACAGAATCCCGTCGTATGTATGTAACGACGTTTATTATTTTATATAGTGCAGTCATATTTTCAGATGGCTAAAAAGTCAACCGTTAATTACGTCCATGACAACCTCCGATTAGAGAAATGAAAAATACAAATCCAACATAAATAACAAAACAAAATATATATGAACTTTCATTTCTTTATGAATCTTAATACATCATGAAATTTTACATGAAGTAAATAAAAGGTTAGAAATAAAAAAAGAAATGGGATTCACCTTGATCCCATTCTTCTCTTTTTTTTCCCTCTTCCTTTTCCTTTGTGCCGCCGGCCAACAGCCCTACTTTATACTACTAACTTCTTTTCCTTTGCTGAGTCTTTGGCTGCTTAGCTCCCTTTGTCCTTTCTCTTTTTGTTTCTGCCTTTGATTCCCTTTTTCCACTCTTTTGTTCACTATCCTTTTTTTTTTTTTTTGCACGAGAGAGTCCTTTTCCTTTTTTAGTCAATAGAAGGTAGTCTCCTTTTCTCCCCCCCCCCCTTTCATTCTGCCAAGAGCTTCCTTAAATGGTTGAAGTCTCCTTCTCTTGAATGGCACTCCTCTTCAAGTTAATCCCATGTGTTGATTAAATCAAGTATATCTCTATCTTTTATGTCCAAGTCTTTCAATAAAATATGACTTTATCCAAATTTTGGGAAAATCTGACTTGCTCTATGGATATGGCCAACTTCATTCCAATTGGGCCATAGCCAGGCCAATGCAATATTTATTCGACTTTGGAAGCGGACCAAAATTTGGGCTTTGTTTTAGCAACCTCCTTTGTTAAAATTTTGGTGCCAACAAACGCCCTCGTGATTTGGATTTTTTTCTAAAAGAAAAAAAAAACAAATCACGAAAATCTTAGGCAATTAAAAGCATCTTCTTTCAAAATCCTAGAGAAGAGAATCTTCATACTTGTCTTGTTATAGGATTATAAAAATGAAAAGAAGATAACCCTTCATAATTTGTCTTGCATTAGGATTGTGGTACACATGTGTATATATATGTGCCCACTCCTTATTTATGATGAAACTTTCATAGCTCTCAAGAGTTTTTTTTTTTGCACCTTTCAGAGTCGTCCAATATGGCGAAAGGTAGGCACCTTCTTCTCCCTTTGTTCTTTTATTCATGTCTTGAGACTTCTCTTCTCGGAGTTTCTTTTGCTTCTGAAGAATATTGGAATGGCTAACAATGGATCGATTCTGGCCCCAATTATCATGGCCCGTGACAACTTTTGATCTTTCGACCCCCAATTATCACTGGCCTGAGATGATCTTAAAAAACGTGGCAAGAACTTTTAAGTTCGGCCCAAAATGTTCATGGTCCATTAATTGCCCCGGTCCGTCTGAAACACGAATGGGCTACGAAGTTCGAGGCCCACTCCACTAAGCTTGTTCATGGTTTATCTAATATCTGGAATTCCAGAATAAGAATAGGCAACGGATTTAAAGGCCCAGTTCACATTTTGTTTTCTAAAGGAGAATTTTAATAGAAACTAAAACAATGCTTCCAAGAGGTTTCGAACCCACATCCTTCCGGAGTTTTGCTTCTACATTTGACCAGTCGAGCTAGAGATGTCAATGGGCCAGGCTTGGGCCGGCCCAGCCTGGGCCCAACAGGCCAGAAGAGGGCCAGGGCCAAATCGGGCTTCAGGCCTTGCAAACCGGGCCGGGCCGGGCCCAATGTGAGGATATCCTAGCCCGGTCCAAGCCTAAGCCCTAGGCCCTAACTTTAGGGTCGGGCTTGAGCCAGGCCCGGGCTTGAATAAAAATTTATTTTTTAAAAAAATTCTTTTTATCCATGTTTTTTGTTATGAAAAAAATTAAATTTAAGATAAATTTGTTCATAGGCCCTCCCTCCTTTTATCTCCATAAGCTTTTTATCAACTAATTTTTAAAAGGAAATTGTTCTATTATTGTTTTTACAAAAGATATTAAACGGGTTTTTGTCCTTTTATATTCACAGGGTCGACAGAACACCGAGGTATGGAGTTTGTTTAGTTGTAAGTCTCTGCCTCCTTTTCTTTCTAATTTAGACTCTCAAAATAGTTTCTTACTGCAATGAAGCCTATCTTTAGTTTTGGACAGCTTAATGCTGTATAGCTAACTAAGTAGATATTTTTGTGAACATGGGTGTCACCCCTCTGGTGTTCCTTGTTAATACATATCATTACTTACTAGAAAGAAGGTAGATCAGTTGTGCACTCATGAGTTGCACTATGATTGATTACCCACCTCTATTTTCTTTTTTCATTTTAGTTTGCTATTCATTCATAACAAAAAAGGGAACACCAAAGGCTAGTACAAGTATGAGTCCAAGATTGCCTACCCTTGCTTCTGTTCCTCCATTTATTTATGTTTGGAATCAGGTGCGAAAGAAAAGTGTCAGTGATGTGGGTAGAATGATAATGCATTGCATGCTTGTCTTAAATTTCTTACCCATTCGAAATGATTTTCTATTCTTAGTGTACACTACTTTTAGCGTTCATCTAATTGAGAATTTCTTGTTAAAGTTCATAGGTAAGATACCCAATGGAATCGGGCCAGAATCGAGCCAAAAATGGGCCATTTTAGGGCCGGGCCGTTGGCCGCTCGGCCCTTTTGACATCTCTAAGTCGAGCTTGCTAATCTTCACGGAAATTTATATCGCCACAAAATATAAACCAACTTTGGACGCTAACAATTTCTTTTTTTTTCCTTTTTTTTGTGCGGCTGGTATGGACTTGGGTTCAGAGTCATTACACATTAGACAGTCCTTTGGCCAAGCGCCCTCCTTCACCTGACACTTACGCCTTTTTAATGATATTCCTTCCTTACCTGATTGTTCACCTCTGGAACCTCTTTTCTGGACAAAAACCATACATGGAGATTTAATCAGTTACGAAAAAAGAGGCTCCTTTGTGTATAAGGGAAAAAATTACGACGTCCAAGTTCTTGTTCCAATAGGCAAGCTAAATGATATCACTCCATCTTTCAATACTCTTCTTCGCCAGATGACCACTATTGGGAGATCATGGAACGGCAAGCTGAACATTAAAGCCAATTCTAATTTCACCCAAGACATGGGTTGGTATTTTTGGGTACGTGATATTTTGGCTTTGTACAAACCCAAGTTGTGCCGCGCAGGAATTTATTGGGCAGTGAGCCTTTCTCAATACATGTATTGTCGAGATCAAGCACTCTTACGCCACTTCTTTGAGCGTTGGTCACCTGACACCAACACATTTCACACATATTATGGAAAGATTAGAATTTCTTTATGGGACCTTCATAAGCTCGGGGGTCTTCCTATAGTCGGCAATCTTTACAATGAGGCCCTTCCCAGTAACGCGATCCTTTATGACTCCTCATACTACCCCTCATGCTTGAGAGAGCTCTTGGACATAGCATGCCTCTGCAAACCAAGTCTACCTTTTGGGGAATGGATTAATCAGTTTATTGAGAAGACTCGTGATGCCGAAGATATTAATGTTCTATAAAACAAGTCGCTGGATTTGCGCATTTGAGGACAACTAGAATCATTCGGTTATAAGCGTCGAGATGGCATTTTGTGTTTTGGTTACTTGACTGGTTTTCTTGCTTATTGGCTTTGCGAGTTCGCGTTGCCTTCCTCTCGAGGGGACCTAGTCAGAGCTGAAGTGATACCCATAGCGTGTAACATGTCTCAAGGAACCTCTTACAACCTAGCTGTGCCGGTCTTAGCCCATTTGTATTCCCAACTTGGTCATTTCGCTAGCATGGAAGAACATGGGAAACAACTAGTGCAAGCTCCCTTTTAATACCTCTGCGGATGGATTGCGATGCATTATCCTAGGACATATGCTCAACGTGTACAGTTGGTGAAGGGCATGCCTTTTCTTGCCTGTATCGGTGACCAACGCTCGTCCAACATGGATCGTCTGATAGGCGAGCTTTTTCGAGATGAGTCAGAGTTCGTTCATCGTCCGTATGGGAAGCCTTTCGAAGCTAATGAGATAATAGATCCTGCTATCGGACAAGGCCAACGCATATCTGAAGAACACTTGTCATTCCTCATTTTTGTACGACCCAGAATCTTCGATGGCTGAATCATACTCTCCCTCACGTTATCGCCGTGAACATGGTTTTACTCAAGTTCAACCACCCCCTCTTCCATCTATCGAGCGTCATAACATACCACTGATTGGCATCAAAGTTTATTGGCGAAGGATGATGCGTTATTATACTGGCTCTTAACTTTCCTTCTGGCGTCAAGACGGCCCGGAGTACGCACTGAATCCTATGTCAAATGGTGGTGGCACAGTACATGAACCATTCTTTCTTTTAGACCTTCACCCCATGAACTCTCGCCTTCTAAAAATCACAAGTCCAAAGGAATCGATGAATATAAGAGACTTAAGAAGTCTTCCCCTGTTCCAACCAAGGCACGTGTCTTGTCAAAAGATGAGATCTTAGAAAGCTTTGAGAATCAGTATAAATAATTTTTGGAAGACCTTGAAATAGACTTCTTATATTCTAGTGAACCTGAAGATCCTTTCAACACCCTTGGCATGAAGTCTGCACGGATTGAGGAAGGGGCTATGAAAGGGGTGAAATGCCTGAAGAGCAGCAACTTCCACAGGATAGATTGAGGTATTTTGATTCTTCTAAGCAATTTCATGACACCTTCGCTACTTGTGGATCCAAAGAAGTTGTCGCCTCTCTTCTCAAACAAGGTGTGGAGCTTCCAAACTTGGGTCGCTTCAAGTTAAAAGCCAACAAGAAGGAATATTTGTTCCCAAATTTTGGAGGTTTCCTATTCTGAACGAGCATCGACCGTCGACCCCTATCAAGGACAGATCTCCTATTTGGCTAGATTCTTCTTATAGCTGGCAAACAATAAACAAGATACTAGAGGTTGCCATAGGGACAAGAGGTGTGTCTTGTATCGTAAGCGAGCATTCTGACCATGCACTCCTCAGCCAACATACCTCAGTTATCAAAGAGAAGAAAAAAGATGCAACTACTACCGGTGAGTAGCACTCTCTAGAGACTGTAGGTAATGACTATTCCAAAGTGAAAGGTATATTTGTCACACTTGATGCCTTAATTGTCCTCCACTCTTCCCTCTTTTTGGGGTCGATCTTTCCTCTCGTTATCGTTCTTTATTTCAAGGAAAATGTCGACATCAATTGTTGCTCGTGGCAGAGCTAAGACTCCTTGTAAAGAAAAACTTCAAAGTAAGAGTGCCGTCAAGATGACGAATGATGCTGATAATGGAAATGCTTCAACTTATTCACTGAAGGCCAAAGCCCCGGTTAGTAGAGGGACTTCAGATGCCTTTAGGGATGTTGGGACCATAACTGAGGTTAATGTCGATCCTCAGACCAAAACATCATCTGACCATGAAGAATCATTTGAAAAGATTATCGCACTTTTAGAGGAGCCTCCTGAAAAAAATTCGAAGATGATTTCAGGGAATAGAGGAACATCTACAAGAGCATACACGCGTGACACAATCTTCTTTAGCAAAAACGCTAGTAGACATGGATCTCCTCAATCCCAAGCTCATGATTAAAACGGCTAACACCATGCTCAAAGGTCTTTTGGTTTCCCGCTTGACATGCGCCCTTTTCATGCTAATATAAAAGATTTCATTGCTCAGTCTTATCAACTGGCTAAAGCAAAAGAACATAAAGGCATCTCAGATTTTGGTCTCAAATTTAAAGAAGCACGAGCAAGATGTTAAGCGCTAACAGAGGACAAGAGTCGTTTAGGATCCCAGGTTATTAAAGCTGAGTCAACCATAAGAAGCCTTGATATTGAGATTGCCAACTTGAAGGTCAAACTCCAGACTTTAGAGGGGACTCGAGATACAACAATTATGACCTTAGAATAGGCCCAAGCCGACTTTGGTCGTACTTCAAAAGAGCTTGAATCTATCTCTAGCATCATGGACAAACTTGAACTAAATGCAAACATCTACCCGTCTGTTGATGAAGCTAGGACCAACAACCTTGCACGGTTAGAGAATGATTTAGAAGTCACCAAGGAGAAACTTTTTCTAACGTCGACCTAGAAGCATTTTAGAGTAGCAGTAGAGTAGCACAGATTCTTCAGAGTAGCCATTAGCGTAGCTTCAAGTAATGTTCCCCCAAGAGATTCTAGTTGAAATGTAATTCAAGAAGTCATTTAGGAGAATATATCTCTCTCTCTCTCTCTCTCTCTCTCTCTCTCTCTCTCTCTTTCTTTCTTTAAATACATATCCATGTGATTGGTCTCGGGAATATCCCTTAATCTACCTCTCTTTATTTTTTTTTAGACTTGTTCTTTGTGATTGTGACTAAACTTGAGGAACAGGCCTTAAGCGACCTACGGATCAAATCATCACCTAATCCAAAGACTTTTTTTTTATATAGAAAATATATTTTCTTTTGATCATTGTGACTGAACCTGGGGAATATGCCTCAAGCTGCCTACGTACCCAAAGGATCAAGTCATCACATAGTTCAACAACTTTTTTTTTTATCATGGAAAATATATTTTCTTTTGATTATTGTGACTGAACCTGAGGAATATGCCTTAAGCTACCTACGTACCCGAAGGATCAAGTCATCACGTAGTTCAAAGTTTTTTTTGTGTCCTAACTTTTGCCTAGACCGCCCTTTTGAGGGTTTTCAGCCTAGCAGACTCTTTTTTTTTCTTTTGTGCCTAACTTTTGCCTAGACCGCCCTTTTCAGTGGATTTTCAGCCTAGCGGGCATTTTTTCTTCATGGGTAGTATTTCTTCAAGAATCTTGCATTCGTGGGAGGGATTACCCGGTCCCTTTCCATGGTGACCACAAGTATGTTCCATTAGAATAGACCTTTTCGATGACATAATGTCCTTCTCATTTAGGCTCCAGTCTCCCTTTGGTCCTTCGAGCGACTACGATTAGTGTCTGGACCATGAGAACAAGGTCTGCTTTCTTAAATGACCACAGCCTTACTCTTTTGTTGAAGGCACTTTCCATGCATTGTTGATATATCTCGAGATTCTGTTGAGCAATAAGCCTTTTCTCATCGAGGCTTTCTAGCTCGCCCAACCTGATCTGAACATTTTCTTCATTTGTGAGTGATTCTTGGATGGTAATGCATAACGAGGGTATTTGAACTTCAAGTGACAAAACTGCCTCACTTCCAAACATGAGGGCGTATGGGGTGGCTCGGGTTGAAGTTCTAACTGTGGTCCAATATGCCTACAAGGCCTTAAAAAGCCTTTCATTCCATCTTATTTTGTTTTTGTCTACCATTTTTCTTGAGAATCTTACACAAAGTTTTATTAAAAGCTTCTACCAATCCATTCACCAAAGCATGGTACCTGGATGAATGGTCATACTTTATGTTGTATTTGGCATAGAGCTTATACAATGCCCCTCCCTTAAAGTTTGCATTGTCGGCAATGATGACTCGAGAACCCCAAATATGTAAATTATGTGGGTTCTGATGAAGTCTGCGACAGTTTCCGGCTTGACATCTTTTAAGGCAACTGCTTCGGCCCATTTTGAGAAGTAATCAGTAGCTGCTAAAATGTATCGGTGACATCTGGATGATGGTGGTATGAATGGTCCTATGACATCCATCCCCAAAGAGGCAAATGGCCACGAACATGTAGTGAAATGCAAAGGTTCTGGGGGGCTGTGAATGAAATCACCATGAATTGGCATGCCTGACACCTTTTAACAAAACCAATATAATCAGCTATCATAGTTGGCCAATAGTATCCTAAGCGTTTTATCTGTATTTGTAGCTTAGGACCCAATTGGTGGGCTCTATAGGTTCCAGAATGGACTTCTTTCATGACTTCCTCAACTTTATCTTTAGCGGTACACCTCAAGAGCATTCTATCCAGAGATCTTTTATAGAGAGTATCTTTCCACATTACAAACTGTACGGAGCGCCTTCGAACCTCGACTCGTTTGGCACAGTCATCTGGTAACCTCTCGTGTTGAAAATATTCCATGAATGGTCTAACTGGTTATCTTGTCCCTCCAACCTTTCTGACGTTGTAAGGACTTCATTTGTTTGTACGTCCACAGAGACCTTTTCATAAGGCTATAGTATTCTTCATGCCCCCGCTGTTATTGTCATTTCCTCATTTTGAAAAGGCCTAAAGAGGAGGCGAGGCTAGCCAAAGCATCGGCCCTAACATTACCCCTCTACGAACATGTCGGATCTGAAGCTTTAGGATAACAGAGTCTGCCCTCTTGTAATAAGGCAAGAGGTTGGGCTTTCTGATTTGGTATTCACTCTTCAGTTGCTTTATGATCAATTTTGAATCTCCATATATTGGCAGATCGTCTATCAAAACTTTTAGGGACAGCTCGAGCCCCACAATTATGACCTCATATTTGGCTTCATTATTCGAACAACGCTTTGTTAGAGAGAAAGAATGGAGGATTATGCCCCCTTCTGGTGTAACGAAGACTGTCCCAATACCAAATTGATTATTCTTTGGATCATTTTGTTTTTTACCATCAGGATTCCTCGAAGCACCATCAAAGTACATTTCCCACCCTTTTTAAATCTCTGTCTGCATGACCTCTTTATCAGGGAGATCCAACACCAGAGGAGAATCATCTAGAACTGGGTAGGCTGCTAGAAAATCTGCAAGGGCCTGTCCTTTGACCGCTTTTGTGGAACATATTTGATATTAAACTGATGGAGAATAAATGCCCATCTTGCTAGTCATCCCGTTAATACCGGTCTTGAAAAAATGTACTTTAAAGGATCAGCTCTAGATATTAAATGGATTTTGTGTTCTCTCAAAAAATGCTTTAATTTTTAGAGAGCGAACACCCACGAAAGGCATACTTTTTCCATAGCCGTATACCTTAGTTTGGCTCCAACTAATGTGCAACTCAAATAGTACATGGCATTTTCTTTGCCCTAATCATTATGTTGAGCCAACAGAGCTCTTAGGGAGGTATCCATCGCTGTCGTGTACAGGATCATGGGTTTATCTTTCACATGAGCCATCAATACTGGCGGTTTCATCGAGTAGTCTTTGATTCTGTCAAATGCCTCTTGACAAACTTGATCCCAAACAAATGGGGCATCTTTTTTCATAAGGCGTGAGAAAGACTGACAATGCCTTACAAGATTAGAGATGAATCTTCTGATGTAAGTGAGTTTCCCTTACAGGCTCCTGAGTTCTTTTAGATTCCTCGACGATGGCATCTCCAGAATAGCCTTTATTTTGATGGGATCAACCTCAATTCCCCTGTGACAAACCATAGAGCCTAAAAACTTTCTAGAAAAAAATCCCAAACGCACACTTTAGGGGATTCATCTTTAACTGGTACTTTCTGAGCCTTTCGAAAATGACCTTCAAGTCTTTGAGAGGGTCAAGATGAGTTTTGGACTTCACTACCAAGTCATCCACGTAGCATTCTATGGTGTCATGGAATATATCACCAAAGATGACTGTCATGGCTCTCTAATATGTTGCTCTGGCATTTTTAAGCCCGAAAGACATTATTTTATAACAGAAGACCCCTTTAGGTGTTCGAAATACTGTAAGTGCTTCATCTTCTTGAGCCATGCAGATTTGATTGTATCCAAAATATATATCCATAAGGGATAGGACCTCAAATCCCACAGTGGCATCCACAAAGAGTTCTGTGATGGGGAGTGGAAAGTCATCTTTGGGGCAAGCTTGATTCAAGTCTCGAAAGTCAATGCACACCCTAATTTGACCATTCTTCTTTCTGATTGGTACGATATTTGCCAACCAGGTGGGATACGGGACTTCCCTAATGAAGCCTATTTTAATGAGCTTGGTAATTTTTGCTTCGATCTGATCTACTAATTCAAGCCGAAACTTCCTTTTGTGGTTGTTTAACAGGCCTCTTTCGTTGACGTATGGCTAGCCTATGAACAGCAACCTTTGGGTAAAGTCCAGGCATCTATGTATATGACCAGGCATATACATCCCGATATTCTTTGAGAAAATTGGTATACTATTGGATTTCCTCTTCAGACATCAAGGAGCTGACCATGGTTGGCCTTGGGTCTTCTTTGGTTCCAATATTAACTTCCCTGAGCTCATCAATAATGGCTTGACCCCCTTCTTCGTATTCTAATGGCGTCGGAGAAGAATCTTCACATCTAGTTGCATAGGAAGTCATGTTCACTATTTTTTTAGCAAAAGACTTAGAATCTCGATACCCTAGGCCTCTTCTGGAGTGCTTCAGTGTTCTTCTAGTGAGTAGAACATCAGCTTGTTCTTCATTCATCATGGTCGCATATGGAGGAGGATTGTGGGTTGAGGTGTAATCCAAGCCGACCTTTTGGAACATCTTCACCATCTTTGGACTATAAGTGGTCTTCTGAATAGTTCTTTTTACCTTGACTTGCCTCCTCTGGGGTTGTGTATGTGTATTGTGCAAATTTCCTAACCCATGAAACTTGATAGGATTTGATCCCTTTTTATATGGAAGGACAAATAAGTGTTGATAACTCTCGACATACGAGCAATCCGTTTTCCTTAAGGGCAACACTATTTCATCCTTGAATGCTTTCAACGTGCTTAAAGATCCCGATTCCTGCGCACTAGACCTTCTTTGTGATTTCAGGACATAGACAAAGGTTTTCTTTGAAGGTTTGCTCTCTCTTTGCCTTTCTTTTCCCTTGCTTCCACCTACTGACACATGTTCATAAAAGCGTGCATCCGCATAATAGACTTCCACGCCATGAAAAGGAGCTTTATCTGCGACGATGCACCCATCTTTTTTCTCGTCATCTCCCAAGGCATATTTTAGGCACTGATGTAGTGTAGACGGGATGATCCCGTTGGAGTGGACCCAGGGCCTTCCCAAAAGGACATTATATGAGGTGTCGGCATCTATCACCAAGAATTCGGTGTTATCTTTTATGTCTGCAAACCTGGTGCTCAATTTAATTTTTTCCACCGGTCTTTGCTCATTTTGATTAAAACCTTGGATTACTACCTTGCTTGTCTAAAGCCTTGAAAGACGAACCCCCAAGACGGATAGGGTCCTTTTTGGTAGCAGATTCACCATGGATCCCCCATCTACTAACACCTAGGATATCATTGCTTTATTTACTTTACTGGTAATATAGAGGGGTCTGTTATGACTTCGATCATCAATTTGCATGTCTTCTTTTGTGAAAGTCACCATTCTCGAGGCGCAGACTCTCTTTGCAGTAACTCGTTGATGTTTTGCTGGTGATTCTTGCGGACTTAGTTCATTACAAAGTCCTCGAGTTTTGTCAAAGCAAGGACTAGAGACTTTCGTAGCTCATCAGATAAGAGAAGAGCATATTATACGCTCAACATCGAAGGGATTCTTTTAAGTGAGCTAGGATATCATATTTAACGTAGTTTGCTTGGTCTCCTGTCGTGGTGTCCTCTTGCACCGGGATATCGACCAAAATTTTCTTGCGTCCATGGACAATATTAGCCTCTTGGACCTTTTCATGTTCTTCTTTAACTCGTTGATCGCTTTCATATATAGCTTGTGGCGACTCAACAATTTGTACCATGTTAGTGGAAGCAACTGATGGTTCATCGTCTCCTATTTCCTGGATCTGGGGGTGATGACCCAATTGGTTTAACGTTCGATTAATGGCCCTTTCTCTCAAATATAGAGGATCATTACGGTTTATACTTTGCTCCCATAGAAATATTCATTTGATCCCATGAGGATATACACAATCCAGCCAAAGAACAATACCAGTCAAAGGCAATACCTCCAAGAGAGAGGGGAAATTGCTTAAGACACAGGGCAAAGTTTTGCGCCGTTGGTCCACATTGTTGCAAGAACCGATCCACATGACTACCAGGGGAACCAAAACCCTTATATTTAATAAAGTTAGGGAGTTTATATCCTTCAGGGAACTTGCTCACTTTACTCTAGGTGGGTACAAATCTCAAGACAATGAGACCCTCGTATCTCTGGCCCTAGTGAATTCCAATGTTACGTTAAGCAGATCTTCAGTCAAAATTTGTGAGAAGGAATAATTTTGCAGTGAGACTTGGTCAATGTCTTCTACATCATCGTATCCCATTTGTAATTGAGACGATACATAAAACTTTCTATAGAACCTATCAGCCAGTGTATCCCAGTCAGGGATAGATTTTGGGAGGAGGTTCAAATACCAAGCGAGGGTCGTACCCTCTAAAGACAAAGGGAATTACTTTAACAGGAGTGATTGACTTCATGCTGTGTCACCACATATAGCAAGAAACAAAACAAGGTGTTTCCTAGGGCAACTAGATCTTCTATATAGATGAAAGTGATGAATAATGTAGCCTGAGGGATACGGTACTTGATCTACCCAGGCTGGGTATGTTGCCCTTATTATCTGCTTCATCTAAATGATTGTTCTATCTTGATTCATCAGGCTATTGTCCAGATCAATAGATATTCTTGTTCTAGCAATACATGTCCTCTGCATATTTATAACTGATCTTCCTTGGTCACGAGCATTGTGTGTGACTTCAACATCTCGTGTACCGAAATCAACATCCACTGTGATCATGTTGCATGCAAACCAGTCATCAATGGAGAAATGAGAGCTTACAATACTTTCCCTATCATATGTCCCCGCCTGAGGATAATATGAGCCATCAGACTTGCAAGCATAAGAACATGTCTCATCTTGCGCCACTAGCAAGGATTTTAACTTTTCCTCAATATCTTCCAGAGTTACATCTTGTCCATCAAACACAAGCACTATATCTTTCTCTTCATTACTACTCAGTTCAGAATTTTGACTGATATTCTTGGAGAAAGAACTCATGAAGAGTAACTGGCAACCTAGGAGGTTGGCTCAACAACTCCTTAGTGGTTGGATCTCCCTTGTAATTTTTCTTAGAGATCTTCTTTTTCTTCTTTTCCTTGAGGGCTTTCAATCTCTTGAATTTCTTTAAGACTCATTGTCGTATACTTGCAACACGTGAGGCCTACTTGGACCGCCATTGACGCATTTTCTTAACACCCCTGCTTTTAAAAGGGACCCATTCCCCCTCGTTATCAATGGAAATGGAGTCAGGTACATCTGTTGAGTGAGGACTAGACGGTCTCAATATCTCTTCTGGTTTGAGTGCCAATGTGATAGAGTTGGCTGTGGTTCTCTCGATATGAAAGAGGCTTATGTCACCTGAATTGATGATATTTTGTATCCATTCCTTTAGGACAAAACACTTTTCAATAGAATGACTCACCAAACGATGATAAGGACAGTAATTGGGGTCATTGATTTTTCCATCCTCGCTTGGCCTTTTTACCTGAAGGAGGGTTATGAGGTCTTCTTTTAGCAATCATCAAAAATGTCCTTGATGATATCATTAGGAAAAGAATACTTTTCCTCCATCCTTTCCTTTAATGAAGGTCTTTTTTCACCCCCACCATTTTCTTTTTTGACTAGGTTCTCAAATTCCTTTTTGTTCTTATTAGGAAGAACTGCAAGTTGTTTTTTTCTTTCCTCTTCTAGAACGGTTTTGACTTTATCAGTGGCTCTAGATCTTACCTTTCTTTGGCCCAAATGCATTTTGAGGTCGTGTGCTCTCGTACACAAGTCATTGAACTCGTTAAAGGTTTGTGATAACAGGTGTATCAAGAGTTCATGCTTATAATTATGTAAGCACATTTGTAGCATTTCTCTTTGGCTAAAGTTTTGAGAACATCTAAAGGTGAGAACCTGCCATCTTGTAATGAAATCGGATGCTGACTCATTGTCACGTTGTTTTGTATTGATCAGCTCTGCTATACTCACTTGTCGTTCTGTATTACTGAACTAGTTATAAAACTCCCTGATCAGAGTGTCCCAGTCAGGAATCAATCCTTCTGGCAAATTAGAGTACCATACGAAAGCAGGTCCCTCCAAGGATTGCACGAATAGTTGTAGCCATAAAAGCTTATTTTTGCCTAGATGGGCTAGACGAGCAATGACATGAGCTACATGTTCTCTTTGATTTCCTTTCCCGTTAAACCTTCGAAAGTCTGGTTGAGTCAAAATGGATGGAAAAAGGGTCTTAGTCTACACAGGATGGGTATGGTTTTGTTACTAAGCTAGCAGTGTGAGTGGTCCCTTCTTCGACTTTCCTCATTTTTTGTTTGACTATACTGTCGATATAAGATAAAAGGTTTGGGTCCAAACTTCCACTGGATAAGTGATGTTGTTTAGGGCCCCTTCCAGCATAAAGGTTGCGGGTTTAACTTATCTTGGCCTCTGCATATGGTATGCCAAAAGGTTGGGAGCATGGTTGACATAACCATCACCTCTCATACAATTTGGTCCCCTGGTCATAAAGTTTTTTTCTTGATCATGACGCCTTGATTTGTCATGGCGAGATTGACTTCTTTTTGGCAGTAGCCTTTGATAATTTAGTGGTTAAGCCTTCTATCTTCTCCATCATCACAACTATTTGATGGGCCATCTGGGCTTCTAGGCGAGCAACCTTGTCATCAGAAGAGAAGTTATCTTCACTTTTATCATTTGGTATTGAATGCTGACCTTGTTCAGTATTCTCGCTGGAAGAAGGGGAAGAAGTCCGAGTAGTTGAGGCACTTTCAGGAGATGCTAACTTATCAGGCACTTCCTTGAACAATGGATTAATGACCCCTTGACAAGTGCCCATTTAGCTTCCATAGAGTGAGTTACACAAACTGAGCAGTCCTCATGAGGTACCATTTTCTTATCTTTCCTCAGGTTCTTCTTTCTTAGGTCTACGGTGGACACCGTGGAACTTTGACTATTAACCACACGTACTTCTTCTCTTACGTTCTTTTTAGGTTTTGGCTGGCGGTTTTGTCCTTTCCTAGCCTCATTCACAAAGACTGGTGACTCCGTGGTCCTTATCTCGCCTGTTTCAAGGCTCAATGTCTTATTTAGACTAGTGGCTAGGTCAACCTGGGACGACTGGTTTTGAGAGATAGACCCGTCCTTATGCCCAATTGGTTTTGATCCTACTATCATTGTAAAAACAAACTCAACATGCTAATGTGGCCAGACAGGTGGGATATATCTCCCGGAGTTTCCTGACGGCACATGCTTGTTTGGTTTGACATTGGCTTCCAAAGTCTTGCCCTGTAGAGGACATTAATTTCACCAACATTTCTTGGTTGAATTATTTGTATTTTGTCGGTTCCCATCCATATTGATCATTTCCTAATGGACTCTTTTGGGATCCAATATCCTCTCTGGATGGGACACCCCTTGGTACTCCAGTCATCGCTTCCCGGCGGCATAATTGAGAGGACGAGAAGCATTCTCGTGGGTTATCCTGGCGAGGTCCATGGGTTTTCACTGGATGTGGCCTTGGCTTATGCCCCAATGGCTTTATTGCTTCGGGCGCCTTTGCCTCATAGGCTATGGGATGTGGACCCTGAAGCCTATGCTTCATAGGATAATGCCCCTTGGGAAATTGAGGTCATAGCCTATTTTTCACAAGTGGTAGGCCTTTGGAAACTCGAGGCCATAACCTATGTTCCAAAGGGGGTGACCCCTGGGGGGAACTGTGGTCGTAGCCCATATTCGGCAAGCGATGAGCCCCTAAGAACTTGTGGTCTTGGCCTTTGTTCCTTATAGACTGACCCTTTTGGGATTTATGGCCGTAGCCTGTGTCCCAAGGGGTATAAGTTTGTGGGTGGCCTATGTTCTACAGGAAGGCGGCCTCTAAGAACTTGTGGCCTCAACTTTTGTGTCGTACATGGCATGCCCTTACAAACTTGTGGCCTTGACCCTCATTCCATAGATGGCATACCCCTATGGACTTGTGGCCTTGACCTTTATTCCATATATGACATGCCCCCAAGAACTTGTGGCCTTGACCCTTGTTCCATAAATGGCATATCCCTAGGAACCTATGGCCTTGACCCTAGATGAGATACCCCTAGGAACCTATGGCCTTGACCCTTGTTCCATAGATGGGATAACCCCAGGAACTCCTGGCCTTGACCCTTGTTCCATAGATGGGAGGCCCCTAGGAACCTGTGTCCTTAACCTTTGTTCCATAGGGCCTGACCCCTTGGGGACTTGTGACCTTGACCTTTGTCCCAAGGGGTATGAGCTCGTAGGCCTAGTGATCTTTGGGCTAGTGGTTACAGTGTTGCATGACAGCAATGCATCTTTATATGTTATTACTTCTTTCTTTCGAACCACGAGCTTGAATTTTGATCTTATGATAGTAATTTCATTCCTGCCAAACACTCAAAAGTACAAGTTAGTGCTTGAAAGAAATGAATACTTAAATAAATAGATATGTATTGCATTTCTTTCCTTTTTTTAGAAAGAAACTTTTTTGCATATATATATATATATATATATATATATATATATATATATTGTCAAAATGCCAGTATTAAAAATAAAAATATTGTTCAACTATGCATGGGCCAATCAAGTAAACAATTTTTTAGTTTACTTGATTTGGCACACACCACTGTTGAATAACAATCTGTCTTGAAGGATTGTTGAACATCAAAAAAGATCATGCTGCTAATATGCCCTTTGTTTGCACCAAAAAAATAAGATAATATGCCCTTTGCATATTTTTTAGTTGGGCTAATTACACCTATGTCCCTGAGGTTAGGGGGTAATTACAGTTAAGGACACAAAGTTTCAAAATGTAACATTTCGTGACCAAAAGTGTTTCAAATGTATCACCCGTGTCCATCCGTCAGGGTTCCGTCCAAAAAGTGTATTTTTTTTATGATGTCTTCAATACGTATTTTTAAAATGACGATACTGCCCCTTGTACTGTATATACTGAATATTTTAAAAAAAATTAAAATTAGGGTTTTGAAACCCTAATTTGCAAATTAGGGTTTTGTTGAAACCCTAATTTGCAAATTAAGGTTTTAAGGCCCTAATTTTTCAAATTAGGGTTACTTTGTTCAAATTAGGGTTTCATTTTTCAAATTAGGGTTTCATTTGTTCAAATTAGGGTTTTTTAAATGCCATTACTTCACCGCCGGCAATTCTCTTCCCCGCCGTCCCTTCCCCGCCGGCAGCCATTTTCTCATATCTTCTTCCCCCATCCCACTTCCCCTTCTCCACCTCAATCGGTGACCCAACAAATCCAACTCGCCGCCTTAATCAATGGCTAACGACAACGACCACAACCAATCTGTCGGTGGAGATCGACGAGGAGCCGGATCCGTCCGATTCCCGAAAGATCCAGCAGAGCAACGACGAAGGCGATCGAGCGGAGGAGGACATTCAAGGTGGTGTCCTCGATACAGTTGAGGGTGACGACGGAGGGGAGAGGGGGCTCCCGATGCTGCGGCTTGCTCAGTGGGGAGATCTGTTGCAGCGGCGGCGAGGTGGGGCTTGGGTTACCGGCGACATGGGTCGAGGGACGGGGCTGGGCTGCAGGCGGCGCAGGGCGAGGGAGGGGGCTTGGGCTGCCGGGGGCGTGGGGTGAGGGAGTGGGCGGCAGATCTGGAGATAAAGTTTGGAGAAGTGGAAAGGGAAGGGAAAGGGGGAGGCACAGACGACAGGGAGGCATATGCGAAGGGGTGGTGCGGGAATGGGGTTGGGGGG
Source organism: Escallonia herrerae (assembly GCA_033070095.1). Lineage (NCBI taxonomy): Eukaryota > Viridiplantae > Streptophyta > Magnoliopsida > Escalloniales > Escalloniaceae > Escallonia > Escallonia herrerae. The sequence goes on along the minus strand of JAVXUP010000665.1, from coordinate 327,639 downwards.
AAGGGGGAGGGGGTTGGCGGGTGGTCCCAGGGGCAAATCAGGATTTCAACTTTTATTTAGGGGCAACTTGGTCTTTTTGTCAGAACCGTTAAGTATTTTTATATTCCGTTTGTCAACGGACATAAGTGTTACATTTTGAAACTTTGTGTCCTTAACTGTAATTACCTCATAACCTCAGGGACATGGGTGTTATTAGCCCTTTTTAGTTTACTTGATTTGGCCATCCTTCAAGACAGATTGTTCCAAAAAGATCACGTTGCACGCAGCACAGATTGTTATTTGACAAGTGCTATCATTCATAATGTTCTAGCCATCCTTTTTTTTTTTTTAGATGTTCAGCTAGAACATTATGAATGATAACACTTGTCAAATATGGAAAGGGCAACGTGGAGCAACCAACACATTCTTATAGAATGACCTAAAGTTATCATGATGATGTGGAAGAAAATGATGCCTGAAAGTCAATGGAACCAGGAAGTACCATTAACCAATATAAGCAGGCATACAAACTCAACTCATGTCTCTGTCCTTAGAAGAACAAGATCAAGCTAGGTCAAGGTCAGACTCAATTAGTGAGACACAGAGTACACAGTGAAGATTCAGGAAAACATCCCTGGCTAGATATAAACTTAAAAGAATATGCAATTGACAAACAAGAAACGTACTGGACCAAAGTCAGTATATTCCCGCATATATCTTCTTTAGTAGATAAGAGCGCCACTTCTCAACTAACATTACGTGTTGTTATTTTCTACCCACATGTAATGATCTTGTGCATGCCTTTATCCGTTCAAAGTTAGGTTTCGACTAGCTTTCGGTGTGCCTCTTAGCCCAAGGCTGAGTAATCTATTTTCATCTTTACCTTATGAATTCCTTATGTACATCATGACATGCATCCCATACTTCCTAACGCGCATTTCTACTATCTGCAAGCAGATGTATTTGCAGGATAAAACTAAGGACAATGTGTATACTTGCAAGTTTTGTGCGACCATATGTTATATAAAAAGAGAATTCGGAAACAAAGAAAGTGAGCCTTCATCCTTGGAGACTTAGGCCCCGTTTGACACTCTTTTTTTCCCTCTTTTTTTTTCAGTTTTAAAAATTGAAAAAAAAAGGAGCGTTTGGTAACCATTTTTTTTTCAATTTAAAAAATCAGTTTTTAAACTTCAGAGTAAAAAAAAAACTCCAAAAACTGGTTTTTTTTTTCACTTTTGGTTTTTTTTTTCGACCACCACCACCACCCTCCCACCGCCGGCAGCCACCTCAGGCGACCACCGCCGGAGACTGCCGGCCGCCGGCAGCCACCTCCGACCGCCGGCGACCACCGCCGGAGACTGCCGGCAGCCACCTCCGGCCGCCGGCGACCACCGCCGGAGACGGCCGGCAGCTACCTCCGGCCGCCGGCCACCACCGCCGGTGACTGCCGGCCGCTGGCGACCACCGCCGGCAGCTACCTCCGGCCGCCGGCCACCACCGCCGGTGACTGCCGGCAGTCACCTCCGGCCGTCGGCCACCACCACCACCACCGTCGACCACCGCTACGCCCCACCACCGCCACCGCAAACCACCAAAAAAAAAAGTCAAAATAAAAAGGGTTACCAAACACCAAAAAAAAAAACCTAAAAAAAAAAGGGGTTATCAAACACCCACTTGTTTTTATAAAAAAAAAAATTAAGCTGCTCTTTAAAAAACTGCTCTTTAAAAACTGAAAACCAAAAAAAAAAATTTGTCAAACGAAGCCTTAGACTACTAGACCCTCAGAAATATTCAATATAATATTACGCTTAGAAAGGATGGACAATTGGCCAAAGCAGTGGAAATAAAACAACCCTAAATTGTTACAATAATTATATTACAATTAATTTTGACCAAGTGTGACATCATCTTTTACCGTGTTTCTTATCAATTATCCCATCGTTGCATTAGTTGTCAAGGTCAAGTTTATACTCGATTGTGTCTAGTCTTACATCCATAATGGATGGAATTGTCATTTTATGTGACTTTGGATTTCACCAACGTCATGATGTAGGGATGGCATTGGGCGGGTAGGATACGGATCTCATTAGATCTGTACCCGTCCCGGTATCACTGAAACACCCCCCCCCCTCCCTATAGACTCCCATAGTCCCATTTCACATAAGTATTTGAAATAGCAACCAATTCCATATACAATGGACTTTAACAAACTATCATTTCCTTAAATGTAACAAACTATCACTTTCTTATATGTAAGCAGAATGTTCTATTCAAGCTCTGTCCATTTGCATTGAAAAAGAATTATATACAAATTTACTATGCCCTGATTATCACTTTACGCTTTAACTTTCCCAATATTTAACAGTCTTACAAGCCTATAAGGCATTCATGCTTGAGGTGGTACGTAAATGTATAAACCAGCATGTCAAAAAAAAAAAAAGATAGAAAGAAAGAAAGAAAAGGGATAGAAAGAGAAAATGAACCAGCTTGCAAAGTGAAGTCCTTCTAAATTGGCCTTCGAAAATGTTGTCTAATTGGGCAATAAAAACAATATATTGTCAAAATAAGACTATCAATATCGACGCTAGAGGAAGCTCCTCTCGCAAGTAGTGTAACAGCAGCCTTTTCATCTTCTCGTGACTTGCTCTATGACATCCAAGAACTTGGTAAGAGTGGAAGCTCCTCTTGCCAGTACCACCGTCAAATTTTGCTCTTCTTGTCAGATTCTTTACACACTTCTTGTGAATCTGAAGCAGCATAAACTGATTTCCTAGCGCAATCCACACCCAATTCAGAATAGAACAAATCAAAACTTTTGTTTTGCTTGAGTGGTTCTTCTTAGAACTTAATTCAGCTTGATTATAATCCCCTACTTTGATCAAATTTTTCTTTAATCCCACTTCAGAGACCTTAAGCTTCCCATTTCCAAGAATTCCATCAACTGGAACTTCTGATTTAATCATCTTACAAGCTCCAAGTTCTGATTTTTTTTCTTGCCAAAATTCATGTTATCAATTGGCTCCAACTTCCCATTTCTTAGGGGCTGTACGTTTACGTTTTTCAGTTTTCATTTTTGTAATGATGATGAAAAAGATGCCTTTTTTCGTGTATGTTTACATTTTTTCGATTCTGTTTTGGATAAAATTTCTAAATAGTGTTAAAAAAGCTGAAAACACATTTTCACCTTTTTTCTCGAACTGTATTCTCCTAATCAGAACACTACCTCTTCTCCCTCATATCTACCACCCTGCTTCAACAAACACTCACCAAATTAGACCACTCATTTCACTGGGTCTTCCTAGAAATGAAAATAGTGGGGTCCATTAATGAATTGATTCAGAAAAAGTTGGTAAAAACGAAAATGAAAATGATAAACGTACAGAAAAAATTGAAAAAATAGATACGGAAAAAAGTAAAAGTACACAATACGATTTTAGAACTGAATACTAAATTCTGGAAACCAAAAACAGAATATAGAATACAGAAAAAAATCTCGTAAGCGTACGGGCCCTTAGTTTCTTGAATTTCACAAAGTCATAATCAGAATTTCCCTACGGGATTGGAGTCAGTGACAGGAGACTCAAAAGTAAACGGCAACTTTTCTTCTTCCAATGCTCTGCTTAATTACTTCCAGCAGATTCACTCGTGGTGAGGTGGTCGCCAATAATCCAGATCTGTCTTCTCAATAGTGAGATGGTCGCCAATAAACAGTTTTCTTGGCGGTTACCTGGTGATGATGGTTGAGGTGGTGGTGACCTCGTGATGGTGTTTGGTCGAGGTAGAGGTGGACGGACGGTGGAGGTGAGGGTGTTGGTCCTTTGGCCGAGGTGGAAGTGGACGGGTTTGGTGCTTTGGTGAACTGTTGGGTGATTGTGACACCGTGGTGGGTGGCCTTGGCACTGAATGCCGACAGTCCCGAGGAGAAGGAGAGAACGAGGAGGTGCAATGGCCAGCAGGAAAAGTCGGCAGAGTCGCCAAGAGGGAGAGACGAATTGTAGCGGCGGGGTAGATAGAGAGAGAGAGTGAAGATGGAAATTCTGTGATGAAATCGTATATATATGTTAGGATGAATGGCTATGATTAAATGGTATATTCCTTCCGTCCCTAGTAAATCGATCATATTTTCTTTGTAAGTCTTCTCATAAAAATTCTCACTTTTTAAATTAAAAATTTTTTAAGTATTTTTTTATATTTATCTTTTTACACTTTTTAATTTAATTTTTCTTTTCATATTAAACTCTCCACCAACTCATTTCGTACTTTTTCCTAATTTTTTATCACCACAGTTAACGCTCTACTAACCAATTTTCTCTCTCATCGTCCACTTTCTTTCTCCCTCTAAAGGGTAAAATGATAAATACAAAATATATAACACAAATTCTTAATATGTGTGTTAAGTCAAATGTGATCGATTTATGTTAGACAAAGGAAGTATATGGTTGATATACAAGGTCAGGAACGGGTCACAGTGCGGGTTGGACGAAATATCATACCTACTCTAATTTATTACGGATTTTTTTTAAAATAAAAAGGGCTAATTACACCTATGTCCCTGAGGTTTGGGGGTAATTACACGCGAGGACACAAAGTTTCAAAATGTAACATTCCGTGACAAAAAATATTTCAAATGTATCACCTGTGTCCATTCGTTAGGGTTCCATCCAAAAAATATATTGTTCATCATTACGTATTTTAAAAATGGCAATACTGCCCTTGTACAGTATATCCTAAATAATTTTTATAATTTTCAAATTAAACCTTAATTTTTTCAAAACCCTAATTTACAAATTAGGGTTCAATCTTTAATTTCTCAATCTGCCAATTAGGGTTTCAATCTGCCATTTCTCAAAAGTCTAAATCTGTCAATTAAGGTTTCAAACCCTTAATTTGCAAATTAGGGCTTCAAAACCCTAATTTGCAAATTAGGGCTTCAAAATCGGCGGCGTGGTGCGACGAAGCTACCGGCGGCGTGGGGCGATGGAGCTGCTGGCATGGAATGAGGGAGTGGGTTGCTGTGGGGGAGGAGAGAAGAGATGAAGGGGAAGAGTGACGTCGCCGGCGATGCCCACATTCATGGAGGTAGACGGGGTGGGCAGTGATGGGGTGACGAGGAAGGAGGAGGCATGCGGGGTGCGACGCCGGGGAAGGGGAGGCAGGCGGGGTGCGGCTCCGGGGAAGGGGAGCAGGCGGGGTGCGGCGCCGGGGAAGGGGAGCAGGCGGGGTGCGGCGCCTGGGAAGGGGAGCAGGCGGGGTGCGGCGCCGGGGAAGGGAAGCAGGCGGGGTGGGTGGGTGACAGGGAAGGGCGAGGGGGATGCAGATGGGGTGGGGAGGGGTGGGGGGTGGGGTGGTTAGAATTAGGGTTTTTCTTTTTCTAAAAAGAGACAATGGCATTTAAAAAAATAACTTTTTAACATAAGGGCAATAAAGTCATTTTGTTAAAACCGTTAGGATTTTTAGGGTTCCGTTTGTCAATGGACATAAGTGTTACATTTTAAAACTTTGTGTCCCCGCGTGTAATTACCCCCAAACTTCAGGGACATAGGTGTAATTAACCCAAATAAAAATCATACCCTCCCCTTCCCTCATCCCAATGATTCGATCAAAGTCAAAATAACTCGTTCTTATGAGATAGGGACGGCTCGGATATCCACCGGCTGTGATTCTTATTACCATCTCCATCGTGATGCATGTATTGGCGGTACCGTGTTGAAGCATCTGTATATTTCTTTTATCTCCTTTAGAAAAGCTGATTTGAAGATGGGGTCGTATATCAGCACTTTCTAGATTGAAAAAAAAGGTTAATACAGGGCTATTTCGGTCGTTTTACCATCACACTGTCGAGTACAGACATTTCCTCTCACACAGACACACACTAAAACCTACAGGCCTATATAACATCATCACAGACTCTCCACCTCGTACACCCCACTTCACAGTTAAAGACTTACATCCATGGCTTCCACTCTCCTCCTCGCATTCTCTCTCTTCTTTACCTTCGTTACCCTCACCACCTCCACCAACCCGGGCTTCATCCTGACAGTCGTCAACAACTGCCCTTTCCCCATCTGGCCCGCCATCCAGCCCAACGCCGGCCACCCCGTCCTCGAGTGCGGCGGCTTCGCCCTCGCCCCCCTCACCCACCGCTCGTTCCCCGCCCCGGCCCAGCACTGGTCCGGCCGCCTCTGGGGCCGCACCGGCTGCACCACCCACGCCAACGGCCGCCTCTCCTGCGCCACCGGCGACTGCGGCGGCCTACTCGAGTGCGACGGCCGCGGCGGCACCCCGCCAGCCACCCTCGCCCAGTTCAGCCTCCACCACGGCCACACAGACCTCTCCTCCTACGCCGTCAGCCTCGTGGACGGCTTCAACGTCCCCATGACCGTCACCCCGCACGAGGGCCACGGCACGTGCCCGGTCGTCGGCTGCAAGGCCAACCTGCTCGCCAATTGTCCCGACAAGCTGCAGGAGCGTACGCCTCAGGGGCATGTGGTGGGCTGCAAGAGCGCGTGCGAGGCTTTCGGCACGGACGAGCTGTGCTGCAGGAACCACTACAACAGCCCTCAGACGTGTAGGGCGTCGAGCTACTCGGAGTTCTTCAAGCGCCCGTGCCCGTCGACGTTCACCTACGCGCACGACAGCCCGTCGCTCACGCACGAGTGCTCCTCGCCGCGTGAGCTCAAGGTCATCTTCTGTCACTAATTAGATTTAGCGGCGGCTTTAAAAAAAATGAGCGGCTTAGCTCTGCCTCTAATGTTATATATTTTGGCATATGTATGCCTGGGAAAAATAAAGTTAGTTTAGTGTTGTTAGAGGTCTTTCTAGTTTCAGATGTAGTCGCTGTGCTTTGGATGATGCCAAGGGCATTAAGGGTACTCCTTGCAACTCCGAGAATCACCTTTCGATCGACAACATTAGCTGGATCTGAATGTATGTTTTTAACGTACTTTTTGAACGTGTAATGTTTTGATGGAATGTAATGTCTTTGATATTATCTAGTTATCTTCTTGCAGAGTTCGTGCAGCAGTTACAATTTTTTTTTTTCTTAGATGGCCTTCTTTCTCTTTGCGTCTATAAAGGACGACAACAAAGATTTAATTTGGTGTTTGGCTATTATTTGAAACTAGGCACAAAATTTCGGTACATCGGACTGAGTAGACTGATTCCAAAGAGTTATCCGTGTAGTACTATTTAGAAATAAATTGGTGAAATTTTTGAAAGTTAATTTCAGAAGATAAAGCAACAAATTTTATTTTAAAAACAACAGAAAACTAAAAACATTAAAAATGCCACCTAAAGTAACCCCGAGATTTTATTTGGTACCGCTAACGATGCAGCACAGACAGTTTAGTGACATAACAACTGTTACTTTCCTTCCTTTGCCAATAACGAGGGCCATAGATGTGGATTTTGATGTTTCTTCTTCTTAAAAAAACTACAGTAGCAGTTGATGCACATAGGATGCTGGTGCTAAGGTGGGCTCACCAAGCCCATCCCATGCTTAGCCAATACCAGTAGGGACATAGGGTAGGTTAAGTTGGCTCGAACTCTGCGCCATCTTGCTTTGTGGAGGATGGAACCATTGGGAACCATTCATATTCACGCGTACCGAGTAGGGTAAACAGTAACAAAGTTAGGAAACCGAGACCCAAAGGTCTCAAGGAAAGTGTGCGCCAGTCCAAATATTATTGAGTGTGAAAAAGGACGAAGGGAGCAGTGGGAATCTCTGACTGTGAGGGACCTTCTGACTGAATCAGGGCAGTGGGCATGCTTTAGGGTGGCAGGATGAGTCTGAAAGCAGTCGTTTTTTCAGACACTGTTAAAAATTGGTAGTAGATGACCGTTGTCCTTGTTCTTTTTCTAGACTAGCCTAGATAGATTACTATTGTTTTCTCTTTTCTTATGTGTTCTGTGCCTCCTCACGTGTAGCTTTTGCTTATCCTTGCCTTTGCCTTCGTCTTTGGTTCCTTTCACCTTTTGCGCGCGGCTTGCTTTCCCGTTAAAAGTTTTTAGGATAATGTCACTATTTTTTTTGAATTTAATAGTAAAGCATAATAGAATATTGTGTTTTGTCATTATAGTAATATTTGTGTTCTTTAACTAAATAGAATATTGATGCCGTCAAATATTCTTATGAAAAGACAGTTGTTTTTCAGCCACCACCATTGTATCCTCTTTCCTCGCTGTCCCCTTTAACTCCAACACTACCACAACAGGTAAGTTAGCAGTGGCGACAGCGGGTCGGTAATGGTTTCAGTGGGTTTGGCTTTTGATCATTTGTGGTGGCCGATGCAGTAGAGCCTGTGATGTGGGCTGTGGTCGAGAGAGAGGGGGGCTAGTATCGGCATCTTTAAATTGTAGAAATGGTCATGTAAGCAAAAATTGTTAATTAGTGTCACGCAACTCTAGTATTGATGAAATCGAATCTTTTCACATTGGGAACACGAGTTCCTAAACTCAATGAATTTAATGATATAATCTCAAATCTTTATTAACAGCTTTTGTTATCTTTTTAATGACCTTTATTTAGGTCACTTTTGAACATAACATGCATGTAGCCTGCCTGACCTACTGTCTTCATCCAAAAAGTGCCACATCCAAGTTGAAACTCTCTCTCTCTCTCTCTCTCTCTCTGCGCGCGCGCGTGCGCAATTAACGAAGGTCATCTCTTCTGTATAGATAATCACAGTGCACATGTGTCTAAACTACAATTATGGCTAAAGGGGATAAGCCCTCATTTACGGGAATTGTAAATGAAATATGCACATCAGGTGATAAACCCCCCCACCTCCCAAAAAAAAAAAGAAGAAAAAAAAAACAAGCTGACGATGGAAGGCAGTGAACAGTCAGCTTGTAACGTAGAAATTGGAATTGAATGATTGGAAGTCCTTTGGTCATAATGTCAGTGATTTGGGTCCCAGGTGCAAATGATCCGAACTTTTTCTAGCACCATGTCATAAACTAGTAGGCTTGACGCTCTTTTTTTGCCTTTCTTTTTCAGTTTTAAAAATTGAAAAAAAAGGAACGTTTGGTAACTTTTTTTTTTATTTAAAAAATTAATTTTTAAAGTGAAGAATAAAAAAAAAACTCCAAAAACTGGTTTTTTTTTAGATCACCACCCTCCCACCACCGGCAGGCACCTCAAGTGACCACCGCCGGAGACTGCCGGCAACCACCTCCGGCCGCCGGCAGCCACCTTCGGCCGCTGGCGACCACCGCCAGAGACTGCCGGCAATCACCTCCGGCTGCCGGCGACCACCGCCGGAGACTGTCGGCAGCCACCTCCGGCCGCCGGCCATCGGCCACCACCGCCGGTGACTGCCGGCAGCCACCTTCGGCCGTCGGCCACCACCACCACCACCGTCGACCACTGCTACGCCCCACCAACGCCACCACAAATCACAAAAAAAAAAGTCAAAATAAAAAGGGTTACCACAAAAAAAAAAACCTAAAAAAAAAGGGGTTATCAATCACCCACTTGTTTTTATAAAAAAAAAAATTAAGCTGCTCTTTAAAAACTGAAAACCAAAAAAAAAAATTTGTCAAACGAACCCTAAGTAACCCTCGGAGGGGTTGGCCAGGGTCAAGGAGGTATGTTTCCTACCTTGACTTTCTAGGTGTAAACTCAACGCCAGTACCCAGAGGAAAAATGCTGTATGTGAATGCACCAAGCTGATGTGGGGGAGTGCGCCCTTAAGATCACCCCGAGAGGGGATTTAATCTCGGTTGACGCTAAAGTTAGCCTAAGGATATCCATTATCATCCAACAAAAAAAAAGAAAATGTCATTAACAAAGTGAAAGTCGATTTCCACATGTGAAGATACCTTGTTTCAGTGGGGCTTTATTTGGTGAATATATTCTTGTAGGCTTTATTTTATTAATTTTTGCTTTAGTCTAGTTGGTCCGGTTCGGTTTGTCAATCCAGTCAGTTTGAGGTTAACCTAGGTTAGAGTCCAGACATGATTGGGAGTTTGATAGTTGGATTTCCTTTAAATTGTATTTTTGTCCCGATTTTATCTTTAATCCCATTTATTTAATTTGAAAGGTAGTCTTTTTATTCTAAGAGAAGGTTTTATAAGAGTAAATTAAGGAGGAAAAGATATCATTCGGTTCTTCGTGAAGGATTAAATGTATTGGCCCTTAAGGATATTTTGGTCTTTTGTTATCATATTCTTTGTTACGATAAGGATTGCTAGTTAGTCTCATTTTGCAATTTTTCTGCTCCCCATACCTCTGCATAAAAAGCTTCAGACCGCACAAAAAGGGATAGTCAGTTAAAAAGAGAAATTCCCTCGGAGGCAAGATTATTATTCAAGGTGGGAACAAGATGCACAAGAGAAAAATTATTACAAAAATTTGAATCATGAAATTCTGTAATTAACCACGACGAGGTCGTATCATCTGAAAGTGATTAATAATTACATCATTTCGAATACCATCAAACAACTTTTTTTGACATAAGAATCAAATGTACACTATCATAAATACATCCGAAATATACAAACCATGAACTTGTTCAAGTGTTATACAAACAATACACTCAAATATAGAAATTGAAAAACATATATAAATTAGATATATTAAATCTAAGCACAATTTATACTGGATAAATCAAATTTGCAATACTTCTTCAGGTTGTTGAGCAGTAAGCAGTATATTCTAAATTTGTAATACTTCTCCAGGTTCACAGGTTGAGAGTTCCAAATTCGAGCACTATGTTCTAACTTCCAACTTGTCCATTTCCAATTCCTCCCAATCCCCAATTACAATTGCCAATTCTTAATTCTTTATTGTCCCCACAAGCAGCACTTGCCACTTTATCATTCTAAAATTAAAAATCTCAAGTAAAAATCTCAATCTCAAATATACAATCCCACCATTCCCAATTCGCATGGCCACCACGATTACTGAGTCAGTAATTGCCACAAATCCCAACTAAAAAACTCAATCTAAAGATTCTAAACTATAAATCCGATGAGGCAATATTTACAAAATTTCCAAATGTTAAATTCAAAATTAAAATAAAAATCTAATCTAATATTGAGACATGAGAATTGAGAAAATGAAGTTCCGGCGCCGCACCCCACCTGCCTCCCCCTTCCCCGTCACCCACCAGCCCCTTCTTCCTCCCCTTCCCCGGCGCCGCACCCCATCTGCCTCCCCCTTCCTGGCCACCAAGACTTCCCTTCGCCCACCCATTCGACAGCCACCTCTGTTAGACCACGCCCCCTCCCTTAACCAACCCCGTCGCAACGCCGCAGAGTCGGAGGTTGGTCTTAACCGTGGTGGTCAAACAGGATGAAACCCGAAGTCGTGGTGGTTGTAAAATTCCAGATTTGCTTGTGTCGTTCTAGAACCATTTTTTCTGATGTGGTCGGCGACGATGGTCGTCCTCCGACGACCGGTGGATCTGGTCGACGGGTTAGATCTTAATCGTGGCCTCAACCAACCCCGCGCAACGCCACAGCGTCGGAGGTTGGTCTTAACCGTGGTGGTCAAACAGGATGAAACCCGATCTGCTTGTGTCGTTCTAGAACCATTTTTTCCGATGTGGTCGGCGACGATGGTCGTCCTCTAGCGACCGGTGGATCTGGTCGACGGGTTAGATCTTAATCGTGGCCTCAACCAACCCCGCGCAACGCCACAGCGTCGGAGGTTGGTCTTAACCGTGATGGTCAAACAGGATGAAACCCGATCTGCTTGTGTCGTTCTAGAACCATTTTTTCCGATGTGGTCGGCGACGATGGTCGTCCTCCGGCGACCGGTGGATCTGGTCGACGGGTTAGATCTTAATCGTGGCCTCAACCAACCCCGCGCAACGCCACAGCGTCGGAGGTTGGTCTTAACCGTGGCCTGGTTTGCTGCGGGTTAGATCTGGTCGACGACGATGGTCGTCCTCCGGCCGTCTTCTTCACTGGATCTGTTGTGCTGTAAACGAAATGGCCTGTGTTTCCGACGACCGATTCAGCAAAAATTTACTTTTGTAAATTGTTAGATTTTATAAATGTTACAATCAGTACCTCAGGAAGGTGAAAATTTGTTGAATTTTATGGACATGCAACTGAATGTAAGATCATAAATTAGGGATTAATTTGAGAATTAGTGTTTGTAAACTCTAATTTAAAAATCTTAATTTTCAAATTAGAGTTTCAAAATCTTAAAGAATTAAGATTTGTTATCCTAATTTAAAATTTATAAAAATTATTCAAGATATATTGTATAGGGGCAGTATTGGCATTTTTAAAATACAAAATGATGAACAGTATATTTTTTGGATGGAACCCTAACGGATGGACACGGGTGATACATTTGAAACATTTTTGGTCACGGAATGTTACATTTTGAAACTTTGTGTCCTTGAGTGTAATTACCCCTAACCTCAGGGACATAGGTGTAATTAGCCCTAAAAATAAACTGGGAGGCCCCCATGAATGTGCCATGCCTATTCTTGGCAACAGAAAGGCTGAAGACTCCAAGTCAATGAACACTTTTATGATGATGACAATGAAATTAACTAGAAAGGAAGTGTCCGGGCATGCAAAGGACATGATATCATCTAGTTTATTTTTTTATTTTTTTTTGGAGAAGACAAGGAATTAAGATGAAAATACGAGGACATCACTACATTAACCCCTATGATATGATGGCTGTGACGCAATTGTACAAATCATGTGAAAGGTGATTGGCACGGACGACGAAGTCAGCACAGACTGGGGTATGCATCTCAACAAAGAAAAAGAAAAAGACCAGCAATAGCCAGGCCACGGACTTGACAACAGATCAAACGTTAATAATCAGTCTAATGCTGATTCAAATATAAAAACTAGTAAGTTCTTACCTCTAATTACTCAGTTTGATCTTCTCAATTCAAGTGTATAAAAAGTCATAAAAATGCAGATATCCAAGGATTTCAATTAGGTTCAAAAAAAAAAATTCATAGGATTCAATGAATCTTAATTCAATAATCAAATTAAATTCTTACTTTAAGGTAATTTGTAAATCTCTTCCTAGGACTCCTTGGAAACTCTTATGTGTGCTCTTAGGGTTCCTAGATAATATATATTAGGTAAAGTATCAATAATTTAAAAGAAATATTCTTATATTTTTAAAATAATAAAAATTACAGAATACTCATTATGTCCCATATATATACATGAGAATAACGAATATATTACTAACCTTAGGTAACTTGCCTAAGGCTAGACAACTAAACTACATAGTTTTGCCGTATAATTTTGTTTATGTAATTATCTCTTCCCGTTAATTTCTCTATCTTTCATGAACACGACAGTGTATTCGCCGGCCGTCAACTTCCTTCCCGTTAATTTCTCGCCCTCATCAGATAACACAGTAGCCCACCGCACCTCGCGCAATTTTTGGCTCCTCCCACCGCAAATCTGAGCACCCAATAGACCAACCAATCGCTATCTCTCTTAAATCAGACCAAACAATAGCATTTCCCCGGCCGTCGCTCAACGCCGGCCGTTAGCCTCCACGCAGTCACCCACCGCAGCTTGCCAATCGCCGGCGACCTGCCTCTGTCTCACATCAAACCAACAATAGCATTTTGCCGGACGTCACTCAACGCCTGCCCTTAGCCTCCACACAGTCGCCCACCACACCTCGCCAATTGCCGGCGACCTGCCAGGCCAGTGACCTACCATTGTCGCCCTTCTCTCCTCACGCATCATCACCGAAACCACCATCACTGCAAATATGAAACAGCCACTACCCGCTCGCCTACTTTCCTACCTCTTCCAATTTCCTAGCTCGCCGACCAGCCTCTTACGCCGGCGAGACACAACCACCATTGCCGCAGGCCACCGCAATGTCAAAGGTATATTTGTAGCTGCTTTATAGGGTCATCGTTATTTGGTCACGACTGCCGTTGCTCTTTTTTCCCACCAACTACCCATAGACCCATAGTTTTTTTTTGGATTCTTGCCCTCACAGAGCTTCGCCCTTCCACTAATCTGTTAAAGTGCTTAAATTCTTGGACTAATTACACTTATGTCCCTGAGGTTTGGGGATAATTACACGCGAGGACACAAAGTTTCAAAATGTAACATTTCGTGACCAAAAGTGTTTCAAATGTATCACCCGTGTCCATCCGTCAGGTTTTCGTCCAAAAAGTGTACTTTTTTTAATGATGTCAGCAATACGTATTTTTAAAATGTCAAAACTACCCTTGTATGTATATACTGAGTAATTTTTAAAAATTTTAAATTAATACTATAAACCCTAATTTTCATTGTCTTCCCCCCCCCTAACTCGCCGGCAGCCCCACTACCGGCCGCACAAGCGGTCGCCGGCGACTAACTCCGGTCCCCGCTGCAAGCATCGCGCCGCTGCCACCACCTGTCGACGGCCAACAAATTCGGTCAGTTGCCCCATCACCGGCCGCACAAGCGGTCGCCGGCGACTAACTTCGGTCCCCGCTGCAAGCATCGCGATCAACTCCGGCGCTCCTTCACCGAGCGCCATCACCAACGCCTCCACAACCATCGCGCCGCTGCCACCACCGCCCGGGATTTATCACCGGTGCCATCTCGAGGTCAACCACCCGTCTTTTCCCGATCGACCAGTAAAGGCGACGCCGGCGACGGGGAAGGGAAAGGGGAAGGTGGGAGCGACAGGGAATGGGAAGGGGTAGGGTGGGGGTGACGGGGAAGGGGAAGGGGAAGGGGAAGGGGAAGGGGGAGGGTGGGGGCGACGGGAAGGGGTAGGGTGGGGGCGACGGGGAAGGGGAAGGGGGAGGCACAGGCGACGGGGTGCTGTGGGAATGGGGTTGGGGGGTGAGGGTGGGAAGGGGGAGGGGGTTGGTGGGTGGTCCCAGGGGCAAATCAGGATTTCAACTTTTATTTAGAGGCAATTTGCTCTTTTTTGTCAAAATCGTTAAGTATTTTTATATTCCGTTTATCAATGGACATAAGTGTTACATTTTTGAAACTTTGTGTCCTCACGTGTAATTACCCCCAAACCTCAGGGACATAGGTGTAATTAGCCCTAAATTCTTTGTTAAAGTATTTGTGTATATGTGCAATTACATGGCTGACACCGGAAGGATGCATACCGTTGTACATAATTTTCAGTTGATTGAACAAATTGATGCGAATGAGTATTCGACGGATCATGATATCCTTGATACATATGTCCAAGATGAACTTGAGACCGATGATTGTAATGTTTGGGGCCTTTAACATTGCGATGGTGAGGTTGAGACTTGTAAGGAGAACGAGACTTATGAAAGTTTTGAGGATTTTAACAGTAAACATACAGAGGGAAAAACATTTGATACATAAGAAGCAACGTATGAGTTCTACAACCAATATGCCCTTTTAAACGGTTTTGGAACGCGTAAACACAATGCACATAAGATTATGGCCACTGGTGCAATTTTTAGGAGGCAATTTGTGTGCAATAAGCAGGGATTTAAGAAACTAAATGATAAAAGACTGAACGGGCGAATGAAAAAATGCGTAGGAACTTGAGAACCGGTTGTGAAGCGACGATGCAGGTTACTTTGTCGAAGAAACTTGGAATGTGAGTTGTTGACAAGTTTCCAGATATTCACAACCATCATCTCACTACTACTCCATCAAAAGTAATCAAGCATCTCTCATAGTAAGTATCATCATACAATTGTATGCAAGTCTCTTGTGGCTGATCTTAATAATGAGGGCTTAAAACCTTCTCAGATTACCAGAGTCACGAATATGATGAAGCCCAGCGAAAAAGCTGACGTAACTCCAAGACAATGTTTTAGTATTATACGCGTTGAAAGAAAAAATAATGTAGGGAAAGAATGCCATGGGATTATTAAAAATTTACAAAAGAAGACCATGCTGGATGATAGTTATTATTTTGCTATGGATTTAGGTAGAGATGGTTCTTTGAGAAGTCTTTTTTGGGCTGATGGAAGGCCAAGGGCATCATATGCACAGTTTGGTGATGTTGTCGTATTTGATGTGACTTACACAACAAACAAATTTAGGATGTCATTTGCTCCATTTGTTAGAGTAAATCACCATCGACAGTCTATATTGTTTGGAGCTGCATTTTTGAGCATTTTTTGCTATGCATGTTTGACAGGCCCCGATTGCAATCATCACTAACCAAGATGGAGCTATGAGAAATTCAATTGCGAAAAGTGTTTTCAAATACTCGACATCGTTTTTGCGCATAGCACATGAAGAAGCGCATTGTGGAGCATTTATAACCCTTACGATATCGTTATGATGACATTCATGAAGCCTATACAAAGTGGACCAAAAGTCAGACTATTGAAGATTATGAGGCCGGATGGGGTAGATTCGAACGAGAAGTATGACTTAAAAGGAAATTTTTGGATCCAAAACATGCATAACTTGCGTGCACATTACGCAAAGTCATTTCTCAATGACACTTTTTTTGCTGGCATGACAACGAGTAGAAAAAGTGAAAGCATACATTCATTTTTTACGGGTACGTGAATTCTAATACCATGTTGAATGAGTTTGTTATGAAATATGACAAAGCAGTTTATAGTCGAAGGTACGCCGAGGAAGATGAGGACTTTAGGACCATGAACTCAAAAGCATCTTGTCCTCTGATCATCCAATTGAACAAAAAGTCGTAGACTGCTATGCTCGTAGTTTGTTTGAGATCTTTAAGAAAGAATGGAATGCTAGTGTTAGTTGTTCGCACATAACATGAAGTAAGGAACCCAACGTTAAAAAATACATAGTGGGTTTGATAGCTGTTGATAAGGAGAAATGGCAAACAGTTTACTATTATTCGTCGAAAGATGTTAAAGCTACTTGTTCTTGTGCTAAATTTGAGACGGAGGGAATATTATGCAAGCACATCCTTCATATTTTTAAGAAGAAGAAAATAATTGATCTTCCTAAGTACTACATTCTGCCTAGATGGACAATTAGTGTTCAGTACAAGGTCGGAGATGGTGGCAATAAAATGGATGAGATCATCAGTAGAAATTCAACTGAAAAGGGGGTCAACCTTTTAATTTTGTGGTCAATTCGAGCAAATTAAAGGCAATTGAAAATGTAAGAAATTCTCCTTCAGAAGTATGTGAGGTTGATTCATGGCTTACTAGCTTCTTGGAAAAGCAAGCTACAAGAAAGAACGAGGAGAATCTTAGCGTTGACAAAATGGTTAGTCAAGCTAGTTCAGGTGCATTTATTTCTCAAGTCGGAAGTATGAATCAGATATCTATAAGTGACCCTGCTGCCCCTGTTAAGACTAAGGGGCGTCCAAAGATTGCTACTAGATTGAAGTCTTCTATTGAATTGGCAAAAGAAACAAAGAACTTGTACATATTGTCATGGAAAAGGCCATTATCGGACTGGATGCGCTAAGCGAAAGGTACATTTTGAAGTCAAACTAACCTATTGAGTTTTTTTTCCCAGTGTAATATCGTATTGCTAATTTGTTTGAGCTGTATATTATAACTTATAACTTGCATCATTTCAGAAGGATGAAGGAGAAGGCAATTTTGTTCAATAGTTACTGATTTGCGTAAGATTTGGTATAACCTTCTCGTTTTCTTGATCCACTTTTTCTTATGTATCTCTGTCTTTTTTTTTTTTGGTTTATTCTTCGTAAACTTTTTGGGTATGACTATGGTCATGTTTTTTTTATTTTTCTGCTACTCCTTGGCTTTTTATTGACATAATTGATTACTCTTGATTGTATGTAGGAACATCACCAGAACGGAGTTTGGATTACACAATGAGTAGGCACAATGGACGTGCAGATATATGTTGAGCGACCGACCTTAGTTTTGGAATTTCCATTCTATACGGTTGAATTCTGGAATCTTGAAACATAAGTTTTGTGTTTGCGAGCAACTATGCCTTGGAATTGTTCTTCTGTTCGTACATCAATCTCATGTTTTGACTCAATGGCAATCCATATTCTTGACTTTCCATCTTCGATGAACTCCCAAGTTCATTTGCAAGTTCCTACAAATTGCTCACACCAGGAATTCCAGTTTCATGCATCATTCCGAGAATTTGTGTCGTCTACTTGATATATATACCTCCTCCAATAGTATTGTATCAGCTTAAATAGAATTCTGCGAGGCCTCTATGTGAAGTTTGTTCTCAATCGGGATTCATAATGTTTTACGACAAACATTGTTGTCCATGTTGTCAGCGGAGAGAACAAGTTGACCAACTCAGGAACTGTTACGCCCTAAGAAGGACGGCATAACACGGTCAAACAAGCAATCTACTAACCACTACAGGATAATAAGAGTACTAGAAAAACTTCACAAGAGTAGAAGCAATACTTCAAAACTTGTTTACTATCCACAAGATTCTTCAACTTGTCCCCAGTTATATTACACGTCAAACTACAACTCATGTTAAAAATGCAAAAAGCGCTAAAACACTCCCTCACACCAGCTCACAATAAATACACATTAACAAGTCCACTTAATCACTCAAAACACTCCTCGCCAACCCGAGTCCCGATGACTTCCTCTACCGTTTGCTCGTCCTCCATGTACTGCTCAACGTAGGATGTTCAAACAACTCATCACACTCCTCAGCAGGGTGTGATAAGCTGAAATAATGTGCTTGCAATTGACCATACTATAAGCGATTACATACATAATTCCATAGGCCATAAATAACCTTCCTGCAGTTGGTTATTTATCGAGCCATGTTACAAGGTCCCCCCAGCAAAATATAAAAAGGCTATATTACCAAAATCAGAAACTTCACAGCCTTAAGCTAACACCACACATCATATGTATTGTAGCAATTCAAGCCAATCGCATGGGGTTTTGCTTGATAGATTTGATGGACTTGAGGTATGTTGGTCAAAATTTCATGTATTCACCGATTGTGATGGTAGCTTGGGGTGATTGTGCTCACCCTTGTACGTGACAATAAGCATTGAAGATTTTTCCAAGCACCTCTCGACATATTTCCTTGCAGGAGGGCAAGCTCTCAAGCTGTTGCATTTATAGTACCCCCTGCACAAGCTAGTATAGCTTGGGGTGATTGTGCTCACCTTTGTACGTGACAATAAGCATTGAAGATTTTTCCAAGCACTTCTCGACATATTTCCTTGCAGGGCAAGCTCTCAAGCTGTAGTATTTATAGTACCCCCTGCACAAGCCTAGTATAGATTAATCATCTAAATAGAATTATTGAACATCAAGCCCAAAAGGTCTGTGATGGAAATTAAAAAACATGTGTGGATCATATACTATAATGGAAACAACTGATAAATGAGAGCGTCTATCGCAAAAAAAGTAGTAACTTTGTCCCATCAACAATCACAAAATTATCTACGCCTAAAATGCTATCCATTTCGGTGTTGCACACTTGTGAATTCCAATAAGCCATCCACATAATAGAGTATTGGTAATTCTTAGTGATTTTAGCAATCTAACTGTAACGACCCCAAAATTCGGAGCTCCGCCGCCCCGAACTCCCGGGTCGTTAACCTACTAGATCACATCAAACCTGTTCACTAACACATTTTCCAAATCATCTAATTCAGCATCAACTCAGATTTCTCAAAATACTGGGTCATAATTGCTTAGCTTAAACTATTACAGCTTAGGTTCTTCGCAATTCAAATTTCCTAAGAACAAATTATCAGTACCGACTCGCGCAGGAGTTTTACTATACAGTGGTGATGGGCTCATCGGAATCTCACTCAGACTCTAAACCCCATTCCCGAGCAATCTACCGATGATCAAAACCTGTAGAAAGGAAATCAACGAAGGGTGAACTTTTAAGAGCTCAGTAAGGTCTTACAAGGACTACCAACAGGATTACAAAACGATTCCAAGAATCCAACTGACAAAGATTTCCAGAATACTTCAAATAGTCAAAACTCAATGATTCTCAAAATTATCAAAATTCACATAAACAAATACCAAAATAAACAATAATACCCATGATGGGTTCCAGAACGATTAATAAAAGATCATCTTCAAAATGCAACAGAGTGTTCTCGAGATATTTCAAACGTACACAGATCATCTGAAAATAGCTCTTTTCAAAATACACTGAATTTCTCAAGGGATTCCAACCCAAGCACAAATTATTTCAGAGAATACTTTCCAGTCATTACCGTAACAATCACGGCACTATACAGAACAGAGAAAATCAAAAATCAATATTGATCCTGGGCGATTGCAATGCCATTCCTGCAAAGCACAGAAATGTACACATGTATGATGTACTAGAATAATTACTAGTCCACTCAGGTACTAGCCTGCATTCCATGCAAGATTCAGACCAGCCTTATAACGTCCGCCTCAGAACAGAACAGATAACCCAGGTCAACACAGAAAAATTAACAATATCAGTGAGCTTTAACATAAGGTTAATCATCGAAATCAATTCGGATCCCAATAACAATAGTCATACTGGCATAAGTCAGCATTCAGAATTTTTAGAGGAAATCAAAAATTTTCAAAAGAATAATCACAGATAAACAACAAAAATGATTACGAATAATTATCGAGTTTTAAGCACAACAATCCGGAAGAACGGATACAGACAATTGTCAAATCTGCTCAGCACACAATAATAGGCGAGCATCAAAGATTTCCAAATAATCAATCCAGGTTCAATATTAGGGTTTTCTAGGCAATAATAGACTGACAGCAATACAAAATTCAGAGTTTGGCATTAGCCATAATTAGATCAAATGAGTACTCACGAGTATGAATTATCAAAATAAGGGTTCGGACGAAAGTCCTTACCCAGGGTTCAGATAGAATCCCTTACTTGGATCCGCAGCTAAATTATCCTAACTGGAAGTATTTAGCTTTAACCTAAATGAATCATTAGAATACAGCCTAGAGAACAAGATTATAACTTAATACAAACTCACACATACTCCTAAAATGAACCCCCCCTCACCGCGTATGTAAAATTACTGAAACGCCCCTGCCGGACTTAAATCACTAAAATGGTCTTCTCGTGAGTAGAATCACTACAAAAACCTTACCAAATGTGAATTTATCCAAAAATATATTTCTTAGGTCAAATTACCAAAATACCCCTTTGGGGTGGCAAATTATCAAAACACCCCCGTTACACTTTAATCATCAAAATGAATTTTTCAAAAGCAAAGTCACTAAAATAATCTTACTGTATGTAAATTTACTTCAAAATACCTCTTATATGTAAAATTACCAAAATACCCCTTCGGGGTGGTAAATTACCAAAACACCCCTAGGGGTTTCCGACATCAGAAAAATCTTAAAAATATCTTAAACCGTGATTTTAAGTATCCTGATGTCATTTTTGGACTAAAAAGTATTTTAAAAAATTTTCGTCCGAAAATCCCGAACCGGTGTCGGACTGAACGCTAAAATGCCAGTTTGGTGAAAAATACATATCGGCCTCAGATTGGCACGAAATTTTAGAATATGAATCATATCAGTAAAATAAGATTTCACTGAATTTTAGATCAAAATAGCTTGTTTTACTATGCTAAATAAATTCAGAATTTCTCCTAATCGGTACCTTAATTTAGCGCCCTTTGCCTATCATGAAAATTCCCAAAATTTTTCAGAGAGTACATATCGAAAAAATATCGGGGGTTACTATTTTGGACTTTGCCAAATTTTGGTCCAAATAATTTTCCACCTTTAGTGACAATTACGTTCACTATTCACGATCAAAACACCTACCCTTTCACCTTAAATGCACACACTTCATCTTCTTCCTCTATTTTCTTCACGGCTGAAACCTTCACTTCACCCAACTCACCTACCAACTCTGAATTTCCTAAACACACACACATTACAACCCTAAAATATGTATATATACACCTATAAAACACAATAACACATAATCAAACCCATGATTCATATATACATTCACACCCGTGACACACACACACACACACACACACTGAATTGAAGAACACATATACCCAGTTATGGTCCCCTCTGCCGAGTTCCACCACAGTCACCAATCTTTCATATTACAACCATACACATATAATTAAACTTCCAAGTCCCTCTTGTGAATCCCCTCCCGAATCACACCTACTGTCACTCATTCTACACGCGCGCACGCACACACACACACACACTTACACTTATTGTCACGAACACACACCAACTCACATGCCACAACCTTCAGGCACACCCAAATTACTCCTAATCTCATGCAATTTAATTCTATACAAGACTAATCCCTCTAAACACCAAATCACTTACAATCATTCTCAATCCACTTCATGTGCACAAAGAACACTCACCTACTGCACAGTAAACTCACACACACTGAGCACCCAAAAACACACACTGAAACACACGGTGAAGGTTAGGGATTTACCTTCTTCACGATTCCTTTCAATGTTTTTTTTTCTTTGCCTTCAATTTCTTGCCCAAAATTCCTCCCTTCTCCCTTAATTTTTCTCTGCTTTCTTCCTTCCGCAGCTTCTCTGTTTCTTGTTTCTGTTTCGGTTACTGTTCTTCTTCCTTTCCCGAAAGGGAAATGTTTCCCCTTTTGGTTTTTTTTTCTTTAGACTTATCCTTCACTTCTCAATTTTTTTTCCTAGCTTAGTCATTAAGCTAGTAAGAGGTGGCACATTAAAAAAAAAGGTTCCTAAATTAGTTTTATAAAATTGCACAAATGCCCCCCCAAAGTTTTTCCAAAATTACGAAAATGCCCTCAAAATTTTAAAAATTACATTTTTGTCCCAAAATATTTTAAAGCTCCTATGCAGTACTAATACTCGAGTATTACTTAAATTTAACGCCCGTTTATTTTTCGGAGCACCGATGGTTGTTTTAACCCGTTCCCAAAGTTCGGGATATTACACTAACCTATAAAAGTAAAACTCGGAAGCATCAAACTCATTGCACTAGTATATTAGATTGCAAGCTATCCAATAAACTAAAAAGTAAGACATGTAACTGTATCTCTAAAAATCAACCCCTTGACCATCTGCAACAGCACTTCTCAACATGAATGGCCATTCAAAATGCAGAACCTCATATCATTCTTCTAATACTTGAGGTGAACTCGAGCACAATTGTATAGTTGGATATAGCACGGCAACATGCAAAAGAAAAACATATGCAGACTGGCCGAGTTGATGACGCAGTTGGCATTTGCCTTACTACTGGAGTACTAATGCATCACAATTAGAATTATACACAATTAGAATCATCTATCTCTTATCTACAAAGATGCGTACCAGGAGGAAGATAATAGATTAACTCGCTCGAATTGAATCAAGGGTATGCTGCATTTTCCTATTAGCAGGAAGCGATTAAGTTGACTCGCCGGATTCAAAACTGAGTAAAAAGACCCACAAGATTGTGTGTATTGTTTCTTTAGTTGCTACGGTTTTCATTGAGATCTTGCACTTTATTTACAACAAGTGAACATTTGACTCAAACATCATACCTAAGAATGCTTGTAGAGGGTGGTGAACTCAAAAATCAAAGTTTGTTAGATATCAGGATTTCCTTGTACACCTAAATATGGAAACTGAAAAACATGTGTGGATGACATTCTATAAAAGAAACAACTGAAAAATGAGAAAGACTGTCGCAGAAAAAGAAGTAATTATGTCCCATCAGCAACCACAAATTATTTGCCCCTAAAATACTTTCTTTTCCAGTGCGCACTTCGATTAAATTAATGAAACATACTATGTCTTGAACGAAACAATCTTTACATTACAAATGAGTACGACGAAGATAAGAAAAATAACAAGAACCTAATAAAGGCAAAAGCGAAGATTGAATTACAGAACCACACATGACATTGAAGAAGAGCAGTAACCAGGTGTATCAATGGAATCACATTGCAAAATAAAATCAATAATGTTAATGAAAACTACAAGTGGGGCTCCTAGCATAGCTGAATCTCACAGAGCAGACACTGCATATACCTGGGGTGAAGTGATCCCTTGATCGGCTTTTGGCCATACTTTCTCCATAAATACTCATCAGAGGGAATATCTGCGATTTTGTTACAGAGAAAGTTAAAAGATAGAGAGAGAGCTAGGCAGAGAAAATGATAAATTAGATCTGCAATTAAAGGGCAGAATTGGAAAAGTGGCTAACTGCTCCTAAGATAAGTGGTTAGGAAAAAATTTGTAACAAAAGAAGTCTCGAAGGGGCGTGGAAACACATAAGAACTCTTGAATGGAGAGTTCGATCCTGGCTCAGGATGAACACTGAGCTATTTCTCTACCGGGTAGACAGGGATTGACTCCCATATATATATATATATATATATATATATATATATATATATATATATATATATATATATATATATATGTGTGTGTGTGTGTGTGTGTGTGTGTGTGTGTGTATGTATACATACATACATACAAATATAAGGGAGCTGATCCGTTGATAACGCTAGAAAAATAAGAGAATTTGCTAGCGCGATCTGGCAGTCCACGGGCGATCTGTGGACCGTTCAGATCTTTTTTTGTGTTTTTTAAGTCCATCCGCTACATTATGCAACAGATAATTTTTGACAAAAATATTCTCTAGTTTGAGGCATTGCTCGTCCGCTACATAATGTAGCGGACTACTGAGACACTCTTTTCTGACTTTTTTTTCTCTTTCTCTGTCATTTCTTTCTTTAATGTTATGACACACACTTTCTCTCTCCCATTAATTTTTTGACTCTCTCTCTCTCTCTCCTCTCTCTGTCTCTATCTCTCCTCCTAGGATAAATACACATTTGCTACGTTATGTAGTGGACGACCAAAACCCATCTTGGTTTTATTTTTGTTAGAGACTGTTGGATCTGGAATAATAGCAGCCGCCCCCTCTTTTCTCTCTCACTCTCTCCATCATCTCCTCTCTTCTCCTCTTTTTATTGATTTCTTCTTTCTTGCTATTATTCTTCTTTTCCATCTTGGTGATGTTACAAGATTACTTAGCGGAACTATTCTTCTTCTTTTACAAGATTGCTTTTATTATTATTATTATTATTATTATTATTATTAGGTTTGGGTTTGGGTTTGGTGTGGATGGCAAAATTGCTGATCGATGGTGGTATTTACGGTGAGCTTTGGGATCCAAGTCGTTTATGGAGGCAGGTGAATAAGAGTGGTGGCAGCAGGCTGAGACAAATCGTGAGCCGGTGGAGTGGCCGATGGTTGAGGTGTAGCTTGACAAGGAGCCCGTCTAGTTCGTTCTCGAATCACTTCTTCGTCACTTTCATCCTGAAGAGTGAAACTTCAAGGGTGAAACACTCGTCAAGCTTTGCGAGAAGAGGAAGGGTCTTGATAGTCTCTTGAGCGTCTCATGATTGAATGCAAGGAGTTTGGACAGATTTTGTAGGCAAAGAACAGTCGTAAAGAGAAGAAGGGCAGTTGGAGTGAATTCAGTTTACCGATTTCGAAATCAGTCGAAACGTTCTGAAATCAGTCGAGGGATTCCGAATTTCGAAATCAGTTGAAGGATTTCGAATTCTCTCCTTTTTTTTTTTATCTATGCTTCTTCCGAAAGTACCTTAGACCATCATATCATGTACCCGCACTAAATCAAATTCAATTGCCAGCCCTTACACCTGAAACAATCCTCCTCCATTTATCTTTCTCCATCACCCACCATACAAGTACCATTAACTATGAAAATCATCAAACACAATCTTCGTCTTCTTATGTGGCTTAATATATTACAACTTATAGTCAATCAATTGAAATCAACATGTCTAGTAGAACTTGCGATCCAGTGTTAACAAAAAACAGAGCAGGCAAAGCGAACTGTATATCCCTGCTTCGACGGGGTTTACAAAGGTGAGGGTGATGGTTCAATGGGGTCATCAGTGGATTATCACACTGATGGTGACAAATTTGGATAAACCAGAAGGGAAGGGATGAAGGAGCTTACCAGAGAGAGTGAAGTCTTGATGGAGTCGGTGAGCATTTTTAGAGTAGATTATGTTAGAGAGAGAGATGTCCTTTAATATATTTAAGTACAATTTACGAGGGTAGAGAGAGGATCACAGGAAAAGAGAGAGAGAGAGAGGTCTTTCATCTGCTAACTTTGACTCTCTCTCTGTTATAAAGTTGTCATCATTACTAAAGCCCATGGAAATTTAGTGCATCACTGTGTCATGCTAGAACGACAAAATGGGCTTCATCCATCATCCGCTACATAATGTAGCAGATGGGTATTTATCCTAGGAGGAGAGAGACAGAGACAGAGAGAGGAGAGAGAGAGAGTCAAAAAATTGATGGGAGAGAGAAAGAGTGTGTCAGAACATTAAAGAAAGAAAGGAATGAGAAAGAGAAAAAAAAAAGTCAGAAAAGAGTGTCTCAGTAGTCTACTACATTATGTAGCGGACGGGCACTGCCTCAAACTAGAGGGTATTTTTTGTCAAAAAATTATCCGCTATATAATGTAGCAAACGGACTTTAAAAATGCAAAAAAAAAAATTTGGACCATCCACAAATCGCCCATGGACGACCAGATCATGCTAGCAAATTCTCCTATTTTGCTAGCGCTAATCAACGGATAAGCTCCCTATATATCTGGGAGCCGATCCCTGTCTACCGGTGGAGAAATAGCTCAGTGTTCATCCTGAGCCAGGATCGAACTCTTCATTCAGTAGTTCTTATGTGTTTCCACGCCCCTTCGAGACTTCTTTTGTTACAAATTTTTGCCTAACCGCTTATCTTAAGAGTGGTTAGCCACTTTTCCAATTCTGCCCTTTAATTACAGATCTGATTTATCATTTTCTCCGCCTAGCTCTCTCTCTTTTAACTTTCTCTGTGGCCTCTTCGTTTTGAGCCCCCAAACCAAGACTCTGCCTAACGACACCACAACATCATCGACATGAGCGCCTCAAACCACCTTAAAACTGGGAACCACAACCACCATTAAAATCGACCACCATCAAAGTATGTTGTCTTCACCGTCTACCACCATATACAACGTCGTCGAGAGCTAATGCTACTGTCTATGAACTCCCTCTTACACCGTAGCACTACCATCACCTCCACCACCCCACAGAAGGCCAAAGATTGGCACTGTTACCATGACTCGAACGTCGCCAACACCATAATAACCATAATGCTTTTTCCAACTGGTTTAAAATTAAAATTGTTAAATAAGAACTAAAATTTTCAATTTTCTCATCATCGTTGACGTAACCACCAACACCACGAATAACCACTAATAACCCACCCATCAATACCACCCAACCCGCACCAACATCACGACATCAATTATCTAGAGAGAGAAGAGAGAAAAGACAACCACCGGTCACACCCACCACGTAACCCCGCCTTTGTCTCAAATTACTCACCATATCATGTAGATCAAAGCCAAAAGCACTAAGATCTACACTAGATTTGAGCCAAAATCACCGAGATGGTGGTGGTTTTGGTTCAAATTTGGCATGGAGCTCGGTGGTTGCGATGCTGATGCCGATCGAGGCTTATGGTTTTTTGTTGGTAATAGAGGATAATGATGTTGGTGGCGACAGGGTGTGGTGGTAGGGGTGATGGTGGTGAGGAGGAGAGAAGCTGTAAGCCGCCGAGGAGGAGAGAGAAAAGCTGTCTAAGAGAGAGTGATGGAGAATGATGAAATGAGGAAAGGGAATCAGTCAGAGATTGTGATAGTCTGCCTGACCGTTACTAAGTGTAGTGGTTAACCGCTGGACTTACTAGCGGTTAGACAAGATTTGTCTATCTCGATGTGTGCAAGGGGCAATTTTGGAAAAATTTCTGACTGCTACAAAGAGTAGCGGTTTAGCTAGTCAGACTAAAAAAAAAGTAATCTGTGTCGTCCTCTTTTACACGTGAACGGCTGGATGGGTGGTAGAGAAATAGCTATTTTTTCACCGGTAGACAGGGATCGGCTCCCTAAATAAACATTTAAATATGTGGGGTCTAACACCCTCCAAACCTGCAATTGAAACTTGGAGGTGCGAAGGCAGAGCCGTTGTTTCTGAAAAAATTTTGGTTGCTACTCGAGGTGAAGGAATTTTCCTCCTATCCCTCATATAGCAATAATAAATGATTGCTAATGTTTTTAATGGCTTTTATATAGTGACACTAAAAAAATACTGCTAAGAATTGTTGCTGAAAATATTAGAAGAAAAGTCACTAAAAATATTTAACGACAATTAATTGTCACTACATATGGGGTAGAAGGAAGATTCCTAATACTCGGGTAACAGCTAAAATTTGTTTGTTGTCTCTTTGTGGTATTTTTTTCTCACTAAATATAAAGATATATTTTAGTGAAAGTATAACCTTATAGCGACAAATAAGACAATGCAATAAAATATAAGCGAGCAAATATTGTTTCTCCGTTTGTCTTATGACTTGAATTTTCTAGATTATGATTGTGACCCAAATGTCTTAGTTTTAAAATTAATACATGCATGATGGCTACTCCGATCAAACAAGTCCAAAATCTGGACTTTAATTATATACGAACCACGGGGATCTTAAATACCAAATTAACAACAAAAGAAAATTACGGTCACTGCTTCTCACTCTCTAATAGTACTGATTAAGCTTGAACTTTACCGTTAGCACTATAATAAATTCCACAAAAGCAGTTTCAATCGAAAACAACCTCTTCTAGTCTTCAAAATTTGGAGCGTGAAGAAGACGACTATCCCAACCCATCTGTCAGCTAGACATCCTATGCTATCCTGATACGTTCACATATCTTGCCATATGTCTTAATTTGTTGTATAAATAGTATGGTTGATTTTACAAGTAATTCTACCGTACCTTCTACGATGAGCTTTTTGCCCTTTGGCAAAGGCGTATAAATTATTAGATTAGTATATGTAAAGTTTCATCGATTTACAATTTGTATACATGGTGGCTGGATTATTGTCCAAATCTTTTGATTTAAAAAGTATTTTGTACAAAATTTAGTCAAATGACTTGGGTCTTGTAGCTTGGTGGGTTAGAGCGGGGACCAAGTCTTTCTTGTCAATTCTTTTTACCTTTTCAGCATTTTAAATTCCTCTATTAGAACTTGAAGTACGACTCATCGTTTCTTCTTGTACTATAGAGATACATTAAGAAGCAATATTAGGGACATTGTAACACCTAAAAATTAAAGCTAAGGTGAGGACTTTTATCTGGCATCACCTAGAGACTAAATGCACCAAAGCCAAGGTGATCTGGAATGATCTATGGCTCTCTAGAAATTAAAGAGGGGGAATGGGTTAAGAAGAGCAGAGAATTGAAGAACTGCCATTTCAAAACACCCTTCAAATTTAGCTCACAAAAAATATCTTGAACAAATTACACTTATATCCCTGAGGTTAGGGTATAAGTACAGACAAGAACAATAGTTTAGATAAATTACACATACATCCGTTGACCAGACGGAATCTTAAAACCCTAACGTTTTTAATAAAATGACTTCGTTACCCTCAAGTTACAAATCTATTTATTTCAATTGCCATTATCTTAAATTCTCCCTTAAATTCTCTCTCTCTTAAATTCATAGATAGACTACACTTATCTTTCCTACGTCGGTAGCCCCACGCCGAGAGCCCCCTCCCCTCGCCCCACGCCAGCAGGCAGCCCCCTCCCTCGCCCCACCGCCGATTAACCCACCCACACCACCACTATACACAAATCAAAGCTGGTCCAACCATAACCCAGCTGCAAAATGCTCCGGATCTAAGGACCCACCGCCGGCAGCCCCCTTACCCTATGACCGTAGCCCCATCCGCTCGATCTTCCTTTTTGTCGACAGCCCGATCTGTGCCGAGACGGGCGGCGTTGCCGTATTTGCCCACCGACAGCACCGCCGAGGGCTGCTGTACGTTGGGATTGAGAGCGGGATGGTGGCGCTCAAGGAGGCGGACAACGTAATCAACAGCGTGGCGTTGCGAGGTGAGGTCCGTGACGGTCGCAGAGGCGATTGGCGGGGTGGTGGTCGAAGGACCGGTGCAATTCCTTTAATTTATTGAGTGGTCTTTGGTGATGGAATTGAATTGATACTTGGACGATAGTGATGTAATTGAATTGATACTTGGACGATAGTGATGGAATGAAAATTTTGGAATGGAATTGAATTGATGGAATGAAATTCACAATGAATTTTAGATTCACTACGAATTAGGGATTTGGAACCCTAATTTTCAAATTAGGGTTTTGAGACCCTAATTTGAAAATTAAGGCTCTAAAAAACCCTAATTTTTGAAATCGGTAGGCACAAATCTTCAAATTAAGGCTGAAATCAAAGATTAAAAATTCAGTATATTAAGGCTGAAATCAAATTAAGGGTTTTAAATCAAAGATTAAAAATATTGAGTATATACAGTACAAGGGGTAGTATCGTCATTTTAAAAATACGTATTGCTGACATCATTAAAAGGGTACACTTTTTGGACGGAACCCTGACGGATAGATACGGCTGATACATTTTAAAAGTGTTTGGTCACGGAATGTTACATTTTAAAACTTAGTGTCCTTGACTGTAATTACACCCTAACCTCAGGGATATTTGTGTAAGTTGCCCAAAGATTTTCTTAGGGTCAACTGGTGTCACAGTTACGTTTTAAGATATGAAAACTCCAGTGCTTTGAATTTCCTAGGGACCTCTCTTGGAATTGGTGTAAGCTGATAGAAGTTAGGTCCAAAATTCAATATTTTATATCTCATTAATTGGAAATGGTAGAGATACATCGCCATGGCTAGATAAAAGGATGTCGTGTGGTTCTTTTATCACGCTCTATGGTTCTTTTAAAAACTGACTGTTGGTATCGATGTGTATACTTTTCTACAATTAAATCAATATATATACTAATGGAACGACAAGCATATTCCAGATTTCTAGCCATAATTTTGGGCACATATCTTATCTTTCTTGTGATTGTCTTGATTGATGGAATCGGTACATGATTTTTTTCGAATTTGTGCATGATTTTCTGGAGTGATAGAAGTAGATTTTTGATTCAGCTACTCGCACCTAATACCCCCCCCCCCCCCCCCCAAGTGGGAGCATGAGTATTGCGAGCGCCCAACTTGCGTGATAATTGCAGAAAATAGTCCTTCACAAGAGATTAGTGAAAAGATCCACCAGTTGTTACTGGGAAGTTATTAGGAAGGCAAAAAAGAAGTCTTGAGTAACTCTGAGCTAATTTTTTTTATGAACAAGATAGCAATCGAGTTCTATGTGTTTAGTTCCTTCATAAAAAACGGGATTTGATGCGATGTATAGTGCAGCCCGAATATCGCAATAGAGTAGAACAGGTTGAGAATGTTTTATACCAACATCAGCTAGTAGGTATTTAAGCCACTGGAGTTCACATGCAATGTTAGCCATTGACCAATATTCGGCCTCGGCAGAGGACCTTGAAACAATTTTTTCTCTTATTGTCTTCCATGAGATGGGTTTAGAACGACAAGGGTACAATATCCAATGGTTGAATGTTGAGTTATTAGACAATTAGCCCAATTTAAATCTCAGAAACCTTGGAGTTGAATGGGGCTTTTAGCATTCATGAAGAGGCCTTAACCCTTTTAAGTAGCGAACAACGCGTATAGTAGCATGCCAATGGGATTAGCGAGGAGTTTGCATATGCTGGCTTACAACATGAACAACAAATAAAATGTCAGGTCTTGGGAGAGTGAGATATATGAGCCGACCAATAAGCTACAGATAACGAGAGGGCTCAAAGAGAGGTTCGCCATCAAAGTTCAACAAAGTAAGATGTTGTTCCATAGGCGTCTCATTAATTTGACACCCAAGAAGTCCTAATTCATTGATAATCACAAATAATAGTTCAAGACTCCCCTATGATGCTATCAACTCCCTAATGCTAAAGTGTGTGATATTTTACTTAATGGAAGGTGGGCTCTATATGCACTCCTAGACCACAGGCTCTTAGAAAGTGGCACAGTGATACTTCGACTTCGTTATACAAATGCTGAGGTTGCCGATCAAGTTACTTGAAAGTTTGAGTCTAATGATATGTTTCCTATAAAGCCTGCATGTAGTGAGATTAGGGTTCATAATTAATATCCCTTAGTGGAAGGTGAAAGATTTTCTGTGTTTTTGATACATTTTCAGCAACTAGTTATTTGGCTTATATGTAGTTATGAAGTATATAGTTACAGAGTACAACATATACATTTTGTCTTGGAACTTCTCCAACACGTCACGCTGATTTGGGATCTTGATTTTGGCAATAACAGGGCTGACTTCATGTGAAGTTTGTCCGTAATTGTCCTGCAAATCCTGAGATTGATTTGGGATCTTGGTTTTTGAAAATATGGGGCCGACTTTATCTTTTCCTTTTACACTCCCCCTCACACTTGGCTGTGGTGGTGGCCATGGACCGAGTTTGACTTGAAGTACTTCAAAACTCGATCGTGTTAATGGCTTAATGAGAAAGTTGGCAACTTGATTTTCTAACGAAACAAACCTCGTAGTCAAAGAGCTAAGTGCCACCTTTTCATGAACAAAATGATAATCAATTTCGATGTGCTTCGTGTGAGCATGAACCACTGAATTGATAGTGAGATGCAGGGCTGAGATATTATCACAAAAGAAAGCTGGTGGATGTGAGAGATGTACACCTATGTCATGTAAAACAAAGGATAGCCAAGTAACTTCTGTAACGGTAGATGCAAGAGCATGATACTCTGCCTCGGTACTAGATTGAGCTACTGTGGCTTGCTTCTTGTAGTTGCTTTCCGAAAAAGTGCAGAAGCCAGTTGTTGATCATCATATATCACATCCTGCCTAATTTGTATCTGAAAAACCAAAGAGATCAAGAGAACCATGAGAGAGTAACTGAATTCCATGACCAAGAGTTCTGTGAACAAATCAAATTCGTTTAACTAACTGAAAATGATGGTCGGTAGGATTTTGCATGTATTGGAACATGTAGTTAACACTGTATGAAAAATCAGGTCGTGTAAATGTTTAGTACGGTGACCCTCCAACAATACTTCGATATAAAGGTGGATATGAGAATGAAACAGGTGCCTGAGTAGCACAACTTGCTATGGCTATCATGGGTGTGCCAATTGGTTTGCAATTCATCACTTTTGCTCTGTCAAGTAATTCCATTGCATATTTCTTTTGACTTAGAAATAATCCTTGACAGAACTTTCGTACGTCAACAACCAGGAAATAATGTAGATAGCAAGTCTTTCATATCGAATTCCTACTGTAGCTGGGCAATAACTTGAACTAAAGCTTAGAATTGTCACCTGTGAGGATTATGTCATCAACATAGAGTGGTTGTACAATCATCCATGAGAGCTCCGATGCACAAACAACGATGAATCAGCGGTGCTACAGAAGAATCGTGTAAAAGGAAAAAGGTGCTAAAGCAATCAAACCACGCACGCAGAGCTTGACGAAGGCCATATAATGCTCGATTTAATTTGCACACATGTTGGGGATTATAAGGATCTTGAAACCCAGGTGGTTGCTAAATAAAAATTAGCTCCAATAGATGACCATGAAAAAAAATGCAATTTTCACATCTAATTGGCGAATATCCCAATTACGGGCAAGTGCAATAGTGAGTAGAATTCTAGAAAATTTGCTTAAAGCCTTTAGCGACAAGTCGGGCTTTTAGGCATTCAAGAGAACTCCGGCCGCAACTTTTTGTATACCTACTTACAACCTACTACACTCATCAAGGATGAACGAGGTACAAGATACCACATATGATTTTTTTTTTCTGTGTTGATAGCTATTCTTGCATAGCGGTAAGCCATCCTGGATGTTTAAGTGCTCCGTCAGTGCTACAAGGTTCTATAGGAACACTTTGAGCAATGAGTCCATATTCTGATGGTTAATACTTTTGGCTTGGTCTAGATTAACCAGACCGAGCTCGAGTAATCATTTTATGCTGAACAATATCAGGGTTGACATTATTTGTAGTGGCAATGTCAGAATCTAAAGTATGCTCATTACCAACTCTAGACATATCAGAATCAAAATGTCTTGGAGAGAATTCATGTGTAGCATGATAAAATGTGTGGAATCCCTGGTTAGAGTCCATATGGATTTCATGATTGTGAGCATGAGCAGTAGGTAACATTTCACATGCACTTGAAGGAACACTAACACTGTCACCTTGTGAACTTAGTGATGCATTAGCTTGAGCTATACCAGACAATTTTGAAGGGCTTGTCAAATCTAGAGCCAATGCATAAATATCACTTGAAGATGAATTTTGATGGACTCCTCACTATCCAAGGATGTTTTTAAGGACTTCTCCGTGGAACCGAAAATCCATGAGTCAAACACTGTTAACTCACTATCATAATTGCAACGAGAATGTAATGCCCCAAGTTCTCGGAAGGAAAATTTATTTTCATCAAAATCCACGCTTCAGGATAAATAAACTCACCCCGAAGGTGGATGATAACACTGATACCCCTTGTAAACTCGCTATATCTTAGAAGATGCAAGGTAATGAGTGAGGATCGAATTTAATTTTGGCATAATCTCTCAAGTATAGGAAGCACCTTGATCCAAATATGTGTAAAGATCCATAATCAGGTTTTCATCCAAATAACTTCTCAAATGGACTAATCATTCTTAGAACACTCGATGGTTGCCTACTAATGAGCCACGTAGCGATTCTAAAAGCTTCAACCCATAATCTTTTCGAAAGATGACCATGAAATAATATTGTCAGTCCAAGCTCCGAAATCCTACGGTGCTTTCGTTTGGCTATGTCGTTTTTGCTATTGCGTTTGAGGACTTGAAAATCGATGTTTAATACCATGATCATTCAAATATACTTGAAACTTTGTATCCACAAACTCATCACCACCATCAGATTGAAAAACCTTAATTTCTTTGCCAAACTGAGGCTTTATGTATTTGTGAAATTCCATGAAACAAGCAAAAAAAGGTCAAATTTGCGTTTTAATGGGAAGTACCAAGTGTAGGTGCACTCATTAATAAAAATCACAAAATATTTAAAACGTTGAAAGGATGATACCGGAGCTGGTCCCCAAAGATCACAATGGATACAAGGTAGAGGTTTATCAGAATGATTAAAATCGCTAAAATCGGCAAACGACAATCCTTAGTCAATTGACAACTGCTACAAAAATGTCCACCGTTACTCTTAGCCAGGCACGAAATCATCTTATTTCTCTTCAGATATTCCATAACTTGCATGCGAGGATGCCCTAGCCATTGATGCCATACATCATCAGATACTCCACTAAATCTAGTTGAGAAGAAAGCGAGCATCGTGTAGTTCCACAGCATAAAGTCCAGATATCTACTTCTTTTTGCTATCACTTTTTGTGTTTTCCTGTGCTTTATCGCAAAACCATTCGAATTAAGTTCAAAAGCATAAACGAATTGAGATGTCGTTTGACTCACAAATAGAAAATTCTTGTTTATTTGTGTAACAAGTAAAATGTCTTTTAGTTTTAAGTCTTCATTCCCAACCATTAAGGTTGTGTTTCCGATGTGTGTACTATCTAATAATTCACCATTACCGACCATTATTTTTTCGGATCCAAAGTAAGGAGCATAGGTTTGGAAATTACCAATATCATCTGTCATGTGTTGTGTTGCACTAGTATCTAGAAACCATGCGAAGTCTTGGCTATCAGACATAGACATTGCAGCAAGCTCCTTAATTGTATCCTTTGGTTGGTAAGCCTGGTTGAACCTGTGATAGCAACGAAGTGCAGTGTGCCTAGGCTTGTTGCAAATTTGACATGTTACTTCCTCCTTTTCTTGTGGTGAACTTTTCGACGATTTACTTACATGGTTTCCGATTTGCATTTTATTGAGATGGTAGGTAACTGGCTTGTGCAAACCCACAACCTTTTGAGTTGAAAGAATCATGTCCCTACTTACCATTTTGTCCATGTGTATGTTTAGGATGGTATGGGTGGCTTTAGCATAGTGGTAATAAAGGATTCGTTGCCAATACCAAGACGTTTGAGGAGGTCAAAAACTTTTTGACCATCATCTACAGGTTGTCGTATAGCTGCTAAATCATCACAAATCTCTTTGAAAACACTAAGATACTCGGAGATCATTTTAAAATTCTTTTGGCTATGAAATTATAATTTTTGTGTCAAATAAAATTCTCTTTCTTGTTATTCTTGAGCAAGAGAATCAATGAAAGCAGCCCATACCTCACCTGAAGTCTCTAACCTAACAACTAGTCCGAGAACTTCTTCAGAATGTGTGCCCGTAATCCATCCCCGGAGTTATCGGCCTGATTGTTTCCAAGCTTTGCAGTCTGAATTTTCCACCGGCTTGTCTCCTGCAACTTCAGCATCGGAGGCCGTTATGTACTTACTAGACATCGGGTAACCACCGTCCAGAAAGCCAGTCATCTCTTGACTTTCAGCAGGACCCATAACCTGAGTCTACCATAGCTGGAAGTTGGATGGGGTGAGTTTTTAAGGAAACAAAATTCCCAATGTTAAGGGCTGCTGGGTAAGGATACTTTGAAGAAGATGATGAAGCCATGAAGAGAAAACTAAACAAGAAAACTTCAGAATTACAGCTGGAGGATTAAACCTGCTCTGCTACCGTGAAAGGTTTTATGTGTTTTTGATACATTTTTAGCCTCTAGTTGTATTGCTTATGTATAGTTATAGAGTATATAGTTACAGAGTATGACATTTAAATTTTGTATTAAAACTTCCTCAACACATCACGCTGATTTGGGATCTTGATTTTGGCAATTACGGGGCTGACTTCATGTGAAACATGTCCGCGATCGTCCTCCAAATCCTAAGATCGATTTAAAATTGATTTAGAGCATATGGTAATTTATTGTACCAAAGCTCTGGTTGGCAAGGTCTTGTGTTCAATTCTTGCCCCTTACATATTTGGTTCTCCTTTATTAGAATGCAACTTGCACTCATTTTATTTGTACGCTTGGTGGTGGTGCACCTTTTTTAGTTTCTTAATATGCAATTAGGGGTTTGCACGTGAGAGAGAGTATTAAAGCATGATTTACATTAAACTTTTAGAACAAATGGTAACTTAACAGAATGTGGTGTGATTTACTCGTCACATACATAAGTGTGCCACTGTACTATTGATGTGGAAGTAGTTGAGGACTAAGGACAAATCAAGGTACTGAAATATTGTGATAGATGCCATCTGTACATGCAAGCCCAAAAGCACATAGACCGCGTTTTCTTGACATGCAGTGTCTCCCAATGTATTTGGTCCAACGTGTTACAAAACTTGGTGTTACGGATAGATTTACTACTTGCGATCATTTCCTACAGTATGTTTGTATCATGTTCCTAGGAGAGCTGCCATGCGAGACTGATGTAAAGTGTACATCATTTGACTGGAAACGATGCAAAGATCAGCAGAAGGCATTCTAAAGACCATTGAGCCCCTGGTATATTTTCACGTTTTAAGCAGAGAACGTGGAACCAAAGCTCCTACCATTGCAGCTTATATAGAGCACGGAACATCCCTGAAAGAATCTGATATAACTGGCTTCATTTCCTTTTTATCTGTTAACGTTGTAACGTATGAGATGTGGCTTATTCTAGGGACCGTGGTGTTCTTGTTTCGATCTTAAAATGAGGAAAAGACCTTTACCCAAATAAAAAACTTTATCATTTTTAATTGGCCATAACATAATGCATACGCAACAAGAAGCTCTAAGTATTTCAGTAGTCCATAACAAAGACCAAATCCTTCTAACTTCTGGTCTGTAACTTATTTAGTTGTTTTTCCGAGACAAAAGCTTGAAGATGCCACTCAACCATCGATTAGCTTTCGAGGAAAGCTAAACCCATGACCAGTTTCCTCCCAATATTGTAGAACCTGGTCATAGAATGGACCATAAA
This sequence comes from Escallonia herrerae, assembly GCA_033070095.1. Classification (NCBI taxonomy): domain Eukaryota; kingdom Viridiplantae; phylum Streptophyta; class Magnoliopsida; order Escalloniales; family Escalloniaceae; genus Escallonia; species Escallonia herrerae. The sequence continues at coordinate 289,886 of JAVXUP010000665.1, read as the reverse complement.
TGGTAATACGTACCATCACAAAAGTACTCAAATTCTTTTCTAGGGGAATTGACTCTCATTTTATTAAGCTCGGAAAAAGTAATATTGTACTCCGTACAAGTTTTGGAAGTGGGCTCTGGAGGCCAATTTGCACCCTTTTTTTTGGATCAATTAGCCATCATATGATGTGATGTCCTTCATATTTGTTTCTTCTCTTGAGCATGTATTGCCAGGTTATGCTCAATAAATCGTATGTAGTTGTCGTGTTGTAACTTCTCGTCCCAGTTGGTGGGGGGGGGGGGGGGGCTGCCTTTTTTTTATTTTTATTTAAGGTCAATATTATATCTAGTCTAAGACTTTCAATAGAGGCTGAGTGGTGGAGTCAAATTTGTTGATTATCGGTTATGAAGATATCAAAATGGGCTACGTCAAACTCGCTGCAAAAATGTTGTTTCATTGTGGGGTAAGGCATTCTACATAAATCCTCCCCATACAGTGTAATATGACCCCAACCTCATTCACTAGGCCGTCCTCTAAGCCAAACTTTGGCACCCTACGGAAATACAATAATTATCTGAAAACAATTGTACTAACATATTTGAAAGTAGATATAATCTAAGTATGTTTTTCGGAGGTCTGAAAACCAAAGTAGATGGCAAGTTCTTTAATGAGCTTCAATATCTTTGTAGCAAAATGAGTTACTTGTTAGCAAAAGGAAGACAAGCTACCTGAATTTGTGGTGAAAGCATCGAGTCTGAAAAACAGCCACTAGTAGTGGTATGGAAGGTCTAACATATGCTAACGCATCGATGAGACAAGATATAGCTTATGCGGTGAATGTACTTGGCAGATATTCAGCTAACCTTGGTCTTGCTCATTGTGAGAAAAATCTTCGGTGTAAAGGTAATAGAAATTACAAGCAAAGGATGGGTAAGACCTAACAAGACTTTACAGACAATAAGGTGTCGGAAGTTTTAAAATCTGTCTTATCTCATATGTTAGTCACACCACTTTATCTCATGCTTTATGCTAATCGGTAATCGGTGGTCGAGTGGCAAAATGTCGCGACGACGAGTAAAAAGGAATATAGTAACTTGTCTAAGAAACTCGGGTAATTGCGGTCGCAGTCATCACGGAACCTAAAAGATGCACTTAAAGACACTGGCATAATTTGCTTGATTGTGACTATGGAATCCTGCTTTTGAGTAATCCAATGGTGATCTGGATCCAACCATTTGGAAACAATTTGCTGGAGCAATTCGGTGATCCTATTATTGGCTTTCCATATTACAATGATGAATATCCAACCATTTGGAACCAATTTTCGGGAACATTCCTCCAACTCGTTTGAGTTGCTGCCGCAGATGTGAATGATCACACAAGCCACGTCGAAACTAGCTACTTCAGCTCATGATCTTCGTTCTAAATGCTACGAGTTTGATGAAAGCCCCTTGTGCCAACTCGCCGTACATCAATACGGCATCTACTCACCACCTCACAACTACGGCTTCGCCTTCCTCCCGCTGCAAATATGTTGCCAACCACCACGCTTGGCAGCGGCACACTCCACAAATCCACAATTAGTGTTTCAGTGGAGTGTCTCAAGTTATCATTACCGTCTCAATATAACTCGGGTCGGCCAATTCCGAAATATAATTTATCAAAAAAATGTCTGGGCATTTTTTTGGCAAGTGGATACCACTAACTTGAGAATTCTTTCAATTAAGGGGCAGGAGTCAGACGACGACCTAAATCTACCAGTGTGTCCAGTTCCAGTACCTCACAATGTTATGCACCTAGGTCTACCTTACGTGGTGCGTACTCGTTTACTTCTGAATACAACCAGAAGATGAACTTCTCAATACAAGCGCCAACTCAGAAATGCAAGTTAGCACCCAAATTTTTGGGTAGACATAAGCCAAATCTAAAAGAAACCAACCAGGAACTTGACTCGCGTGAAGAAAATTCTAAACATTCCCCAAAACTTGTCTCTAGTTCATAATTTTTTTTTAAGAACTTACAGTTGAAAAAACTAGAAATTAACTATCTTTTTATTCAAGTGAGTCCGGCTTGAGCGTCAGTCCTACATGACAGAATGTAACAAATTAACGAGGATGATGCCCAGAAGAAAGTATGATTTAAGATAGGCATATTAATCAGATTCGAGTGTTGCGAAAGCCTTCTAACAGTGAAACGGAGAACCAAAGTGGAGAAGCTGACTACTGCCAGAAGTTATGCATCAGCGGGTCCCCGAATCCCATGCCGACGGAATGTTTCAAGCACTCAAACAAAAAAAATGCAAGAACTTGTAATGAATCATGGATGCAATGATAACGGAAAAGAAGTCAATCCTACCAGGATTCCCAATCCTAGCACTCGACAATATGACAGCTATAGGATCCCAATCACTTTTAAAGTTTCAAGTTTTTCAAGCTCGCTATGATTACCAAACACATGTAAGTTTAAGTATTTTACCTTCAGATGAGCAGTGAGCCCCCCACCTCTTTCCCCATCTTCTTTATCTACTTCCAGCTTGAAGTGGTTCCTGCTGAAGATGTTCAGAGTAAAGACACTAGTCCATCTTCTCGTGGTATGGTTTCTGCTGATCGCGTTTCGTCATCACAATGCCAGTACTTTCAATGCTTACGCTCTAGAACCAGGCAAGTTACTTCTCATCTCTGAACTACGTTGTTTTTGAAATGAAACATATATATTTGCATAATCTTCCTGTAAAGGGAACAAATATTCTCGAGATGTACTTATCCACCTCTCACAAAATCAACCTTTGGATCAACAAGGGGGTAATGATTATACTAGGGGGGTGAATTTCACTGTTCCCATTCTAAAAATGAAGTAAACCTTTGATTCTCAAGAATGCAAGTTTGTTCTGGAGCTTATCTTATTCCCCTAGGTGATTATCTTATCAAGCCTGCACACCACAGCTCAAGGCAGACGACTGGCTACATTCTATCAACTTGGGTGAGTATAAACGTACCATCTTTCTTTCAGACGGTAAGAAATTTTACCTTTTTCAAACCAGTAGTTAGCATATGCATATATCCATATCTAACCAATTGAAGAAACTTATCAAGCAGGTAACAGAGAAGAAAATTCACAAATCGCCATCTGGACCAAACCCAGTTGGAAATCACCGCCCCCCCTCAAGGACATGATCGATGCATTTGTTTACCGGAATATGTAGAGCATATGATAATAATAATTTTTCAAAGTTGATGAAGTTTAGACACCTGTTCGAGTAAGAAATATTAGGTGCTGTATCTGAACAAAGATGGAATCACTCTCGAAAATTTGAATTTCACGAACCTAACAATGGCTCGGCCATCGTTCTTAGTGATAATTGATAACATTTAGGCACTTTCTGAGTGGCTATCAATTTTTATAAGAGAACCAGAATTGTATTTATGTATTCAATATGTATCCACTAGTATAAAAGTAAAAGATGGTTTTTTTCTTATGCAGCTGATTTGGCTCCTGACCTTCTCAGCGAGCTTGTGTCTTGGTATGTACCTCTTCATATGAGAATGAGATGCACGTCTTCTAATTAGTCTACTTTAACACAAAGCAGGGTCACTGTTGCAGGGTTTTGACAATTTTTTTTACTTTTGTGCGTTTAGGTTTTGGACTTTTGGCACACTGCATTTCATTTTTGGCACTAACACCTTCAATAATTTCCCATTATTATTTACGGCACTAAAAACACACTGCTTTTCTTTCTCATCCCTTACTTTTCCCTCCTTGCTAATTTCATTGCTTCTAAAAAGTTATGATCTATTGCATATTTCCAATGCAACACAAGGCACCACAATGGCATAGCAGTAAGGTGGAGATTAATGCGCAAGTGTATAAAATCCGAACTGATGCTTGACACTTGAGACATGACTACCTCAAAAAGGTACCATTTACTCGTAAGATACTAGTCACAATCAGACTTGTTCACTCCGTAATAAGACTTGCCAGGAGACACATCGGTTGGCAACATTAATGTAACGTAACTAGCTGCATGTCATGATTACTGTTGTAAGCTGTAACAAGTCCAAGAAAGAGGAACAATGCTGAAACAAAATTCTTATAGCCAATAAGCAAAATAAGCTGATCTTGTAATAAAAAAGCACAAGAAAAATCTACTGTAAATTTGCTCACGTGCACACTGCCGCATTTCTTTGAGTACTGAGTACTACATAAACATTATCTCATTATGAACCACCACTTAGTTAGAACAACGCTTCAAGAAAATGCAAGTATGAGAATCAAAGTTATGAAAAACAGCTTGTGCTGCCACTTCGTGCCACAGTAGACTTTACCACTTGATACCATGTGTTTTGCAAAATAATGAATAAATAACTGAGAACCTGGAAGAGGGTTTCCCAAAAGAGTGCAAATGTGGTCTCAACCTCATAGAATTTTCCTTTCATAGGGTTTCTGTTGCTAGATGATTAAGCCGACATAAAAATGGCCACTATATATTGACTAAGATACAAATTGTTCAAATATACAGGGTTTGATGGAAACTACACACAAAAAAAAAAAAATTATACAATTTCATACCGCACGCTTCCGCTTTGATCGCTTACTCCTCTTTGGCCCATTATAATCTGGAACTGGTTTGCTACTGCTCGAAGCATATGCCTCTTCCAGAACCTCTTTACCCTAAATAAAACCTTAAGTCAGTTTCTAAACTCCAGATTTAGAAATAGACCTTTCAACAAAGACGCAATCATCTCACTAGGCAGAATATTCAAAATTTTATAACTGGGTTCCCTATTAGCCAAACTGAAATGCCGAATGACTCCTCATTTTGATTGAATAGCAATAAAAAAAGAAGAACTGAAATCATTTCTTTATTTCTGGACTGTTAAATGCATCCTCTGATAATCTATCCTTCAATTTAAGTAAAAGACACAGTTTGACAACCACCCACATATGTCAAGTTTCATGTCAATTATCATGGCATAGTAAACTACAATATTAAGAGAAGGTAACTTTTGTAGCTTCTATCGGCTCTCATTTTATTATTTCAGCTTTGAGGACTTACATGCTAGACATGAATGTGTATGCCAAAGAAAGGCAACAAGCAAGACAATTATCGAGTCACAATTTAAATCCCCCTAGAAGAAACTCTTGACCAAGCCTGATGAACTGAGTCACCCAACTTAAGATATCTTTGAGATGGAAAAAACTGAATTGTACAGAAAGAAATTCTACTCTTTGTCAGATAAAAATGCTTCAATGCAGTCAAATTGTTTATATATCTTGGGTTCCCCAACAATGTGTGCATAGTCATGTCTGGAACAAGATAGTCCTCGCCTAGAAAAACTGTTTTAGATGATCCTTGATGAATAAATTAAATTCGGAAGGCAAACTAGTGTATTCACCAAGTTGAGACTTGCCTTGGAGTCGGTATCTTCATCTGTACCATCTTCAGAATCAGACGCAGAAGCCAAAGTCTGAGCCTGTTCTCCAGGCAGAGCCTTGGTTGCCTTTTTCATCTTCTCTTCTTCTTTTAACTGCCTAAACCTTTTTTTTTTAAAGATCATTCTCATCAGAAAGGCATCTATGAAAGCAAATGAAGAAAAGAGCCAAGGACAAAAAGCACTGATATGTGATACCAACCTATCACCAGCCTCCGTGGATTGAGAGGCTGATCGCCTCGCACGTCCTGCACTGATGATACCACCTGCATTCTCGCTCACTGCAGGCTTTGCACCACCCAATTGGCGTAACCATACTTGCTGCGCAGTGCTGAGCACATTGTTTGTAAACCTAGAGATCCATGATCCAGTTTATAGATAAGAAAAGCAGAAGCCACTGCTACTTCTGTAATGGAAACTTTATCACTTGAAGAGATAACACTTAAATTTGATGCCAAAAAAACTTTCAGTGAAGTTCATTGCCGTCAAATTGAAGTGCAGTCAACAATAAAAAAAATGACTGTATAAACCCTTACAGACCACCTTGTCTTTCATAACATACTAGTTCACGTCCTAAGATAAGTATCACACGCAATCTTCTCTAGTTAACCAGTTACAGAATCAGGCAACGTTTAGAATTATGCGTAACCAAACAAAAACATGAATATCATGCTTAACACTCATCCTCACGTGCAAGCCCAAAATTGCACGTCGAGAGACGTCATCAGAAACATCTCAAGGTGCACCACCAGCTAAATGCAAATTGGGAGACTTGAATCCAAGACCTTGCCAGCCAGAATTCAGATACCATGTCAAGGTTTCATCTGCTGTAAAAAACTTAAGCTGCAACAATGCGTATCATGCTGAATAAACTTCAAACAAGACAACGAAATTGCTTCATCTCCCGCCTCCAAGGAGAGAGGAGTCAATGGGCGTCGCATTTATCCGAGGGCAGCTGTACCTTATATGTGACAATCCATTTATTTACTTTCTGAAACTGAGTTTTTTCTGTTTTGTATGTCCTCTTCCACTTTTGGGATGTCCCAAAAGGGTCCAGTTTCCAAAAATGAGCTAAAAAAAATGCTATGATGGTTCAACTGACCCAAGGGCCCAAAAATCCCCGAAAGAGAACTTCTAAAAGTAATGAACTCATAGTGAGTATCGAAACGACAAACAGCCTGATAAAGTTACACTTTTTTAATGGTGAACTCAGTGTGAATATGGCAACGAAATGGTATTGGAAATCTATGTTGGACAGATGAAGTATTAGTAAAATTTTAACTAATACAAGTTATATTTTGGTCCTTGACAGCCAGAAAAGTTATGCTACTCGGGAATCCCAAATCTTTGTAATGTCAAGTAGTTCTTAGATAGGACCGCTTATTTCTTAGTGAGCTCATCAGAACTAACTCATTGTTCCCCACACTGTATGACATACTTCTCATGTATGCTCGTCATTTTTATAAAATTCAACTGTATATCAAGTAATACCGTCTTTTGTCGACATCTACCAAGTTTCACCAAACTTTTCCATGTTTTCCAACTTTTAGAACAGCTCTTTGTTCATTTGTTTCATCAATGACTCATATTTTGCTTGAGGGAGCTCTGGAGATCACAGGTTCAAAATGCGGAAACAGCCTCGGTGTAGAAGCAAGGGCAATGTTGCCTAAACATAATCCTCCCCAAACCCTGAAGTGGTGGAAGCCTCATGTGCAGGGCCAATCCTTATTTATCTTTTAGATATTGCTAATTTCTCGCTGCTTTTGAAAAATATATGTTGCTTGCTGATACGATGATCCTTGTGCTGTAGTGCGGGTGCATTACAGCAGATAAGGACAGCATATGCATAATGTTCTCATATGTCTCTTAAAATTGAGACTCTGAAGAAATATGCTGTAGAATTTGGACCCTAGGGATAGATAACATCAGTAGCTAGATACTTACCAATAAATAGAAAGTCCTGATGGGACAGACAAGGAAAAGTAACCAATCATGAGCGGAAGAAATTTTAGAACAAGAAGTGTGTTCTTCTGAGAGGGATCATCAGTCTGCAAGTCAAGACAACTTGTTCAGGAAAGATACAAAAATTAAGCATGTGATTTCAAACAAGAAATAAAGGGAGAAACTTGATACGTATGATTGAATAGGAAAATTTTAGTATTTACTTGTGGAGGCTTCATAATCTCCATCGAAAGAAACTGAGAAACAACAAGGAGGACAGGCAAAACAAGATACGCTGCAGTGTCATGCCAACCCAGTGGTGGATGGCCATCCTGCAAGATGATGTACGCACAAATTGGCTTAAATCAAATGCATAAGCTTGTGAAATAAACATTGATTCCAGTAGACAGTTATATACATAACAGCTATGCCAAATTGAAAACATTTTAGGTGGGAAACAACTTGTCCAAGTCACTTAACCGAACCTCCAGGGTGGAGCGCAGCGTCATTTATCCCTTAAATCTGGATTATTTCATTATCATTAATAATCCGAGGAGAAAAGCAGGAGGTAAGAGAAGGATGCTACTTGTTTCCAAGTTACATATACATCTCAAAGATAAGGTGTTGTTGGAAGGACAGGGCACAGAAAAGGCAGGGAGCCCTTTATGTGGAAGCCGAATTAGAAACTCACTCCCATCCCGTTCTCTTGGCTTGCTAAAAATGACGCAAGGTCCACCCATTCCTATCATCTGCCTTCTTCCACCTTCCTTCCTCATTCTTGCTCTCCTACCAACCAGACCATTAAGGACAAGCTAATTATAGATTAAGTTTAAGCTTTTCCTGGACCCAGTGTTTGGTACGATTTTTCATGAGAAGAGGGCAATAACATTTACCAAAAGAAGCAGCAAGAAAACAGCTAGCTTCATGAGTTGGAAGAGACCATAAAATTTGCATTACCACAAATGGAATGAGCCAAGATATTCCAGATCCACTTTGTCGAGCAGCAATTGAAGTCGGGCCTCCCAAAGAGGGAATCCAAAAGAAACCTTCGGTCAGCAATCCCTATGAGTTAAAAATATAGCGAATGAAATGGCCAGTATAGTTCAGAAATGACGTTTTCTGACATATTAAGTAACATTTCAGCTCCTAATACCTCATTTGCCACATTCGAAAGAGCTTGATACAAACCAATAAAGACAGGTATTGTAGCCAAAGTTGGGAAACATCCTGTTGACACAAAAAGTTTGAGAAACATCTAGGTTATGATTTGCATTCCAAGCAAAAAAGAGAAAAATGCAATACACAACCTTCAGCAGGCAGATGAAATAAAATTAATATAAAACTTCTGTTGTTTGACAAGTCTTAGCAAAAAAGAAATAGCACCATAAATATTCTAGACACACTACAAAGCTTTAAAGAAACCCATAAAAGTCTTCATTGGAGTCAACCCTCTTTGGCCCAGCAAAAAGATCAACTAAAGTCGCACCTTTGAACCATTATAATGCAAGAGAATTGTTCCTGCTGGATAAGATGATCCGTGGTGGGATGCACTGAGGTGGGGTGACTACCTGGGACCTGTTAGTGGGTGGGTGGGTGGGTGGCCTATGAGCCACTGCAGTGAGGTGGCCAAGCATAGCTTCCACTAAGGGGTAGATTGAACAGGAAGCCTGGGAAAAGGCAAACCTTATGAGGATTAGTTTAGTGTTTCCTAACAGCCTTAGCTTTTGGGAGAGTTGGTTGTGCAGTCCCGCATCGAATGGTCCCAGGTTCAAGTCTCCTTCTCAGTGGGGGAGAATGATGCAGGAGCGTTCTTCAACTAGACAGGGTGGCCAGGTGGGAGACACTGAGGTGATGTCGGCCCACACGGGACCTGGTGGTGGGGTGGCTATATGCTGGGACCCCGTTGCGTGGCCCACACCCTGCCCAATGAGGGGGAGATCACAGGGGAACCTGGGAAAAGCTAAGCCTTTTGAGAACAAGGTTCACATTTCCTAACAGCTTAAGCTTTTGGGAGAGTTGGTTGTGCTGCAGCACATAAGCAAGCCCCATAACCCTGCCCTCCTACAACTTTCATACAAATACTGCCAAACCCAACCGAGGCATCACACCCTGTCTCCTCAAGAGCCTATTAAATCCCATATCTCCTTGGCCACCAAGGTCATGCAACAAATGACTAACCGACTCCCCATCCTGCTTGCACATGAAACGCCAATTAACATAAATCTTCCTGCGGTTCCTCAGATTGTTTCCGACTCACCACGTCCTTTCTTGCTGCGTCGCATTCAAGAAGCACATTTATGAGGGGCCGAGTTTCTTCAAACAGATAGCATGGGAATGCGCCAATGTTTCCAACTTTCGATGCCTGATAATAGGACTTGACCAAGAAAAGGCCCTTGGATTCCCTGACCTACTCAACTTTGCACCCTGCCACATGAACGGAGTAAAGAACCTTCAGAAAGCACAAAATAGCCCATGACTCCGAACCAGAATTCACTGAAACTCCTCATCGGACCCAGTACAACATCCACCACCAACACCTTGTTGCAAGCAATCGAGATAAAGAAGCAAACACCTTGTACAACTCTTTCTCCCCACACCAAATATCCTGTCAATATCTCACAAGATACCCATCACCAATGGTATAACAAGCATTATCAGCCAGGTTATCGACTCCATGAAAAATAGCCGCCCACAAACTCCGCCGGTAAGCCCTTTTTCCCAAGACCAGCCCCAAATTTACCCACATGCTTCTGCATTAAGCATCAGTTTCCACCATATACCTCCAAACCCATAATTATCTTAACATCTTAAAACCCAGTTCTCTATTCAGAATCATATTAGAGACGTCATTCCAATTGATCATATGATGCATACTATCTTAGTGCTGCCCCTCCCGCTACAACCGTAATGGCCATCATAATTTACAAGAAATTAGCATCTCAAAGCATACAGTTTAGTATTTTTCCAACCATCACGGACGGCTGAATGCCATACCACAGAGTAAATTTTCCATAAAAGAATGAATTTACAACTTTATGCCCCACGCACTAGTCATGATGAAATGTATGTTCTGTTAGATAGGAGTAGTAATATGTTCATCAGAACTCATTTTCACAGATTACTTCTGAAAAGGGCCTTTACTCCGATGGACTTTAGAATGCAAAGATCCTATGCTGGTAGTATAGGATAACTTAAGCCTATAGGTGTGTTGCTTTTACTGTACACTGCTAAAATCAACTACATAGTGAAAGCTATAAATTTGAGAATCACATCAGAAAGAAAGGACATTGCCAATTGAGTCAACCATGAAGAAAAGAAGTGCTAATTGATAGACTAAAAATGTACCTGCCAAAGGGTTAACCCCTGCTTGTTTATATAGACGTGATGTCTCTAGTTGTATTCTTTCCTAAGAACAGTAAAATATGACAAAGATGTAAGTTCTGGAAAAGTTCGGCTAAAGAAAGCAAATTAAAGGCGAGTCATCTTCACTTACCAATATTCAATACAAAAACAAGCACCAATGTTACTGACAAGAGCAAGACCAAAGTGTTGCCCTGTTGGTCACCCCCACTTTTGGCACTTTCCTACGAGAGTTATACACAAAGAAAAGAAGAATGCCACCCCGCATCCCCCACCCCTCGGGGGTCCTTGCTATTTTTCAAAGCAAGCATCAATGTAGCTGAAAAAGCCCAATCTTGGTTGCTCCCGTTTTTGGCATTTTCCAGATAAAATTTTTCAATAGCTCCTTGAAAATAAAAAATGAACATTGGAAGCAAGATACTTGATATTGAAATCAACTCATGCAAAATAAAAAAAAATGACTCTTTTGCAAGTACTAAAACTTCTAGTAGTCATATGCGGCACCAAAAGTACAGGATCTGATTGTAAATCTTCAGCTTAAATTGACATTTGAGCTTTGACTGTTTACAGTGAGGTCATTTCTGTCGAATACGAATAGACTGAAAGGAAAACCCCAATTACCTTGTGAACCTGTAAATATGGAAAACAACTCCACCAGTAGTTTTTCAATCCAGGAAAAGTCCACTTAAAAAAAAAGGAAAAATTTGGCATGCATTATATTCCTTGGCGCTAATGGAATACCCATATCTATCTTATTGTTACATAGGTTAACTTTCACTTCCAATGTGGTGGCTCATGAATATTTTTAGATATAAGTGGTCATATTTTTGTTTTCCTAAGAAGTCTCAACTAGTGGAAGTAAACTGCAATTGATGAATCTGATTCCGAAGTCTTTGGAACGTCTTTTGACTTTGACAAGCTAATTCCCTAGGACAAATTGCTACATGAAGGAATAATGCGAGTTTCACCCCCTTAATAGGCCAATTTAACTCTGACTCATTCTCTAGCTTCTGTTGCTTACTCTTATGGGATCTGCTTTGTTCCACTTTTGCTTAACTTGTATAAGACTGCAAGAAGACTTTTGATCTTAATAAAAGTTATAGAATTTTGATCTTAACCACCCCCCCCCCCCAACCCCACCCAAAAAGGAAAAACAGAAAATGGCCTACAGGATTACCAATGTGTATGGCTATGCTTTACGTAAGTTGTCTAAGGTGGGCCTCCACAACAATGTAGTCTGGATTAGTTTCGCAATACAGAGAATAATAATAGCATTAATGAGTTTGTCCAAAGCTCCGCCTCAGGCAACTTATCTAATGCATAGCAATATATTCGTTATTGCATATGTTACATGGACTCGGTAAAAGTGTCCGGATCAGATATGTGTCCAAGTGTCGGACTCGTCTGATTTTGAAAACATAAGACACGGGGATACGGCAAAATGTTCATATTTGTTATTACTTTTTAGTTATTTCGAAGGTAAAAAGGTATTTTGTGTGATGCACTTGGTTTTAATTGACAACTTGTTTCCTATCAAAGCAATAACTAATTAAACAAAAAACTATATATAGCATTGATAATGTCATCTCCTGTGAGATGTGTCGGACACATATCTCATACCCACGTCCAAGTGTCGAGTGTCCGACACGGGTACTTCACACAACCGAAGAGTCCACGTCACATAGGTTATTGTGATTTATTTTGGTGATTAGCAAGGATCAATGCCTAAAACCCGCCAGCTAAGCCGACTTTTCCAAGGATTTTAGAAAAGCACTTGAAAATCTATTTATCCAGTGCAGTGTTATCAAAGGCGCGCCTAGGCGCAAGGCGCACTCCTTGCGCCTCGCCTAGGGCTAGGCGCAGCCCCTTCGAAAAGGCGCGCGCCTTGTGCGCCTAGGCGCTCAGGCGCAAGGCGGTGGAGGCCCAAAAATCCTATTTTTTGATTTTTGTATCGTGGCATCATCTCAGCCATTCTTTATTGTTGATTCTTTGTTTCATAACATGATAAATCAATATGTAAACCATAAAAATACCTAAAATCCCAAGCCCCTAATCAATCGATTCTCTTATTATTGTTCATTATGCTAGTGGCATGTCCCCAATTGTTACTCTCTTTTAAGTAAATCTAATTCTTCACTTCACCTTGTAGATGAAGAAGATGAAATTGAAGAGGAATCTCAACTAGACTTGGGAGCCTATAATTTCCTTTTGAGGAAAACATTGTTACCTTAGCCCTCATTGATAATGATGACAACATCGTCATATTCACTCAGGATTAACTACTTCTTATTGGATTTGAAACTTTTTCTAGTATTGAAAATTTGTATAATTGTCATGTCCTGAATTTTTTTACGTGATTATATTGGTTCAATGCAGTAATATTTATTTATTTATATTTTGCACCTCACTTCAAAAATGCGCACACCTTGCGGCTTGCGCCTAGGCTCCAAGGACCCTTTGCGCCTTTAATAACTATGATCCAGTGCAAATTTTATTTGTCATAGGAGGTGTCATGCATGAAAAAGATCCTTGACAAACAGCACATATGATATTTGCTAACCTGGTTTCCTGCATATCTTGCTTGAATTGCTTTAATTTTTGGTTGGAGGTTTTGCATCGCCAATGTTGATTCAACCTTCAAACATAAAAAAGTGTTATGAAATAGTACCAAGCAGTTCGAAATAACAGCAAATATCAAGACTGCACAGTAAATTATTGCATGTCTGAACACCTAAGAAAGAAAGTTCGCTTTCTCAATTTCGAAAACTTAAGAGAGAATGTAGTTATATTGCTATCACTACACATCTATAATCTCTAGGGAAGTTTGAATGTGGACATGTTTTCTCTCTAAAAACAACAGTAGCAGGTAAAACTTACCTGTTGCTTTGTCAAAGGGAATGTGACAACTTTTACAAGAACAGTGAGCAAGATTATAGCGAATCCATATGAATAAGGCACGTGCACAGCTGAAAGTCCATCCTTCAATACCTGGTACAAGTAAGGAAAGCCAAGTATTGATGCCAGTATCTCTGAACTTTCACAAGTACATTTGCAACTAAAGTCTGTCACAAGAAGGTACATCAATATCGAGTCCATTGAGAGCACAGCTTGGCGGAGGCAGTACATTGTCCTTTATTCTAGAGTGTGATCATTTGTGTGACTGCAAGTCATATATAAATAACTAATCAAATCAATATATTCTTGTGATCTTTTTATATCCTGTTATTTATTTCTTGGTTTGGTTTGTGTTTCAATTGGTAGTACTTGGATCTCAATATTCTACAGTGTTGCCGTTGCGGTATCTCAACAGGTCACAAATCTCAAACTTCCGTTTCCTTCTCTTGCACGGAGACCAACTAAGCAGTCTATCTTCAGCATCAACCACAAAATACCAAAAATGAAGAAGATGAATTGCCATCACAGCGTTGCTATGCAAAACTGATTGTTTGGCACCCTCATGTCCCTTTTGAATAGCCAATCAAGAAAAGAATGGTAGTGCACTTGCCAGGAGTCAAATGCAGATTCCCATCTGTTGGACTACAACCACTCCTGTCCCCTTTACAAGAAACCACCAGATAGATAATCTAAGTCTCCTGTCATATTTGCAATCATATATCTCCTAAGGACATGTACCATGCAATTAAACCAACCTTTTTAGTTCTTGAGAATGAAATTCCAAGGAAAGAGAGGCCAGGTCCCCACATTCAGAGGCGGACCTACACTAGGCCTGGTAACTGGTTGTCTTTTTCCTTCGTTCTATGAGTTCGAAACTTTTAGTTCCGTTGTTTAATTAGAGATCATCTGTAGCATATCCCTCTGCAGGTAAACCTAACCTCCGTTAATGTCCTGGCCAGATTCAATAGTTCTCTGTCGTAATATTCCTTAGTGTGCGCCATAGGATAGGATTGCCTATATCATTCTACTTTCGTTGAGCCAAGGAGTCTTAAGGGCTCATATGAGGCTTATTTAAATATTTTGGAGGGATTTGGGATGTTCACATAAGTGATTAAGTTTAGGTTTTAATTGCACCCATGCACCTGAGGCTAGAGTAAAATTCTGGTCAAATACACAAATTTTGAAAAGGTAACAAACCATGGCCAAGGATATGAAATTTGTATCAACCGTGTCAATCCGTCGTTGACCCATTAAAAAAGTGTATTTTTTTCCTGATGTCATGAATACATATTTCAAAATTGCCAATATTGCCCTTATATAGTACATACTTTATAAAATTTTGCAACCCTAATCTTCAAATTAGGGTTTGAAACCCTAATTCTCTAATTTTTAAACCATTGCCCTTCAACTCCATGCCCATTTCTACCTTCAATCCCAAACAGCCAAATCCATTACCAACAATTCTTTGTCATCACAAATTAGATTGAACAAAAAAATTTAGCAAAAGCATTGGAGACGTAGCAACTAGTAACTACGAGCCACTGCCGGGACGAGGTGGGTTAGTGGGGAAAGATGATGGTTAACAGATCAATGATGAGGTGTGAACAATAGCGACTGGCGGTGGAAGATCTTGACGGCAGCAAACTATAGTGGCTGCGCGACCGCTGGAGCGCTGGCTAATCCGGGCACTGGCGGTGCTGCAATTTGAGAAGGTGGGTGGTGCGTGGGTAGCAAATTGAGGTGAGGCCGTGGGTGTGTGGTTACGAGGTGATTTGGTAGTGATGATGTGTTGTGGCGGTGGATTAGTTGCGGAGATAATGGGATGTGATAGGCGATGCTTTGATGGTGAGGATTTGAGGCAGTGAGGAAAAGGATGTATCGTTGTTCCTATGAGTCGTGCATTTTGTGGTGGTGGGCAAGGATGAGTGGTGGTGGGGGTTGTTAAGGTAAAATCTGACTTTTTATCTCAGATTTGTTTGAGACGGGTTTCGGTGGAGACGATAGTGGGAGTATTACAAGGCGGCGGATGCAAACAAAGAACGTGTAGGCGGTAGTGGTGCTACAGCTGGGTGGTTGAGGTTGATGGTGTCAATGCAAGGCGCAGTGGTGGTGATGCTGCTGTGACACTTTTCTTGAAGAGAAAGGGGAAAGACAAGGGATGGCATTTCAAGAAACTATCCTCCAAGTCATGGGCACAATAGTCATTTTGCTAAACCTTTATGTATTTCTTGATTCCATTTGGTCAACAGACAACACTGTTATTATCCAGACTAATGGATACGCATGTATTTCACCCTAATCTCAGGGACCTAGATGTAATTAACTCTTTAGTTTACTAATACAATATTAAGACGCTTCCTCCGATTTGACTCCTAGCCTTTTTGTTGTTTTTGTTTTTGTGTTCAATAGATTAAAAATGCTCCTTTTCGGCAAATATGAAAACATTATAACTTTTTTGGATACTATCTTCCAAACTATTCAAAAAATATGAAAGCAACTTCGTTGAAAATACCATTCTGAAAACTACAAAAATAATGAGATTGAAGTAAATAATCACCTTTATGTTGTTTGAGTACCATCTCTCCACACATTCTTATGTCAAATTGAAGGGTGAATTCCAAGAAGGGTTGATGGTATATTCATCAGGAGCAGGTAAATAGCCGGAAACTAAATATCAAAATGGTAAACAAACACAACCAATTGCGAAAACACGAAAATAAAATCAAAGAAATGGCATCCAAAAATAAGATTAACAAAATTAAGAAGAGATAATATGCATCCCTTCCCCACCCTTCACCAAAGAACCAGCCTTTTAAGCCAATCAGTTACAAAAAACCTAGTTAGTCAAGAAGTTAGACAAGAGGGCCGTTGATAATAACAGCAGTCCTCCTTTAGACATGCATTGTCTCTTCAGACCAGTTGATCGTTGTTTTAGATACTACATAATGAGACTCCAACTCTTTAACAAAAGAATCTTAAAGGACGGCCAGCCAACCTAGCAAGAAAGAGAATGAGTCGATTGGGGCAAATTGCTTGGTTATGAGGTGGAAACAAATGCCTTGTTGGGTAACTTGGAAGACACCAAGAGTTTATCGGTACAATGGACATGAAGGATAAGCTTCAACCTTCTGTGGCAACTTGTGATTTTTGCTAGCAAGGTGGAGCTTATTAGTGATCATGGTAGCAAGGAACAGAATTGGGGTCCGCGATAGTAAAACCAGTTTGTTGCTTATATCTCTCTTGTTCAAAGTTTTTTAATCTACTACTAGAGCTTTCCTGGAGAAGCAACAGAAAATCCTAATAGTAACTGAGACATTAGAGAAGTTTCCTTTTATTCTTACGTATTTTATTCCAACTCTTGGTATAATCAAACAGGCTTAGATGTAATTGATGTATTAATGGAATGGCTTCTTGCGAAATAAATTTCTGTATTTATTGCGTCATACCTTTCAATTTAAACAGCCTTGTAATTTCTCTACTTAATTGGTAAAACTTCCACCATTGATATGTCTGCAAATGTACACCAAGAGTTGTCTATGCAAATTATTTTTCTCTTGCAGTCAGATTTTTCTCAGTTATTGTCTAGCAGGGACCCTAAGCTCAACGGACTGAATTTTCGACATTTTAGGTAACGATAATACTTCCAGCTTTGTAATATTGTCCTAGATAGTCCTGATCATCCCCAACCACACCAAAACTGCACTCTTCAAAATTAACAGCGATCTCAATCAACAAAAACCAACATAGGTGTACTAGATCGTGTGTGCATGCATGTGTCCATCTGCTTCCAAGCGAACGAATTACATTACAAGCAATGCAATAAGCAGGTATGCACAAATCAAAGTGAAATGCAACTTGCCAGAAAAAAAAAAGAACCTAACCAGTTGGAGCTAAAAGCTCGGCAATTCCTACAAAGAGTCCAGAATTAATGGAGATCTCTGTGTGTGTGTGAGCCTGCGTGTCCATATCTCTCTGACCGAACGAATTACCTAAGAATCCATACTATACCCAACCAAGCACACATCACAGCGATATCCAAAATTTACCGAAAAGAACACCTAAGCAGTGGAGCTAAAACATTGGTAAGTTCATACGAAGAGCAAGCGGCCCGAGAATTCACCTTCAAAACAACTTCCATGGCGTCGGAGATGAACCCGAACCACCCCCCGCTCTTCTGCACAGTTGAATCCGCCGCAGCACCACCAGCAGCCGGGTCAGCCGCGTCGGCGAGCGTGTACAGCAGGCTCTCCGCTCGGCTCGCGATCGCGCCAAAATCGATCGAATCGACCGAATGAAGTGGAGGGAGGCCGTGGAAGCTGAAACTGACTCCCGTGGAGACGAACCTCCGCTGCTGGGGGAGCGTGCGGAGGAGGAGGCCGCGGCGGCGAGAGAGGTGCGGGAGGGGCGCGCCGAGGAACGAAGGGGACGAGATTAGAGTTTTCGCCATGGGGGGAGAACTCCGCTAGGGTACTCGGTGGTGCAGAGGGTTCGATTTCAGCTTCTCATGAGTGGAGAGGGAGGAAGATTAGGCAGTGGAGGGAGGTGGTGATGGGAAAATGTTTTTACGTGTTATCCGTTGGCATCCTTTGATTTCTTTTAGGGCTAATTACATCTATGTCCCTGAGGTTAGGGGTAATTACAGTCAAGGACACAAAATTTCAAAATGTAACATTCCGTAACCAAAAGTGTTTCAAATGTATCACCCGTGTCCATCCGTCAGGGTTCCGTCCAAAAAGTGTACTTTTTTTATGATGTCATCGATACGTATTTTTAAAATGACAATGCTACCCCTTGTACTGTATGTATTGTATATTTTTTAAATTTTTTTATATTAAGATATCAAGCCTTAATTAAAGATCAAGGTAATTTAATTCAATTTTCAACTCAATTAGGGTTTCAATCTACCAATTAGGGTTTCAAAACCCTAATTTTCAAAACTAATTAGGGCTTCAATTCATCTTCAATTCAATCTGCAATTCAATTCAATCTTCAACTCAATTAGGGTTTCAATCTACCAATTAGGGTTTCAAAACCCTAATTTACAAACCCTAATTTTCAAAACCAATTAGGGCTTCAATTCAATCTTCAACTCAATCTGCAATTCAATTCAATTCAATCTTCAACTCAATTTGCAATTCAACTCAATCTGCAATTTAATTCAATCTTCAACTAAATCTGTATTTTGGTATTCAATCTTCAATTCAATTCAACCGCCAAAGGTCGGGGTGCAGCGCCGGGGACGGGGGAGGAAGGTCGGGGTGCAGTGCCGGGGATGGGGGAGGAAGATGGGTTGCAACGCAGACGGGGAAGGGGGAGGAAGATGCTTCATCGAGCCTCTGCGAGCATCACGCCGAAGCCACCGTGCTGCTACACCACTGCAACTGCCGAAGCCACCATGCTGCTACACCACTGCAGCGAGCGATCAACTCC
The DNA here is from genome assembly GCA_033070095.1 of Escallonia herrerae. Lineage (NCBI taxonomy): Eukaryota > Viridiplantae > Streptophyta > Magnoliopsida > Escalloniales > Escalloniaceae > Escallonia > Escallonia herrerae. Next base: position 270,852 of record JAVXUP010000665.1, on the reverse strand, counting down.
GGCGCTCCTTCAGATCGACCAGTGAAGGAGACGCCGGCGACGGGGAAGGGGAAGGGGGAGGGTGGGGGCGACGGGGAAGGGGAAGAGGAAGGGGTAGGGTAGGGGCGACGGGGAAAGGAAAGGGGTAGGGTGGGGGTGACGGGGAAGGGGTATGGTGGGGGCGACAGGGAAGGGAAAGGGGTAGGGTGGGGGCGACGGGGAGGGGGAAGGGGTAGGGGAGGCACAGGCGAGTGGGGGGGGGGAGACAATGAAAATTAGGGTTTCATGTGGTCCCAGGGGCAAATCAGGATTTCAACTTTTATTTAGGCGCAACTTGGTCTTTTTGTCAGAACCGTTAAGTATTTTGGTATTCCGTTTGTCAATGGACATAAGTGTTACATTTTGAAACTTTGTGTCCTCGCGTGTAATTATCCCCAAACCTCATGGACATAGGTGTAATTAGCCCTTTCTTTTATTTCTGTGAAGGTGACAAATTGAAATGTCAAAGTTGCGTCTGCGACCGCGAGTGGAACAGCAAACGCGTGTGAGCACCACCACTCATGAATCGTTGAACACTAAACGGACATCAACGGTAAGTAGCCTCTTTTATTTTATTTTATTTAAATTCGTATCGGTCCCTCTAAACCGTTTGAGCTTAGCGTTTGTTTCTTGTGGTGTGCCTGGTAAGAGTTCTAAGTAAGATCAAAATAATTCTATATGGTATTTGACCGACTATAAGAGAAGAATAGAAAGGATAAGAGGATAGCACTGTAGCACCCACCGCCGGCACAACACCCACCGCCAAAGAATGGATCGCCACTGCTGACCTTCTCTTCCCGTCTCTTTATCCTTCGATCTATGTCTCTCTCCTCCTTCGAGTAAGCGTGGAGGCGATTATTGGTGGTGTCTGCCTCCATGTGTGCGGGGGAGGAGGGGTGATTGGGGTTGATGAATGGGGCAATTAAAGGGGTAGGTAATGGGGGCTTTGATGGTGGTCGAGGAAATTTGTGTATGTTACTATGGCGACTAGTGGTGTGTGGTCAATCTGTGATGATGGTGATGAACATGGGTGGTGGTCAAACATGTTCTTGTGATTGATGATGGGTGTGATCATTGAGTGACAAGGTTAGTGGCGGTGGGATTGTTTACATTCTGGGATCTGAGGTTTTGGTGACAGTGGACAGTAATAATAGCAGTTTTAGGTTTGTATTTGGTGATGGGGTGGTCGCCTGCTTGTTGATGCTAGCTATTGTAACTAATGTAGTAGTTGTGATGATGGTGGGTTCAATAGGTGATTTTGCATTTGGATGGTGGCTGTAGTGGTGGTGCTGGGTGTGCTGATGTGGTGGGTGTGTTTATGGCGTTAATGGTGTAGTGGTGGTCCCTTAAGGATGGTGGTTGCTTTCGTTGGTGAAGGCGGTAAGATAATTCTATCTATTACTATACTAGACACAGGAACTGCTTATCTGGCTAGTAATTTAGGTTTGGTCCAAATAGCGGACAAGATTTTATCTTATCCTGTCTTATCTAACAGGATATGTTATTCGACTAAGTAATCATGAGCAACAAATGCAGCCTTTGGGATAAATCATGTCAAGACCATTGTCTTTTAAAAATTTGAAAGTTTGTTACAATAATGTTAGCCCTATGGTTGGATAACCTAGGCTTACATCTTGTTTTGATGATAACTACACATTGATTATGTTCTAATGTGTGCTTTGTTCACCCCCTCTAGGGTTATTTTATTGGTTTCAAATAATATTCTCCGTTTAGTAATCCGTTAGGTACTAATATGTGATGCCAAGGAAGTGGGTTCGTAACTTACATGGAGATGCCACAAAGAATACAGTCCGAGTCAGCTATCAAGTAGTCGGTAGTGGGATAGAGTGAGGATGGAGTAAGGGTAGGGAACAAGGCTTTCCAGATAGGCCGTGAGGAGTAACAGTGCTATAAAGACGAGGGCTTAAACGAACAAGGCCGACAGTCGACAATCAAAGCTGAGGTCCAAGTCACGGTCTAATGTGTGTCCAATTGTATTTTTCTCTCTAGAATTCAGTAGCTCTTGATTCTAGGGTGAGAAAGTGATTTTGTCAGAATGAGAATTATTTCCAAAGTGAACTCCAAAGTCTTCTATTTATAGGCAAAACTATATCAAGTTCATTGGTTGTAATATCCCAAACTTCGAGAGTCGATTAGAATAACCATCGGGGCTCCGAAAAATAAATTGACGTTAATTTTGAGTAATGCTCAGGTATTAGTAGTGCATTGAAGCTTAAAAGAATTTTGGGGCAAAATGTAAATTTTGAAACTTCGGAGGTCATTTTGTAAATGTTAGAACTGGATGGGCTATTTTGCAATTTTTAAAAATTTAGCCTTATGTGTCAATTTTTCAAAAATTGCAGGTAAGGAGATGCCACCTCCTGTGATGACTCATATGATATTATTTTTATGTTAGTTTGATTTTATCTTACATGGAAAGAAAAAAAGAAGAAGATCAAAACAGAGAGCATCGGGAAGAAAGGGAAAGAGATTTGAGAAAGATGAGGAAAAACAAAAAGAGAGAAACAGTAAAGGAGAAGAGGAACGGAAAATCGGAGAAGCAGAGGGGCACAACAGAACAAAGAAAAGAAAATAGAGCGGGAAGAACAAAAAGAAACAGAGGAGAAGAGCAAGCTCGATAGAAGAATATGAGGATAAGAGAAAGATTGGGAAAAGATTTTCAATGGGTAATCCCCTCATCATCAAGTGTAATATTGGTTTAACTTAGTGTGTGATTGTGTGTATTATGCCATGTAGGAGAGGAGAGGCTTCAGCTGGGATTTCAGTGGGTGATTGTGTGTGTATATATATGTGTTATAAAATGTAATTGAGAATATAAGGTGTGTTAGGTGAAAAGCGTGTGACTGCCTATGTGTAGTGTGAAACCGGGTTTGTGTTCTTCGGGTTTCAAGTGGGTAGAAATTTTGTGCATGTAATTGTGTGTGTATAATTGATGCTAAAACATGTTTAATGTGTGTTGAAGCGTAAAGTTAAGGTGTTAATGGGTGGAGGTGCAGTGTAATGTGAATTTGTGAGTGATGGATGAATATGGTAGGAAGTGTGTTTTCGACTGAAAACTGAGGAAGAAGAGTGTGTGTAGGTGAGGTGTTTTAGTGTGTGTTATAATCCAAATAGTAACCATAATTGTCACTAAAGGTAGAAAATCAATTAATCAGTTTTTAATCCAAATTCTTATAAATAGTTAAGGCAACAATTAGACAAAGTTCAAAACTGTAACCCCCAATATTTTTACGAGACATAGGCTCTGAAATTTTTCAAAAAATTTCAGGGAGCGCGAAGGGCGATAAATTAGGGAATCGATTAGAAGCCATTCTGGATTTATTTAGCATAGTAAATAGAGTTATTTTAATCTGAAAATTTTATAAAAATCTTATTTTACTGATATGGTTCATTATCTAAAATTTCATGCCATTATAAGGCCGATAGGTATTTTCGCGAAACTAGCCTTCAACGGATTAACGCTTGTCCGGACACTAGTTCAGGATTTTCTGACGAAAATTCTCTAAAATACTTTTTAGTTCAGAAATGACATCAGGATGCTTAAAATAGTGTTTTAAGATATTTTGGAATTTTTCGATGCTGAAAACCCCCAGGGGCATTTTGGTAATTTACCACCTCAAAGGGGTATTTTGGTAATTTTACCTATAAGATGTATTTTCAGATAAAATTGCATAAGGAAAGGTTATTATAGTGATTCTACTTACGAGGAGACCATTTTGATGATTTAAGTTTGAGAGGGGCATTTTGGTAATTTACACCTCAGGGGCGTTTTGTAATTTTGCATATGCGGGGAGAGAGGTTCTTTTTGGGAGCTTGCGTGAGTCCGTAATAAGTTATGATATTGTGTTGTAGACTATGTTCTGATGATTTGATCATTCCGTTTAGGATAAAGCTAAAGACTTCCGGTTAGGATAAGCTAGTTATAGATCTAGGTAAGGGATTCTATTTGAACCCTAGGTAAGGACTTTCGTCCAAACCCTTATTTTGATAACTCGTACTCATAAGTACTCCTTTGATACAATTTATGACTAATGTCAAACTCTGAATTGTGTACTGACATCAATATGTTATTGCTCAGAAAAACCTCAATGTTGAACATGAATCGATTATTTGAAAATCTTATGATGCTCGCATGTATTGCATGCTGAGCAAATTTGATAATTGTTTGTATCCGTTCTTTCGATTTGTTATGCCTAAATCCGATAACTATTTACAATCATTTTGCTGTTTATTTGTGGTTTTCTTCTGAAAATTTCGAATGATGACTTATTCAGTATGTTATGGTTATTAAAATCCGATCTGATTCTAGTGATTTGAGCTTATGTTAAAGCTCATTGATATTGTTGATTTTTCTGTGTTGACATGGGAATATGTTCTGTTCTGAGGAGGGCGTTATAAGGCTGGTCTGAATCCTGCGTGGAATGCAGGCTAGTACCTAAATGAACTAGTATTCTGGTACATCATGCATGTGTACACTCTGTTAGCTTGCCAGAATGGCATTGCAATCTCCCCAGGATCAACATTGATTTTTGATTTTCTCTGCTCTGTATATTGTCGTGACTACTGTGGAAAATGACTGGAAAGTATTCTCTAAAATAATTTGTGTTCATGTTGAAATCTTTTTGAGAAATCTTCAGTATATTTTGGAAAGAACTGTCTCGGATGATCTGTTTACGTTCTGAAACCCTTTGGAAAACCATCACTGTATTTTGGAATGATGACTTTAAAGATGATCTTTTATTGATCGTTTTGGAACCCATCATGAATGTTGTTTATTTTGGGTACATATTTCCAATGAACTTTGATCCTTTTGGTAATCATTGAGTCTTTGATCGGTTGAAGCATTCTGGAAATTTTTGTCAGTTGGATTCTTTGTAATCGTCTAGTAATTCTCTGTTATTCCTTGGAAGACCTTACTGATCTATCAAAACCTCACCTTTCCTTTGATTCCCTTCTGCAGGTTTTGATCAATAGTAGATTGTTCGAGAATGGGGATTAGAGTCTGTGCGAGATTCTGGTGAGCCCACCACTACTGTACCGTAAAGACCCCTACTCGAGTCGGTACGACTAATTCAATCTTAGGAATTTGAATTCCGAAGGACCTAAGCTATAATAGTTTAGGCCAAGCTGTTGAAATCTAGTATTTTGAGAAATCTGAGTTGATGTTGAATTAGATGATTTAGATTATGTGTTAATGAGCAGATTTGATAGGTTTGATGTGATATGGTAGGTTAAATACCCAGGAGTTCGGGGCGGCGGCGCTCCTGATTTCCGAGAACGTTACTATAGTCAACATGTGTAGTCCCCTGGGAGTGGCACGTCACCAGGGGATCCATAAATGTTGGTGCTCCTTTGGACTGTCGGTTCCGTATTCACACTGCCTATCCCACAGAGAGAACCTAACAGTGGTGGGGTAGGGTCCATACGCTCCCGACTATTAGGTGAACTAGGCGTGATGCCCTCTGAATACCTGCTCTTGTCTCAGAGTGACTCGGGGGTCATTGTCCTAAGGGTACCGACAGCCACCAGTAACGTGAGTGCGACGTGGTCACAGCTCAGGCATGCTTAGTGTCATACAGAAACCCCAGGCGGAGATAAGATCTTTAAGAGCGAGCATATCCGGCTGTGAAGGGTCCTCATGTCAAAGCACTGCGAGCGGAGCCCCTTGTAATGATGCGCACTCCAGAGAGTAAGTCGAAGCATGTTCCACGTCCAAGGTGGAGGCACATGGTATGGTGAATAAGTGTCGCAGAATGGTGCCAGGGACATATAATATGAAAATGGCGTACGGGCTCGGTGATGTCTATTGTAGAATGGTGCACTATGCCAGGGGCACATAACATGAAAGTGGCGCACGGGCTCGGCGATGTTTGTCGAAGAAGTGGGCATCATGCTAGGGGTACGTAACACATGAACGGGGTTGTTAACCCTACGGTTATTTAACCTAGGATTATATTTGATTTTGATGATAACTAACATTGATGATTATGCTGTCTAACATGCATTGAGTTGATGAAGCAATAGGAACAATCTCACACTCATACAAATGGAAGACGAGCAAATCGTTTAAAGCCTCTCAACGGAACGCATCAAAGAAGGATTTTGTCGATTGAACTTTACTATGCTTTATTTCCTTCTTTGTAAACTAGACGTAGAGAGATGATCGTTACGATAACTGTATACCTAGAATTTGCCCATAGGTTTCCCTTGCATGCATAAAAGTTTTTCATTCTTTGAAAACTAAGAAACTGCATTTTCTGGAATGCAGTCGACTGCATTGGATTGCAGTCGACTGCAACTTGGGCAGTGAGGTATTACAGTCGACTGCATTGGAATGCAGTCGACAGCAATACTTCCAGTAGCCTATTACAGTCGACTGCAAGTTGGAAATTTTGAATTTCCAACGGCTACTTTGGGAATACAGTCGACTGCAATGGGACATTGCAGTCGACTGCAATAGCCGTTTGGTGCATTTAATGCTCCACCTAATTCCAAACGGTCATATTCTTTCCCACCTCTATAAATACTCATCTTGGGCATAGTTTTGATTCATCAATTGCATTCAAAGCTCTCTTATCCTTCATATTCTCAAAGATCAAAGCAATTGTTCAAATCTCTCTTGTTTCATTGATTTCTCATCCTTTTCAAGAGAGCATTTATTGTGAGCTTACATTTGAGAGATATACACTTTCATAAGTCATCATACACTCATCTCTCTTGTTCTAGTGCTTAAACTTGTACTCATCTACTTCTTGAGAGTGAAATCTTGTACACATTTCTTCATTGAAAGGTTCTTGTATCAAAGCTTGGGGTTGTCAAGCTTTGGAGCTTGGGGTTGTCAAGCTTTGGAGCTTTGGGTTTGTCAAAGCTTGTTCTTGATGTGGGCATAGCATCAAGGGATTGTAAGAGGTTCGATCTTGACCCGTAAGGAAGATCATACTAGTGGATTCTAGGGCCTTTCAAGGGACTTCCTTGAAGGGGTGGACGTAGGCTTGTGGATATATCAAGCTGAACCATTTAATTCTCCTTGTCAAGTATCTCTAAACCCTTCTCTCTTTACATTATCATCTTACATTTGTGTTGAGATTGGTTGTTTGCTCATTTAAGTTATTGAGATTGAGGTTTGTTGTTTGTTAATTTTTAAAGTAGTCTTAAAATCCTATTCACCCCCCCTCTAGGGTTATTTTATTGGTTTCAGGGGTGATGGGTGTCGCAGAGACTGCACGCAGGCAATGACGGGCATCGCGAAGATGACTCACAGCCATGGGCAACGAACGTCGCTAGCCGGCGCACTGGTGATGGCAAGCATCGCGGGGACAGCATGCAGCCACCGGAGACAGACATTATGGAGTCGGTACGTGATCGATGGCGGGCATCATAGACGGTGCACGGCCCCAAGTGACGGACGTCGTGAAATCGACACATGGGTGACAGCGGGGCATCGCGGACGGCTCATGATCAAGGCAAAGAATGCATGAATTGAGGGAAAAGGTAGGTTAAACCCTTAAAAGGGAAGGCCGCCAACCCCTAAAGGGGAAGGTCGGCTGACCCTTATAAAGGGAATGCCAAAAGGGGAAGATTGTTGACCCCTTAAGGGAAAAGCAAGCCGACCCCCTAAAAGGGAAGGCCGTAGCCAACCCCCTACGGGGAAGGCACGTAGACCCCCAAGGGGGAAGGCATACGATCGACTGGCTGACACCCAAGGGAAAAGGGGTGCGACCGATGCCAAATAGGTCTGTAAGTTGAGACTCGCTGACATAGTTACGCTAGCAACTATGGTCGTGCAAAATTATTTTCTTAGCAACGAAGAATCGCAAAAAAAATGAAAATATGTGCGTGATTTGACGTGTACGGTTTGACCGATTGGAAGCATTAAGAAATTGATCGTTAACTATATAGACATGTCGCGTGAAACGGGACCCAATAAGCTCATGGATACGACCAAGATAGGTTGAGAACATATGCCCATGCGTGTTCATATGCGCGGAGAGGCAACTTGAGTGGGAACATCATGCATAAACCTTGGCGGGCGTTAAAAATAAGGGTAGCAAAAATAATTGGGGTTGCGCAATAAAAAGACTTACTAAATTTTTGGGGACAAATTTTGGGATTTGGAATTTGAATAAGTGGCCAAGATTAAATCTTTCACCCATCTTTCAAGACTTTGAAAAAGAAATAGAGAGAGAAAGAAGAAAGGAGAAAAGAAAGAAGAGATAAAGAAATTATAGATTCACCATGGCAAGGTTAAGAGCTTCTCAAGAGGCACAAGAAGGGAAAATAAGGTATGAAATCGTGGCAAGATAAAAGTGGAGGTAGAATACATGAAATGGGTCGACCCCATGCTGGGGCTGACTCATAGCACATGGTTGTGGCCGACCGGTGAAGGGGAGAAGGTGCCGAACGGGTACAGAAAAGGAGAGTCAAGGGGGGCTTAGCGGCTGAAGGGAGTTCCAGGAGTGGATTAGTTGTTTTGGCCAAAGGCCATGGGGGGTTTCGAGAAGGAGGATCTGCTGAAGGCCATGGCATGGGCATGAGGGTCGAGGTAATGAGAGTTAGTAGGGGGAAAGGGGGCAGAGGTTATGGGTATTAGAGAAGAGAGTGAAGTAATAGGGAAAGGGAAAGGAGCCGAATACCATAGAGGAGTGAGAGCTGAAAGGTCGGTTGAGATCGTAAGGAGTGGGATTGATGTAAGAGGGTAGGGGTGAAGGGAATAAGGGAGAGGGGATATGGGTGAAGCGGTCAAAGGTCGTGAGGGAAGAGGGAAAGGGGCCATGGGTGATTCGGCCGAAGGCGTGGGGGAAGAAGCAAGGGAAAAGAGGCTGAAGAATGGGGGTCGGTGGTCGAAGGCCGTAGTGGGGCGAGAAGGATTTTGGTTGGGGAGATGGGAGGAATAGAGGGGATAAAAAAGGGGAAGGCTTCGGGCTGAGGCCGGCCAAGGCAGAGGCACTGAGGTCGAGGCACGCCAAGGCTGATGGCCTCACGGTGATAGGGGTGATGGCATTGAAATTATGGTCAATATGATAAGGAGGAAGCAATGGGCTTGACTACGGGGTAGAGTGACTAGTTGACCACAGTCGTTGTAAGGTATCGTGACCCCACTAGCCCCGGCCGAGGGGTCGGGGGTGCCTTTGGCGTTTGATGACGGTAAGGTGAAAAGTTTTGATTCAAAGCCGAGTCAGAGTATCACGTTATTGGCTATGAAGGAAATCGTGCCCAGCACACCAGACAGAGAGTTGCGGAGAGAATTGTCTATTCGGGAGGCCGACGGGGGTTTTATTGCTCCTTACAATGGTTCGTCGATGGGTGAGAAACCCGTGGTGCTGTCACCTTACGTTTGAGCTTCGAGTTGGGAGAATGCACTTGTCATGTCGCTGAGAAATGTACCAGCCCTACTGGCCGAGATAGAGGACATAACTTGGTCCCCTGTGGTGTTCAAGGGCCACAATGCGATGCCGGTGGGATGAGATTTCTAGTGCAATTATATTTTACAGAGTCCAATGCAGACAGAGACGCTATAGACATTGGGGTTGATGTTGGCCACAGAGATCACGACAAGGGGTAGAGCTGGCAAGAGATACGGTGGGTATGATATTACTATTGACGAGGTAAAGCTCCCAGACACACATTTATGACGGAGTTCAGGGAGATTGGATTGATGTTACTTGAATAAGTGATGACAACGGGGTTGCCCATGCATAGGGTTAAGGATGTTCGGTCAGTCCTGCTGAGCATGAAGGAGTGTGTACTATAACAGGGACATTCTGGTCGAGACCAAGAAGCACGAAAAGGGCATGTACGATGGATGGATCAGGCACTTCTTTGGTGCTCCACGGTGCAATCGGGGCAAAAGTTGGGTTGGTCCATCGAGTTTGTTATGGGTCTTTATTACAAAGACGAGAAATACGAGATGGTGGCATTACTGGCCATGTTCCTGTCGAGGTAAGTACTGTATTGTCTTTATTTCTTTGTTACACATGGATGTTGCATATTTTGTCACTATCTTGCCATGCGTAGTTTGTGAATCTTGTATTAGATAATTTTTTTGCACTGCGAGAGGTCACTTAGCCACACTGCCGTGCACTGTACCTTATGTTATTGTATAAGATAGGGTCTTGATATATGCTCTCTATCTGCACTGTAGGTTTATATTTGAAGGGACACCTGAAGATGGTATAGCCCCGAGGGTGTTCCCCCTGGCCATTCGGATGGCGAGGGGCAAGCGAGTTAGTTTGGCCCTCATATATTTGGGCACTTTGTATTCATTTCTGGATCTATTTTCTAGCAATGTGAAGAGGTCGCATGGGTAATATCAGGTGTCAACGTACATAGACTGGATGTTTCTACAGAGATATTTGTATGAGTGCTACGTAGATTACCAGCCATAGGGGTATTCGTATTTGCATCTTTGTCCTTTGATGGGTAGTTGTGACGCGGCCAGGAAAGCCATCACAGTAGGTGGCCTGTGTGGGGCAGTATTGGGCAGGCAGCAAAAAGTCCAGGTGTGCGTTGGTGAAGGTGTTGGACGGGCGGGACGAGTGCTTGTCATGCCTATATCTTGAGATGCATTCGTCGTACGGGACTCTACCGTGGCTACATTTACAGGACATTCTGGCACAGCTAACTAGGAGAGCGAAAACTAGTCTTTGGGGCATGCTTGTTCAATTTATGAAAGTTAATACAGACATGGACTTGGCCATTCTTCTTTTGTACAGGGATGACGTTGTCCATCTAGATAGGATGAATGATAGGTTCAATAAAGCCAACCTGCAGAATGCATTCAATCTTCTATATGATTTTTAACTTAAGCTCGAGGCTGAAGTTCTGTGGGTGTTATTTGATAGGGATGTACCCGATAGTAATATTGAGGTGATGTGTGACAAGTGTAAGGTCTAATTAGGCATCTCATTATAGCTTCAAGCCAGTACGTCGCGCGCGATATTCGCAAAAGAGGGCAACCAATTCCTCTCTTCGACCCGAAGCAAGTTTGGTGCCAATGTAAGTCAGTTTAAGTTCCTCCCTTGGGGTTAGCCAGGTTAAGTTCTTTAATGTCTTTGGCCTGAGAGCGAGGGCAGTCTTCGTAACAGGGTGAAACGACACCATGGGTGAGCTCGGGGTTGGGTAGGCAGTGCTCGGCTGCACAGCATATTTTGTCTGCTCGGGTGGGTCAAGGTCAAGGGGGTCAGATGACGGACCATTTGAAGTCCCCACACACTGTTATAACTAGTAGATCACTTTTCCATCTTTGACGATGCGCTGAAAGGCCGGTTCAGACTTTTGTTTCTTGCATTTGGGAGACGGAGGCGGGGTAGTTGAGATTGATACCTTTTTCTTACCACTCTTTTTGGTTTTGGACTTGGTCTTACTTCCACAAAGTTCTTCCCTGTCCAGAAATCTAGTCGAATGTATGTAAGTAGAGTTCTCACCATTCTTAACAAGTTGGGTAAAGAATAAGGCCTCAGCAAAGTATGATTCAACACATTCAAACAGGGCCATTGTAGCTGGTGTAGTCATGAGTGTCTCGTGTCCCATAGGATTGGCCACAAGCTTTACATACTAACGGTACGTTGAGGGAATTGCCCTGTTGACATGGATCTAGGGTTGGCCAAGCAGAAGGCAAAAAATAGGTTCATTATTGATCACGTGAATTGTAGTGTCACGGAGTACAGGGCCGATCATGAGGTCGATGGTTGTGTGACCAAAGGTTGCCTGAGGGCCTTGCCTAAAGCCAGTGATCTTGATTGGATTGCAGATGATCTTCCTTGAGAGTATGCAAGCCCTCCGTAAGGAGACAAGAGGTATGATTTTGACCGAGGCACCACAATATACCAGGGCATGGTAGAAGCATGTGTCATTAACAGTACATTCTAAGAACAACGGCCGGTTGTGATGCTCGATCGATGGTAAGACTTTGTCTGAGAAACCCGAGGCAATAAAGAAGAGATGACAGAGCTTGGCCTGAGTGGCAAAGCATTCAGGACCAAAGCCGATAGTGACCTCAATCCAGTAGTTGAATATGTATGCCTTTGCGGCAGGTGAAAACCCCATTTCATTAAAGAATCTTTCAATCTTTGTCATTTGCCCAAAGGCAGGTGTTGGCTTGCCGATTGAGGGCATGTGAGGTGCAACCATGGGATCAGACTCTGTCGAGACCTTGGTGGTGTTTGGTTCAAGATGTTCGGTGACAATATGAGGACTTAATGCTGTCTTCTATTATTACTGTGAGGGGGGTTAAGCTTCCCGTGCACATCGTTATTCTTTCATAACTTGAGGTCGCCTGAAGCAACCTTCCTTACAAAGATGTCTCTCAGCCCATTGTAATCCTTCAGGTAGTGCCCAATAGCTTGGTGATTATGGCAGCAGTTAGGCCAGGCTTTGTCCGTTTCTGAGGGAGGTCTCCTAATCGGTGGCTGATGAAAGTTGTCATCATGCTCAACGCAGTCCTTTAATAGCTTCATCACTGTCTTGAAGTCCATGGGTAGTCGGGGGTAGGCTTCTATTGTCTCTTCTTGTCGGGGCATTGGTCTCCCTTCTGGGATTGACTCTTATGGTCACTGTAATTGTTGTTATTACGGTTATAGTTGATCTAAGTCTCGAATGGGTCCGTCGTGGAAAGAAGAGCATTTTGGGGGTGAGGCTTCCACAACTTAACATGCCCGACCTACTCGTAAGTGCGACGGGCGATCTCCTTGAGGTGACTCTAAGACCTCAATTGTAAGTTCTTAATATGAACACGATATACATAACTCTTGTTATTAATGCATATGGGAACCAACTTCTCATCATTGCTAAAGTTCGTGCACTCAAGGCATTTGACATGGAAGCATTGCACGCACTTGTTCAAGTCTTCTCTGGGGTTTCGGCGAATGCCATTAATGTTGACGATGGTCACTCTTTCAGTTTTGTAGTGGAATTTATCTAGGAAGAGTCGCACCATGTCACTCCACGAATGGACAGTCCCCTCAAGGATCTGGTGGAACTAAGTGTAGGCAAGGCCTGTTAAGGACTTGTGAAATTTCCTAAGTTTCAAACTGTCTCCCAGACCATACTGCTCTAAGGACTTTGCAAATTTGGTTAAGTGCTCAAGTATAATGCCCTCACATTCATTGAAGAGCATGAAGGCTGGTTGCTTATACTTGAATGGATAGGGCGTGGCAGAGATGTCACTGACATAAGGTACATGGCCAGATAGCCAAGTATAGGTGTCAGGTTCAGAGTTCTTCGATAGGCCATGGATGATGCCTTCTAAGTCAGACTTGGTGACATAATGAAGAGAGGTCTTCCTGGGTCCTAGAGGGATGTGGTAGCCAGACGAGGCGCCACGAGCCCCAAGCCCCCTGGCGGGAATACTTGGAGAACGGGGGCAAGAGAAGATTGTTGATATGTGATAAGGGCTGGCTGTGGCCCCTGTGCAGGGGCATGGCCTATCAGGCGAAACATGTCCACCACCTTGCCAACGCGATAGGGGTTGAGCTTTTATCTCTAGAGTCTTGCATTTTGGAAAAGCTTCATGCTGGCATAGGGCAAGATAGTGTGGCAGCATGGATGATCTGTCATAGTACTGGTCCAACGTCCGTCTGAGGTCTGCGGAGTGGCACCACAGAGAAAAGCACATCGCTACAGGTGATAAAGATGTCATGAGACCTACCGCTAAGTGTTTAGATGATCAAGGTAGCGATGTAGCGACACTGGGACCTGGGCAGTGTCTAAGGCCAGCCAGGCCCTGAAGTCTGGATTTGAGAAGCAACTTGTTAGAAGGCTACCGTTTGTATGGATTTTTGCATCTTTATAATGCACGGGCCATAAGAATGGACCATGAGTCTTGTAGACTGGCTATGGTTGGGGTAAGCTATTAAACGGCTGCGTTAACAACAACTTACGCATTGGGTACAGTCGTTACTAGTTAGTCTTAGAGTCGTACGACACTAGTCTCTTCCTTGTCGTTGGAGGCTTAGCTAGTTTTCTGAGCAGTTCTCCGTTGAATAAGCATGATGGTTAAGTCACGACACTGGGACTTGAAGGCTGGATTTGGGAAGCAGATTGTTAAGAGGCTAGGGATTTGTATGGATTTCTGCATCTCCATGATGGTGGCCATAAGAGTGGACTGGGAATCCTGTAGACTGGTTATGGTCAAGAAAAGCTTTTGAACGGTTGTGTTAACAACTTGCACATTGAATGCGGTGGTTGCTGGTTGGTTTTGGAGTAGGATGGCCTAGTCTTTTCCTGGTCATCCAGATGATGCTTCTCTTAGACAGTAGGATTGAGGCCTTAGCTGGTTGTCTGGGTAGTTCTCTGTTGAACAAGCAAGAAAGCTAAGTGTGTAAGACAGGCAGACTGCACTACGATGCTCACCTCCCCAGCGAATTTGCCAAAATAATGCCAAGAAAATGAGTTCGTAGCTTAGGTGGAGGTGCCACAAAGGATACAGTTCGAGTCAATTGTCAAGTAGTTAGTAGTGGACACAATAAGGGTGGAGTAAGGGCAGAGAGCAAGGCTTTTCAAATAGGCCGTGAGGAATGGCAGTACTGTGAAGATGAGGGCTGAGACGAACAGGGCCGAAAATCGACAGTCCAAGTTGAGGTCCAAGTCAAGGCCAAATGTTGTGTCCAACTGTGTTTTTCTCTTTAGGTCTGGATTCTAGAGTGAGAAAGTGATTTTGTTAGAAGGAGAATTGTTTCCAAAATGAAGTCCAAAGTCCTTTCTTTATAGGCAAAAGGATGTGTCGTCACCTGGGAGTGACACCTCACAGGGGGTCAACAAATGTTGGTGCTCCTTTGGACTGTCGCTTCTCGTATTCGCATTGCTTGCCCCACATAATGTCGCTCTACCTATCTAAAAAGATTGCCCACATAGTGTTGGCATGATCAGAGAACCCTCTTTCTCTGTCCATCGGTCCAAAGCTATTATTGAATCCCATAAGGGTGTGCCAAGAGACGCGGAGAGAACCTGTCAGGAGAACTAGGCGCGATGTCCTTCGAAGACCTGTTCCAGTCTCACAGTTACCCCGGGAGTCATCGTCCTGGGGGCACCGACGACCACTTGTCACGTGAGTGTGATGTGGTCACAGCTCAGGCGTGCCTAGTGTTACACAAGTTGCCTCAAGCAAAGATAGTGTCTTTGAGAATGAGCCTATTTTGCTATGAATGGTCCTCATGTAGGAGCACTGCGAGTGAAGCCCCTCGGAATACTATACACTCTAGAAAGTGGTTCGAAGCATGTTTCACGACCAAGGTAAAGGCACATGGTGTGGTGAATGAATGCGGTGCTCGGGGACACGTAACATGGGAGCGGTGCGTTGATGTCTTTCGCAAAATAAGGTATAATGCCAGGGGCAAAAGACATGTAAATGGCGCGTGGGCACGGCAACGTCTGTCATGGAAGTGGGCATCGTGCCGGAGGCACGTAACACATGAACAACACATGAGCACGGTGACGAGTGGTGCAGGCACGCGCAACTGATGTCTGGAGCTGACGTGGGGGCGAATATCGATGTCACACCCCAAAAATTATTATTCCAGGAGGGTTAATGACGGATAAATATAAATCAGAGAAAACCTTACAATATCAAAAGTCCCCTAAACGGTCAGTCAAAGCATGCACTAATAATTCCCAAAATACATCAATATCTAACATAGAGGCCCAAGCTTTTATACAATCCAAAATTTTTCCAACGCGGAGTTTCGAAACAAAATCTAAGTAATACCAACTTATCTGAGTTGTTACACTTAAATGTCAATACTAACTCTGAAATAAGGCAGCTAACCCTTGATCACACAACTAGCCCTTCAAATCCCACATACTAATCACCTGAAAGCAAAAACAATAAGGGAATGAACCAATGCCCAGTAAGGTAGCTCAAATGACCAATCAAATAAAAGCAAAAATATCTGAGAAGCAAAATTTCGGAAGCATAAAATGTTTCAACAGAACGGATAATCAAACCATATTTCAAATGTCAAAATATATCTGAAAGACAAGATTTCAAAGACACATCAGTTTCAACTGAACAGAGGTCACATCAAATATCAAATTCTAAAATATACCTGAGTACGAAGATATATACTAGCAGACTAAATATCAAATGTCAAAATATATCTGAAAGACAAGATTTCAAAGACACATCAGTTTCAACTGAACAGAGGTCACATCAAATATCAAATTCTAAAATATACCTGAGTACGAAGATAGATACTAGCAGACTAAATATCAAATGTCAAAATATATCTGAGTACAGAGACGAACACTAGAGAGCCATTCAGAAAGTGATCACATACATCATTCCTGACAAATGAGGCCGGTTCAGAAAGTAAGATCGCGATCTCTAGCTCAACTCCCCTGAACTAGCCCACATTTCAATCCACGTGGGTAAGTCGGAATTAAGTCACATACACTGTGACATGGCTCATAAAGTTATCAAAACAAAAATCTCAAGATAACCGTTATCAAATATCGAACATGTCAAATAATATACAAAGTTTACGAAATAATGATAATCATTAATCACTGGAACAAACGATATCAATATGGCAAATTCTAAGGTCAAACAAATTCGACGGAACTTGATTTTCCCAAATCATAGCATTGAAAACGAGTTATTCATAACCATGGTCAAAACAAAGGGAGAAGAAAATCACTTAACTCAATTTGAAGAAGTTCAGATTTCAAAAAAAAAGAAACTAAGGACTTACATGAGCGATTGATCCATCGCTGATTCGAATTTCAAAAGTAAACCCTTACATTAAATCAAGCCTTTGAGAAATACAAATCCTTAAGCTCCACTTTAGAACTCCCAAACTTCTCGAGCCTTCTCTTCTCTTTCTCTCCACCACAAGGGAAAAAGAAATAGAGAAACCCCAAAAAGGCTAGAAAGGGAAAAAGAAAGCTATTTATATGGGACAAAAATCAAGTTTGCATTCGACCGAAAATAATGGTTTCATTCAACTGAAACCTACAGAAGTAAAAATGGTTCAATTTTTTTTTCAATTCGACCGAAAATGAGTTTTCATTTGAATTAAAACTTTTTAATTTGAATGAAAACTTTAGATTTTTTTTCATTCGATCGAAAACTGGTTTTCATTCTACTTAAAACTTTTATTTCGAATGAAAACTTCAGAAAGTCACTTTACACGATTTAAATACTTTTCGTTCAAAGCAAAATATTTTCATTCGAAGGAAACCCATTTTCATTCGAAGCAAAACCATTTTCCTTCGACCAAATCTTTCAAAATCTAAAACTTTAACATCAAATAGTTTTGATTCGAATGAAACCACTTTAATTCGACGAAAATTTTAGAAACAATGACAAACCATTTTATTAATATTTTCAAAAAGACCACAAACTTATTTGCACAAAATCATAATTTTGCACAAGGAAAAGAAAATTTTTCGGGGTATAACAACCGAAGTCATGAAGACAGCACATGGCTGTAACGCCCCGAATTTTTGGAGCGTTAATGTTAAATAATCATAGTCAGAAAAACCTTAAAATATCAAAATGTCTCCCCAAGTGGTCATTCAGAGCATGTACTAATTTAATCCCTTAGCAGCCTAAACATTTATGTAATCCAAATTTCTCCGACACGGAGTTCCAAAACAATTTTCAAATCCATATAGGTCCTCCTATTGTACTTTCTAAAAATAACCAAACTAATGCAAAACTAAACTACTAAATACTGACTCTGATATGAAATTTGCTAGCTCTCAATCACACAGTTAGTCCTGCAATTCAGTCCCCTTATACTGATCACCTGAGAGAAAAATAATAAGAAAGTGAGCCAAATGCCCAGTAAGGTCGCTCAACGGACCAACCAAAAGGGATACAAAAAAAATGTCTGAAGAACGAAATTTTGGAGGTACAAAACTCTAACGGAACAGATACGAGACATAATTTTAAAGTGCCAAAATATACTTTCGTAAAAAGACAAAATGCCAAAAGTACATCCTTGTATAAATACAGACGCTAGAGAGCCATTCAGAATAAGGTCATACATGCCATCACTGACACATGAAACTAGGTTCAGAAAATAAGATCGCAATCTCTAGCTCATCTCGTTGAGCTAGCCTACGTTCCAATCCACGTGAGTAAGTCAGAAACAGAAAAGTCACATACACTCTGACATGACTCATAAAGATTACCAATTAATACGTTCTATAAATTAGGCAAGCAAAAAAAAGTTGCCTACACGATACAAACTGAATACTATATACATGTAACAGTCAACGACTCACGCCAAATACTATTTTTACGCTACACAATGTCAAGAAGTAAAAACATTACTTGACCTCTTTTAGCAATTCAAGTAGAGTGTCCAAAAATATTTCAAAATACACTTGAATTTGAATATATACTGAGCGGAAGAAATACACGAGTTTAATAGAAATAGAATACTGAAATTAGAGTTTGTATGAACTCAATATGACAGAAGAGAAATAATAATAAAGCTGTATTGGAGATTTGGAGGTATGTGGCTACAACCATCATGGTGAATTACACGTACGAAAGGAGAGAGAGCTGAATTCACATGGGTATTCAGGCTTGTTCAAGGAAAGGACAAGAAAACTTTCTAACCTTTGGTCCATTAAACCATGAAGGAAAAGGAAGAGGTAATAGTAATCATTCTGATAAAAAAAGACTTGACCCATTAACTGTCAACAATTTCAAGGCACTCGGTCAGAAACATTGAAAATAAAGCCAACGGGTTCAGTACACTGCTCCAAAACAATAACAACGGCACAGTGATCGTCAGAGAGCCCATCAACCAATATTACGGTCAAACTGTTAAACATTCCAATACAACGCAAGAACGTAAAGGGGAAAAAAATCGAAGAAGCAATATTCGACAAGAATAGCCAATGACCGAATATAAGTTTTTAGGAGTGTCACCGCCGGACAAATCAAGATGGATCCGATGAGGTCTAATAATAAGGGAGATCGAAAGATCAAAACTTTACAAATATACGATTGATCAGTCCAACGCTGATTTAGATTTCAATAACAGTAAATTCTTACCTCCAATTGTGCAGTTCAATCACAAAACTTTGATCTTTTGAATCAATTATATCAAATCCCTCGAATAATGATCAAACTCTCAAAAGGCTCTTCCTAGGGATTTTCTGGAGATTTTTCTGAACTTTAGTGTGCTCCTATGAATGTACGTAACTATCAGACACCTAAAAGATATATATTTATATTCCTAAAACAAATAGAATTTTAAAATACCCATTACGTCCCAAACTCTCTAATTTTATTATTATTATTTAAGCATTTAAATATGAGGGATCTAACAATGGCCACGGGCGTCGGCGGGCATCGCAAATGACACATTATCGAGGCAAAGAGTGCACGCATTGGCCGCTGGTTGACCCTTATTAGGGGAAGGCCGCTGCCTAAAGGGGAACGCAATGGCCAAACCCCTGCAGGGAAGGCGCACCGAACCCCAAAGGGGAAGGCGTGTGACCGACTGGCCGACCCTCAAAGGGGGAAGGCACGAGACTGATGCTAAATGGGTTTGCGTAAATTGAGACACGATGGGTCATGAAAATTATTATTCTTAACAACGAAGAATAGTAAAAAAAGCGAAAAGATGCTCGTTAAAAAGTTAGCCGTTGAATGTATCGACATGTCGCCAAAATGGGACCTATAGTGGGCTCATGGGTACCGCCAAGATAGGTTGAGAACAATATGTTTTTTGCTTATAGCCACATACTATTTGCCTAAAACTTTCAATACTTAACATGCTCTGCCCTTCCAGTGTTTTTTGGTACTTCTTGAGTAATTCAATGTTCTCTTCTTCCTCGCCTCTTCTCCACTAACCCAATAACTTTATTCAAAGAACTTCAGTACAGAATAATTTGGATGTGAAAAACTTGATTTCCTGCAAAATTGCAAGAATCTTAGATCTCTAAAGCATCATTACCACTTCATTTCCTCTTTCACTTGCACACTCACACTTCTTCTTCCATATTTGGTGGCCTCGTTTTTAGAAGAAGAACATAGTCTAGGAACCTAGGTCCACAGTTGAACTCGTTTTGGGGGATTATTGCCGGGATGATGTCGGCGACACCTTGCGGTACGAATAAGCAGGGTAGCTACCATGGGCACTATACTGCTTGAGCAATGGGTGATTCAATTGGTCTAGGTTAGTTTGAGGTCCAACTTAATTGTCTTTTATTTTAAAGTGAGATTAGTGGGTGGGTCTTAGTTTAATTGGTAAATAGTGGTGGAAGATTCCTAGTACATAATCGAGATAGGTGTTTAACCCGTTCATGTTTGTTGACGGTGGGAGGTCTAAGAGATAGAAAGTGTTCTGGTTGTACTGAGACCTAGAAGAAAGAAGTCGGCGAATTCCCTAAAAAAGGGATAAAGTGAGTCAAACCTCAATATTCAAAGCCTGTGGTGAGAACTTTATAAATGTCACATATTGTGGCCTCTATTTGTATATCATCCGGTCAAAGGGCATCTTATCCTTCTTTTTTGCAATTAATATTATTTAGAGTTTAAACTTGAGAACATTACACAATTAATTACTAGTAGCAGTGCAAATGCTGGCACATACTGCCCAAGACACATGCTCACAACTTGTAATACCTTAGGCGGGCACCAGTCTTAAGTTTAATGAAAGTTGCCAGCCTAGGCCATCAACCTCAATGCCACCTGTTGACTCTGTCCAGGTAAGTAGTCAGTAGTTTTGTATGGAAAGAAATGCTGAAGTGAAACTTAAATCCGTCCATTTCACTCAGTTTATTTCAGTCAAAGCCAAGGAGTCACTTTTCCTTTTATGTTTTTCTCATTTGCTAGTACTCTTAGTGTGTTACATATGATGTCTGCACAAACAAAAATCAGTGAATAGGTATTTGCTCCTGTTTTTATGCTTATCGTTTTTCTTCTTATCATGTCACTTTCTTGTATTTTCCCGTGTGTGTCCATTATATACAATATAAAAGATCACTTGATATATGTGTTATATTACAAGTTTCCTCCATATCGGTCTAGAAAGTTTTGTCTTTTTTGCCATCTTCAAAATATATTATCAATAAAGTACTGAGCATCCTTCCTTCCTCCCTCCCACCCATCCCCCCTCCAATGACTTTCGCCTTCCTCCTTCTCCCCTAACTCCATCCCCTACCAATCTCCTTTTGTTTTGGTGATGCTTTCTCACGTCACCTAGCGAGCAAGGACGATAACTTACAACGTCATAGTGACTGACAAGGATATTAATATTCCAAGAGAGACGTGATAGCAAGCATATGAGTTGGCTAGTAAGACCAAAGGCCGTAGTACTGGAGAGTACCAAAAAAAAAGTGGAAACCACGATCATTATATGCCTATTGTTTTTTATTTATTTATTAAAGAGCTAGTGAAGTTAGTATGTATAACTTTTTCACTAAGGGAGCACGGCTCGTTTGGTTTCATTTGGAAGCTGAATACAAAATTGAACTGACAATAATCGAGTTGAAAAGAAAAACGTAATGGTTTTAGCAGTTTGGATTTAACGGTTTAGACATATAAAACGGATCAGTTTAGAGTTCTAGTCATTTTTAGACTTATTTAGGCCTTTGCAATATACTCCCTTCGTCCCCCACCAAAAAAAAATAAAAAAATACTCCATTTTGACTTGACTTGACACGCATATTAGGGATTTAATCATATATTGTGTGTTTCTCATTATACCCTTTAGAGAGAGGAGGGGAAGAAAGTGGGTCAAGAGAGAGAAAATATGTTAGTGGAGTGTTAAATATGGAGAGAGAAATAAAATAAAAAAGTGTAAGAGAGTGAGATAGGAGAGACAAAACAAGTTGATGAGAGTTAAATGTGGAGAGAGAAATAAAATAAGAAAAGTGTAGAAATGGTAAATATATAAAAATACCTAAAGAATCTTTCTTAATTTGAAAATTGAGCAATTTTTATTGCAATCCAAAAATGAAATATGATCAATTTTTGTTGGACTGAGGAAGTACATAGAGCCTACCTATTAAAGATAGGATAAGTGTATTTATAAATGTTGGTGGTTAAATCATAAGTAGGTTAAATGCTAGATACTAACTAAGATTGGGTTAAAGTTTAGATACTATTAATTAGACATACATATATTCATATTGTTGGGTTCGATTTAGAATGATTCAATGAAACCAAATCGAACTTACCTAACCAAAATTCTGTTTGGAGAGGAAGGAAAAAAAATTGAATACTTTTTTGAATTAGTTCGTGATCGATTGAATTGATTGGATTGGTTTGAACGATTTTAATGCTCACCCATAATTTTCACAATAGTTGTAAAATTTTGATAATCCAACGTGTGACGTTACAATTTATCCCTGCCCCATTTAATCTTAACATCCAGCTAGAAGCTGAACTTAACTTTAAATGTTTCAATATAAAACTCTCGTTATTATCAAATGGAAATATACTTGGTTCACCCTTTATTTATCCTTACCAGACTCTTTCTTTCTTTCTCTCTCTCTCTCCCTACCCTGTTTAATCTTAACATCCAGCTAGAAGCTGAACTTAACTTTAAATGTTTCAATATAAAACTCTCGTTATTATCAAATGGAAATATACTTGGTTCACCCTTTATTTATCCTTACCAGACTCTTTCTCTTTCTCTTTCTCTTCTCTCTCTCTCTCTCTCTCTCTATGTATGTATGTGTGTATGTATGTGTGTATGTATGTATGTATGTATGTATGTGTGTGTTTGTGTGTGTGTGTGTATATATATATATATATAATATATAGGGAGCTGATTTATTACTCGTGCGGGTAAAATGGGACAAGTTGCTCGCGCGATTTGGCCATCCACGAGCGAGATGTGGACGGTCCAGATTTATTTTTTGCGTTTTTTTTTCGTCGTCCGCTACATTATGGTAAAAGTATCGTCCACTACATTATGTAGTGGACGGCAAAATCTGGCCCGTCTATCTGGCTAGATGGACAGCCAGATCGCATGGCCAACTTATCTCATTTAGCCCGCGAGCAATGGATCAGATATATATATATATATATATATATATTCCACCAACCAACGGCAACCCTGTCTACCAAACTTTTGAAAGTGTAGTCTCATATAATTTGTAGTAGTTCAAAATTAGAGTTAAACCACAGGGTAATGCCACCCCCTGAGAGACAAAGTACGTGAAGGTAGCATATGGTATACTATTCTCACTCAAGACGCTAAACCTCTTAGCTTAAACTTTTAGGTCAAGTTCAGATCCATAGGGATTAATTCTCTGACCTAATCTCTTTTGCTCCTTAACAGGTGATATCCAATCCCATGGTTGCAACTTGTTTGGACTCTCCAAGCAAGGTGGTGCATAATCTGAGCTCTTTCTCACTCTTACATGTAATTTTGTGTATCATGGCTCTTTGGAAATTGTTACACGTGGGGTTAACTTGTGCTCTTGACAAAGTTTGGAGACATGGACAGGGGTTGCCATTGGTGCAGCAAGTATCGCCATTGTATACCGGGCAATGTTGTGGTATAGCATGCCATTATAGTTTAATGGTGCAGTCTCTTTATAAGAGTCGAGAAAAATGTTGTACAATAAAATATTTGTAGGCTATCTTTTTATTACATTGTGCTGCCATTTGAGAGTATGACTACCACCTCAATGGTACATTCCTTGTGGAGTAATAAAATTTTATGAGGTTGGTACCAAATACATAGTAGCAAGTTTTCGTCCAACAGTTATTTTTTATGTGCTCCGAATATGTTGACTACTATATTATTAGGCAAATTCAATGGACATCAATTTGTGTCAAGTGACCACTAAATTCTAAAATTTATTTCAATCATATCATTCCATCAAATTATCCTTATCGCCGCCCCGTTAAGCCCAATTACTTAAGGGTATATCTACTTTTTTACCCTCTTCTTTCTCAATTTCCCTCTTCCCTCTATTTCCCATGTCTCTCTCTCTTTCTTCTTTCCATTTCCATCCCAACACACATTGTCACACACACACACACAGAGAGTCACACCCCCTACCGACCCATACATACACTGTCATACACACGCGCTTACACGCAATCGCACATACACAAACACATAATACACACTGTCACAGGCACATACACAATCACACACAACAAACACTATCACACACACGCGTGTGCGTGACAGTATATGTGTGTGCGGTGGGGGAAGGGGTGTGATTGTGTTTGTGTGTGTGACATAGTGTGTATGGGTGTAAGCATGGGTGTGGGGGGGTGTGTGTGAGTGTGTGCGCACTTGTGTGACAATGTGTACGCACACACTATGAATGTGTTGGGGGAAGGGGGTTAACTGTGAAAGTGTGGGTGGGTAGGTGTGGGGGGTGTGTGTTTGGGGATTTGTGTGTGTGTGTGAGAGTGAGAGAGAAAGATAGATAGATAGATAGAGAGAGAGATAGACAGTGTGTGTGTGTGTGTGTGTGTGTGTGTGTGTGTTGTAGGTCCTTAAGTACACGTAGAGGGTGGTGAATAGGTGTTCTACAACTTTTGAGTATAAATTGAAAACGAGATTACAAAGTAATTATAGATATAACAGCATAAATTCAACACAGAGATTTATACTGGTTCGGCCCCACCAGCCTACGTCCAGTCCCCGAGCACTCCACACAAGGGAGACCTACTCGAGCCTTTCACTAACCAGCTAGCTTCGGGTGCTAGCTCAAACCGCAATACATTTTCCAAAACCCTTTCAAGGTTTTTAACAATTTACAAATGAAAAGAGATTTACAATTTGAATACAACCAACAAGCTCCTTCTTGAGCAAATGTTACAATGAATAAACCAAGACTAAGCCTTTGTAGGTGGGAAGATCTATATTCTTTCAAGAACCAAACCAAGAAGCTTACAATAGACTATCTCAAAGATGAACTCACTTAACAGAGAATAGATGAGAATATAACAAGATGAGAGAGTGTTTTGAGATGAGTTAGAGAAAGTATTGAAAAAGATTTGCCAGAGATGTCTTAAATGCTCTCCAGGACCTGAAAATATATTCGACTGAAACAAAAGATAGAGTCGACTGAAAACTTGGTGAGAACAGACACTGAAGAATTGAGTCAATCGAAAACCCCATTTCATTCGACTGAAAAGTTTTGCTTCGACTGAAAAGTTTCGCTTCGACTGAAAACTTTTTGCTTCGACTGAAAATGTCTTTTTAAGACTAGAACGAAGGAATTGCACCATTGAGTCGAATGAAAACTGCTTGCCTTCGACTGAAACATTCAGTTTGGTTCTCTACTTGAATTTCTCTGAGATCTTTTAAGAAGGACTTAGAAATGCTAACATGGATAAAATAATAAAAAGCTTCAGGTTCTTGCATCTTCAAGGTAGTTCGAGTCTTTGAATTCCAAGTCCGAGTTCAAACTTTGTCCAAGGCATCATCTTGACTTTGTTTGATTAAGATAAATCCTGAAATGATTATCTTAATAATTTTATTATATTAATGTTAGAGATAATGAATTTAGAATCATCAAAATCGATAAGTCAACAATCTCCCCCTTTTTTATGATGACAACATTAGTTCTAACATTATATAAACATACTCCCCCTTGATCAGTTAACATTCAAACAAATAATGACTTTTAATATTCAGCAAAAAAAATTGTTAAAGATGCGTACAAAGAATGATCAATAATTAATCGTTCTCCGCCTTTGTCAAATCAAAAAGAGGAGCAGCCAATGCAACAATCAAAGGAGTAAAAAAAATCCAGGGCCGACGGCAGTGAGCACCCTGTGCAGAGGAGGATGGATCAGTAGGCGGCGGAGCAGATCGACGAGCACCTTGTGTAGAAGAGGATGGATCAGCAGGTGGCAGAGCGGTTGTGGGTACTTCAATGACTTCTACGGCATGAGGAGAGCGCGACATCAGAGGGTTGTACGAGAGATATGGGTTGAAAGATCATTCTTCCCTTTCGGTGCTGGTGTGTCGAGAGGGAAAGATATCAGGACGAGTCACCCTAAAGCCATGAGCCTAATCGAAGATCTGATGTGCCAGGTAGCGGTTCTATTCAGTCAGAATGCTCATAATGAGATAGGCGTGGCGATGATGAGCCTGAAGAGCAACTTCCTACTGTCGGTGAAGATCATGCTGCATCCAAGTCAAATTCTCCATGATTGGAGTATGGTTGAGAGGAAGAGAGGATAGGTTAGATGTGAGTTCGTTAAGAAAGGTGTGAAAGTCTATTTGGTTCGAGAAAAGCTGGGCTGAGGAGTGATGAACCGACTCCTGAAGAGCAGCAAGCTCATGTAGAAGGGCGGTGTGGTTGGCTGCAACAGAGGCAGCTAGGGTGGTTTGCGATTCAAGTATTAATTAAATCAAAGTGGAAAGACGAGAAAGGTGCTCAGAGAGTTTGGAGTTGTCAGTGGAGAGAAACTCATCAAAATTAAGATTTGAAAAGTCATTCAGTGGGTTGAAGAAGGGATCAAAGGGGTGAGGAGGGGTGGGCAGAGGTGGTACCGAGGAGGAAGGGTCGGAGGGAGGGAATGGTATGGAGGGAGATGGGTCAGTAGGCATAGGGGGTATGAACGGAGAAGGAACAGGTGGTGGGAGCAGAACGGACAGGGAAGGATCAAAAGGTTTAAGTGGGGGAATTGCAGAAGCAGGAGAGGTAGCAGGAGCAGGCGTGGGAGCGGGAACCTGAACTGACTAGGTATGAGAGGGGTTGGTAACAGTGATCCGCTCAAGAGATACAGTGTCGGTGGTAAGATTAGAGTGAAGAGCGAATCCCGCACGATGAAGAGAAGTTTCATCAAGAATATGATAACTCGAAATATATACACATTTTGAGATAGATGTAGGAAGAGGGACATGAAAATATTCGAAAACACGAGTCAAAAGGAGACTAAAAGGAAGATTAGCAGAGGATTTTTTCTTCTGGGCATCCATTACGAGCATGATAATATCGGCAATGTTTAAAGGAGAACCCCAAATGAAGTGTGTGAGGAGAATAATGTCGAGATATGTGAAGGAGGCAAAAGAGCCAGAACAACCAAAAAGGTTATAACACAGAATGAGGTGAAGGACACGATGAAGAGAGGAGAGGTCACCTAAACTAGGTTTGCGGGGTCGAGAAATGGACGGATCTCAGAGAAGGGTTTGTGTTTGTTGGAGTGGGGTAAAGGAGCTAGTGGTGCACCACGTGTTTCCGGGAAAAATAATGGTGGAGGATTGGTTTGTAAAACTGAGAATTTGGGCTAAGGTGTTGGCATCGAGGCAGATGGTGACCCCATTAACATATGTGGTCAAAAGGCTGAGGACAGGGCATTAAATGTCATATTCGAATAGAACATTCGAACAAGACAAGGGTAGTAAGTGGAGGGAGGAGAGAGAATGGAGGGACAACCCATTCGGTCAAAAAGACTGGTAAGACCACGTTGAGTCATTAGGTTGACATCACTTGGGCGACCCAGTACGAGTTCCCGATTAACAAAATTTGAGTAAAAGAGGATTTGGTCATCAGCAGACTCGAAAAAATAGGGAATGTGAAGAATTTGGTTGTTATTAATATAGGGATAGGTGGGTGGTGGGCAGGAAGGAGGAGAAGAAGAGGAAGAAGATGCAGCAGGAGGAGGAGGAGCAGTACCTGAAGAGGATGAAGGAATAGTTGACGTCTGGCGGGTGCGACGACGTGTGGGAGGTGGAGCAGCAGCAGTAGAAGAAGCCACGTCAGATTCATCGTCAGTGTCAATGACAAGACAGCGACGACTACGAGGGCGTGGGTTTGAGTCCATGTGGGCCCATAGGATAGTTGGGCAAGAGAGAGAAGAAAAGCAAAGGTCTGTAAAAACAGGACAAGGAACAGTGAAAAGGGTAACAGTAAAAAGTGAAATGGAAAAAAGGAGGGGTATATATAGGTGATGGAGTTTCGGTCGACTGAAACATCATTTTTAGTCGACTGAAAAGTTTTAAGTCGAGTGAAATATGACTTTTCAGTAGACTGAATCCAACAGTCGAGAAAAAGAAGGAAGTTTTCATTCGACCGAAAAAAATTGAGTCGAATGAAAACTACTTTTCAGTCGACTTAAACAAGCAGAAACAAAGAGAGTTTTCGGTCGACCGAAAACTTTTAAGTCGACTGAAAGTGACTTTTTAGTCGAATAAAAAAAAGACTTTAGATAAGATCACATATTCCTAAGCGACAATGAAGAGAACAAAAAGAGGATTCAACTAAGGGTTTTGTGAAGATATCTACGAGCTGATCTCCAGAACCAACTTTCTTGAGTTTTATTAAACCTTTCTGAACATTGTCTCGAAGAAAGTGGTGACGAATATCAATGTGCTTAGTCCGCGAGTGTTGAACAGGAATTTTACTAATATCAATAGCACTGCTATTGTCGCACATGATAGGAATATGATCTATTTTGACGCCAAAATCTTGCAAAGTTTGACGCATCCACAGTACTTGGGCACAACAACTTTCAGCCGCAACATATTCTGCCTCAGCTGTGGAAAGAGCCACAAACGTTTGTTTCTTACTGTGCCAGGACACTAAAGCATCTCCAAGGAATTGACAAGTGCCACTAGTACTCTTGCGATTGACAAGACATCCCGCATAATCAGAATCCGAAAAACCTACTAGATCTAGCGAGGAGTTACGCGGATACCAAAGTCCTAGATTTAAAGTCCCAGAAAGATATTTAAAAATACGTTTAACTGCAGAAAGATGAGATTCTTTGGGACAAGCTTGAAAACGGGCACAAATACATACACTAAACATTATGTCAGGTCTAGAAGCAGTAAGATAAAGCAAACAACCAATCATACCACGATAAAGTTTGTTACCTACATCTTTACCATTTTCATCTTTGACAAGATTAACGCTAGGAAAAATAGGAGTCCCTCTAGGTTTAGCATTATCCAAGCCAAATCGTTTCAAAAGCTCCCGTGTGTACTTGGATTGACTAATAAAAATTCTTTCTTTTGACTGCTTGATTTGAAGTCCAAGGAAAAAGGTAAGTTCTCCCATCATGCTCATCTCAAATTCCCTGCGCATACTTTCAGCAAACTCTTGGCATAGATCATTGTTAGTGACACCAAAAATAATGTCATCAACATAAACTTGAACTATTAATATGTGCGAATTACGAATTTTTGTAAAAAGAGTAGTATCGACTTTGCCACGAGAGAATCCATGATCAATGAGGAAGCTGCTAAGACGATCGTACCAAGCCTGAGAAGCTTGTTTAAGACCGTACAAAGCCTTTTTCAGTTTAAAGACATGATTGGGGAATTTTGCATTTTCAAAACCAGGAGGTTGCTTAACGAACACTTCCTCCTGTATTAACCCATTCAAGAAGGCACTTTTCACGTCCATTTGAAAAAGTTTAAAGTTCATATGACATGAAAATGCTAAAAGCATTCCGATAACTTCAAGTCGAGCGACTGGAGCAATGGTTTCATCAAAATCTATCCCTTCGACTTGATTGTATCCTTGAGCAACTAGTCTAGCCTTGTTACGAACAATATGACCATCCTCATCAAGTTTGTTCCGAAAAACCCACTTGGTGCCAATGACCTTTTGTTGAACAAGAGGCGGAACCAGTGACCAAACACTGCTTCTCTCAAATTGATTCAATTCATCTTGCATGGCAAGGATCCACTCAGGATCTTTTAGAGCTTCTAAGATATTCTTAGGCTCTGTTTGAGAAAGAAAAACAAAATCTGCACAGAAAAGATTTACCGTAGATCGTGTTGTAACTCCGCGTTCCACATTACCTAGACTTGTTCTAATGGATGACTTAAAGAATATCTCCAGCTTTTTGGGAGTGGCCGAGTCTCATCACTGTTGTTGTGAGAAAATGTTGAACACTCCCCCTCAGTTGAGGAGACATTAAGTTTGTTGTTCAAGTTCAGGGAGAGTTCTTCACTATCATAACCTGCATTCTTACTTGATTTTTCAACGTTAGATAGATTCTTCAACTGTCAGAGTTCTACGGTTATAGATTCTATATGCTCTACTTTTTAATGAAAAACCAAGAAATATTTCGTTAGACTTTGCATCAAACTTACCTAATTTCTCACGATTAGTCAAAATAAAACATTTACAACCAAAAACCTTGAAGTAATCGATTTTTGGTTTTCAATTTGAGAATAGTTCGTACGGAGTTTTGTCAAGAATCGGTCTGATAAGTACTCTGTTCAACATGTAACAGGAAGTGCTGACGGCTTCAGCCCAGAAATATTTTGACAGAGAGTTTTCATGAAGCAAGATTCTGGCCATTTCTTGCAGAGTACGATTCTTTCTCTCTACAACCCCATTTTGTTGGGGCGTCCGAGGAGCAAAAAACTCATGCAAATGCCATTTTGAACACAAAAGGAATAAAATCTTTTTCAAATTCACCGCCATGATCACTTCGAATTTTTACAAGCTTCAACTCCTTCTCATTTTGAAGTTGCTTAATAAGACTGAATTTTTTTTCAAACGCTTCATCCTTATGAGTTAGAAAAAGAACCCAGGTGTATCTTGAAAAATCATCAACAATGACGAAAGCATAAAATTTTTCACCAAGGCTGGCATTTCTCGAGGGGCCAAAAAGATCTAAATGAAGGAGTTGAAGAGGGCGAGAGGTGGAAACAACATTCTTGGCTTGAAAGGATGTTTTTGACTATTTACCATATTGACAGGCATCACAAACCTTGTCCTTGACAAATCTTAGCCTCTGACAAGCTCTTTCAAAAGAAGTTTCTTGATTAGATCCATGTGAACATGACATAATCTTCGATGCCACAACCAAATATCATTATGTTGAGCAGAAGGACAAATTTCACAAGAGGAGTCAAATGCATCAAAAGATAGAGTATAGATATTACCATCTCTCTTACCAACTAAGGTCCCTCCATCTGAGGCATGACTGATTAGGCATTGATCGCCTTCGAACTAAACTTTGTGTCCACTATCGATGAGTTGACTAATACTTATCAAATTGAACTTCAAATCGTCAACCAAGGATACATTGTCTATAGATATGGAACCGGTGCCAAAGTGAGCGATCACTAGTCATATGCCTTGAACATCCGCTGTCGAGAATCCATTTGTTGGAATCTACCCTTGCTTTCAAGCATACCTATAACACATTCTGGTTTCGTTCCTTTAGGTACCCACACTTTCTTGGGTCCTGGAAGATTAGATAAACAAGATTTTGGCACCCAAACTTGTTTCATTTTATTTTTTGTAATGGAAGGGAATGACTGATTTCTGACAGCACTAAGGTGACAATTTTTAACTAAGTGCCTTTTCTTCTTACATACTGTACAGAGTGTGAAAGGTGAGCAAGAAGCTAAATTTTTGTTAAAGAAAATTTTGTAATCTTTTTGCTTCTTTGAAGGATTTTAACCAATTCCACTTTTCTCAAAAACACATCTTTGTCTTCCCAAAAGAATATCCAAGTTCTCTCTTCCTTGGGTAAATTTTGAAAGAGTGAAATTCCGGTCTTCAATCTCCTTTTCTAAATTAATTTTTTGTGTAGAAATTTCTTCCAGCTGAGATTTTAAAGATTCGTTTTCAACTGGAACTTTTACTTCTCTGAGAGATTGGATTTTAGAAGACAAACAAGAATTTTTTTTTCTTATAAGCATTCAGATGATTTTTTAGAGAAGCATTTTCAGAAATATAAAGTTCAACCTTTTCTTCCAACTCTTCTTTTTCACCTTCAAACTCTTCAACATTATTTATAAAAGAAAGAGTTTTAATTTTTAGATTAGCATTTTTTAACTTTTAACATTTCATTATTTTCACTGAGTTCGAGAAAAGCTGACTTGAGTTCATTATAATCAGCATTTTCAGAGATTACCTTATCGGAGTGATCCTCCTTGGCCATGAAGCAAAGTTGAGCTACGTCATCATCTTCGCTAGCTTCTTTGTCACTTTCATCAGAGTCATCCCAAGTCAGCAGGGCCTTCCTGGGCTTGAACTTCTTTTCTTTGAAGTCTCAACTGTTGCTGCTTGCAGTTTTGTTCTTGAGTTGCGGACAAGTTTTTTTTATGTGCCCAGTTCTACCGCATTCATAGCAAGCATCAGAATTTTCCTTCACATTTCAATCACTATTATTTCTTTGATGTGATTGGTTTGTGGGATTTTTCCTGATCTTCCCATCTCGCTTGCTTGCGAGAAACTTCTTGAATCTTCGAGTGATGAGAGCCATTTCAGAATCAGAATCATCGCTACATTCTGCAGGTTCATGAGAGGTCTCAGCTTTAAAAGCTAAGCTCTTCTTCTTGGAGGTGGTTTCTTCTTCCTCATGAATCTTCATCGTAATTTCATGAGTCATTGGAGAACCTACCAATTCTTCAAGCTTCAGCACATTTAAGTCCTTTGCCTCTTGAATGGCTGTGAGTTTTGCTTCCCATCTCTTTGGAAGAGATCTGAGAACTTTTTGGACAACTTCTTTTTCTGGGTAGATTTTACTCAAAAGCTTCAGTCCATTTATAATGAGTGTAAATCTGGAGTACATTTCATTTATGGACTCGTGCTCCTTCATTTTGAAGGCCTCATACTGCTGGACCAACACTTTGAACTTGATCTCTTTCACTTGATTTGTACCTTCATGAGTGACCTCCAACAACCTCCACATTTCTTTAGCTGTCTCACATGCTGAGACTCGATTGTACTCATTCATGTCAAGGTCACAACTGATAATGTTATTAGCTTTATCATCCATGGAGAAAAGCTGTGCCTCCTGAGCGTCTATTTCGAGTATTCCTTTTGGAATCTTGATTCCATCCGGTCCATCCTTCATCAAAATTATAGGACCATTTTCTACGACATACCACACATGTGTATCTTGCCTTAGAAAATTCCTCATACGATTTTTCCAATAGCTGTAGTTGTCATTCTTCAACAAGGGTGGCCTAGTGGTTGCTGATCCTTCTTCCATAATGCAATCTTTAGCTCTAGAGGATGAAGTCAAAAGAAAATACTAGAGCACACGGCTCTGATACCACTTATAGGTCCCTAAGTACACCTAGAGGGGGGGTGAATAGGTGTTCTACAACTTTTGAGTATAAATTAAAAATGAGATTACAGAGTAATTACAGATATAATAGCAATAAATTCAACACAGAGATTTATACTGGTTCGGCCCCACCAGCCTACGTCCAGTCCTCAGCACTCCACACAAGGGAGACCTACTCGAGCCTTTCACTAACTAGCTAGCTTCGGGAGCTAGCTCAAACCGCAGTACAATTTCCAAAACCCTTTCAAGGTTTTTAACAATTTACAAATGAAAAGAGATTTACAATTTGAATACAACCAACAAGCTCCTTCTTGAGTAGATGTTCCAATGAATAAACTAAGACTAAGCCTTCTTAGGTAGGAGATCTATATTCTTTCAAGAACCAAACCAAGAAGCTTACAATAGACTATCTCAAAGATGAACTCACTTAACAGAGAATAGATAAGAATAAGAGAACAAGATGAGAAAGTGTTTTGAGATGAGTTAGAAAGAGTATTGAAAAAGATTTGCCAGAGATGTCTTAAATGCTCTTCAGGACCCCTTTTTATACTAGAGAAGAAAATGAACCGTTGTGAAGGGAAAGCCTGAAAATAGATTCGACTGAAACAAAAGATAGAGTCGACTGAAAACTTGGTGAGAACAGACACTGAAGAATTGAGTCGACCGAAAACTCCGTTTCATTCTACTGAAAAGTTTTGGCTTCGACTAAAAAGTTTTGCTTCGACTGAAAACTTTTGGCTTTGACTGAAAAGTTTTGCTTCGACTGAAAACTTCTTTTTAAGACTAGAACGAAAGAACTACACAATTGAGTCGAATGCAAACTGCTTGCCTTTGACTGAAACATTCAATTTGGTTCTTTACTTGAATTTATGTGAGATCTTTTAATAAGGACTTAGAAATGCTAACATGGATAAAATAATAAAAAGCTTTAGGTTCTTGCATCTTCAAGGTAGTTCGAGTCTTTGAATTCCAAGTTCGAGTTCAAGCTTTGTCCGATGTATCATCTTGACTTTGTTTGATTAAGATAAATTCTGAAATGATTATCTTAATAATTTTGTCTGATTAATGTTAGAGATAATGAATTTAGAATCATCAAAATTGATAAATCAACATGTGTGTGACAGGCCGCGCATGTGTGACAATGTATACGCAGTGTGTGTGTGTGTGTGCGCGCGCGCGTGTGCGTGTGCGTGTGTGTGATAGTGTATATGTGCACCTGACAGTGTGTGCGCGCGTGCTTTGTGGTTGGTGGTGGAGCCGTGATGGTGGTGTTGGACTTGGGAGAAGAAGAAAGAAGAAGAATCTGGGGAGAAAAAGAAGGGGAATAGAGAAATGACGGTTTTATCCCTAAATTAAAGAACTTGGATTGATAAAAGCTAATGGAATGACCTAATTGAAATGAATGTCATAATTCAGAGGTCACTTTGATGCAAATCTATATCCAGTAACTAAAGTTGAATTTGCCTAACAGTACAGTGATCAACCGAGTAATTAACTTTTTCAAATAATGCTTAACGATTCAACTTGGTGAAATATCACATTTTTCTAAAATGATAAGAAGTACGGGGAAAGAACCCATACATTTAGATTTGGTTGATCGGAAGAGAATAACTAATCTCTATTCCCAAAAAGCAGAAGATCGAAAGAAATTCAGTAGTGATAAGTTCTTGTAAGGCTTACATATCAAACTTAAAAACTTCTCATGGATCAGATAAATACACTCTATGTTGAACTTTCTCTAACTTCTGTTACAGTGAAAGCTTTGACTTTTTACTACATGTGGTTTTGTGTGTGCAATGTGCACAAATTAAAGGAGTACTACATTCTTTGAAATTGAGAAGAATGTTAAGTTATGATGAATGTTCAAAAAAAAGTATTCAACAAATGGCTTGTGGTGGCATGTTTTGCTTTCTCTCTACGTTTCTAAAACGATAAAACTTCATAATGTTTCATGTTTACTCTCTATAACCAGACCGAAAGATCACCAACATAAAAGAGTAAATTGATTGTTTAGAAAAAAATGAACTTCTAAATTAGTCCTCTTATACTGGGACAAAAGCGTATACTATAAGGCTCAAGAAGATTAAGAGATGATTTCCCACCTGAAGAACGTGTTGACAAGTAACAACTAGGCCAAGCAGAGTGAGGATCTGAGGAAACGGACCTGATCAAAGTGGAAGGAAATAAATTCTTTGAGGGAGACGATGGTGATTCAAATTTGTACCCTACCACCAAGCAGCATTTCTTGTAGTAATGCAAATCACCGAGTAAGTGAGACGCTTTTTTGACCAAAATTAGCAATTCAGTTCTTCAACCCATTTCCAAAGTAGTCCACCTGTTTTGCTGTGAAAGGTTGATTTCACATTAGAAAGTTGTCAAGGTGCAGCTGAACCTATTGGGTAAATCAATGATCACAGAAGGGTGATAATCAAATATGAAGCCATCTGGTAAGTCGCCATATTCTTTAAGAGTTGACAACGCTCCTGCTTTTTTATTTTGGGGGTCAAAATGTCCTTTGTATTGCATTAAGAATCAATTACAACTCTGTTTATCAACTGATGCTTGATTAGCTAATGTATTAATACCTCATATATACAATTAACTCTCCAACATTCTAACTGCATCTATATCCCATGCCTTGCATAGTTCTTTATTCCTTGTTGTTGCAGGGACTTTTGGCCGGCTAAGTATTCTGAACTGCATCCATTGCTGTATTACAAACATACATCCTTCAACACTTGCTTATTTGTCTTAAAAAATCCTTGCATTCCTCTCTTGCCAAATGCCATAGACAGTGGCAGCCACCTACCGTCTTCCCAATTTGCTTTGAAAACTTTTCCCTTTAAGCTCCTGCTTTCACTCTGCTGTTTCTTGTCCGTTATGTTTTTTTTTTTTTGAGAAGGGTTAAAAAAAACAAACTTTGGCTCCTACTCGGGTTGTAGGAATTTTCCTTCGACTCCGTATATAGTGACGATAAATAATCGCTAAATATTTCTAGTGGCTTTTCTTCTAACACTTTCAACGATAATTATTAAAAGCACTTTTTTAGCGTCACTAAATAAAAGTCACTAGAAATATTTAGAGACGATTGATTGTCGCAATATAGGGGTAGGAGAAAAATTCCACCAACCGGAGTAGCAGCCAAATTTTTTTCGGTTAAAAATATATATCAGAAGAGAAGGAGCCGAATTTACAACAGCAGCTACAGACAAAGCCGTTACACAGACGAGTTGGATGACATCCCCATCCAAATAAGAAATTGACTGACACAAAATAACTACATGCAAAATACGCCACAAGGAAGCACTAGGGCAACGAATGATGCGAGGAAGAGGTGTGCCTGGCTGTACACTATCAAACCACTGTTGCGAACCTTCGGCACCTGATCGAGCAACAAAAGTCGCCAAGGCCGATGAAGGAGACAAAACGGCAGCTTTTCCTTGTGCAAGATGTAGTCCCCACAACAGTTAGAAGTCAATTTACCCAAAAAGTCTGTATGAAAGAGACAAAACGACAGCTTTTCCGTTATGTAATTTGTCCGCTCATGAATTCGTAATTAGCCGCAACACTATCGTAAGATCAAAGGCACAAGCAAAGAAGTCTTTTGGTGGTCGTCAATTCGGAATAAGTCAATCCCGGCTGAGTTGGATGTAAGTAAACTAGAAGCTTTCACATACCTACAATATGGATTATCCTAGTCAGTGATTTTATTAGCGATAACAAAAGCAAAAGCGTGAATAGACAAAGTAAGTACGTCATTAGAGTAGCACAAGTTTTGAGGGGCGAGAGGGGGAGTAGGAATAGATAGCAAAAGTGAGGTCCAATTTAGAAGGGTTTGATGACTTTGGATGAAATTCCTTTTTGCAATCATTAAGATTTATTTTTGTGACATAAAAAGCATAAAGAATTTCTCAAGTATTTTTGGATAGTATCTTGTTTAAATTATATAAGATAAGCATTGGTGAAGTAAATCAGGAGAGGGTTGCTGAACCTCAGTTCGATGTCTCCGGTTCAGTTTTATTGTTTTTGCTTATCGTAACCAAAAATGATATTTCCCAATAGAAGAAGTCAATAAGTAACTTGTTCCAATAGAGATGCAATAACGTATATTAGACCGAAAGATGCTACTTTGGGCGTCCTAAAGGTTGCTAGTCTTTTTCCCTTCTCTCTTTTTACGTGGTACTTGTTTCGATTAAGAATTTGAGCCATATACTATCAATACATTAGAACACGACGGACCGGGAGTATTTCTTTTTCCCCAACTATTTCTTCTTTGAAACTCATAATAGCTTTTAGGATCCCTTAGAATTATCAAGAAGAGGGATACCACTTCCACAGTAATCCTGCGACCACAGACATCACTGATTTTGATTTTGTTCCACAAGAGAAACCAATATGGGTAAAGGCCGATGCAAATTCAGAACAGAAATCTCTGGCCAAAATTCAAAATTAGCTGGTCCAGGTTTCCCTTGGTCCGGAGAGTGGCTAGGAGTTTTGTCACAACCCCTAAAGATAAATAATGTCAGTTTTGGAGTCCCCAGATCATAAATTCCAAGTTATAATCCTTGCAATATTGCAACTTGTGAGGAGGGCCTCATAAGCATGTGGTCCCAGCCGCATTGCCATCTATTTTCTGTTGGAAGTTAATTAGAATGGGCCATGCCTATTCACCCATTGCAACCATGGACAACCACTAAGGCTTGTCTTAGTCTCAGATGAAACATGTTCCACACTCTCACTCATGGATTATATGATGTTTAAGTCCCCACCGCTATCAAGATACTTGTTTTGGAGTAAAAGAACAACCAAGCATTTCAAGAAAGTATCACACAAGCAATGATCAGAAAGTAGAAATGAAGCAAGAATTCGGATGACAACTCCAAGCACTCCCCTGATCAACCAATCCCTCGGTGCACGTTGCAACCACCAAGGGAACAGTACGGTGTCAAATCTGGTATATCCGTATAACAGTGGTTGCGCGCTGACATGACATCTGAGACGAAGAGAAAACTAGCAAAGTTCAAGACGCAACGCTAAGAACCAACAAGTGTAATCTTACCTTACACACGACAGAGCAGGGTATCCTTTGGCCTATCTTCAGAAATTAGGTGTGCTAAAAATGGATGGTTCAAGGTGGGGCAACTTTTAACCAAATCGCGTGATAACAGTGACATTTCTTGTTGTTTAGGGAAAAGCTAGCTCAAAGTAACATCCACAACTCACATAAACATCACTAGTATCTGCTTTTCACTTTTTTTGTTGTATAAGTAACTGACCCATGCTCCTCTCTGCTAAGATGTATCCTCTCAAAAGCAATTAGTGCATTTTCCTTTCCTCAATATAACACTTTAAGCTAATCTTTGTGTTTTTGGTACAACTGTAAATGTTAAATTAAGGAGAAAGTTAAAGCTAAAATAGCTTTCTTGAAAGATTCTCTTTAGGACTCCTTGTAAGCCATCTTCAAGCATTTCAATAATGTGTGGAAGGGCACGTGTGCCGGTATCTTCAGGTGTTTACCTACCTTGAAGGAATTCAGAATGATCTCAAGTGCAGTACGTGTGTGTGTGTGTTATTCCTCAAAAGCCACTTCTTCCCAAATTCTGGATGCATCAGAGTGCACTATCCAAGTATGCCTTGATTCCCTTCAGTTTGAAATCTGATCAGCAGAGGTCAGAAAATGTCGACAAACATTATCTATATCGTGGGTTTGGCTCCACTCCACTATCTTTATATTTTTCGTTATACAACCCCTTCAATTACCACCTAGTCAAACAATACAAACAATCATGATTCACTCCATCAGGGCCCAAAGAGAGACTTTATGGTAGAGCTCAACAAATTTGGAATTTAGGTCTTTTGGAGTGCATTTCAAAGCTTCTAAAAAGTACAAGACATGCTAAGCTGATGCTTGAACCTTTTGGGCAACTTTGATCTTTATACGCTCGAGTCCCAGTCCTTTTTTCAGTCCCTTTAGAAGACCATTGGTAAATACAGTACATGATAGAGAAGAATCATTCATTGTTGTGGACCTAAAATAACTAAATCGTATTCAATGGCTACTGATACTTTACCCAGAGTCAACTAAAATTTGTTAAAGAAGCATAACATGGTAATCAGATGGTTCAAACTCCTCGAGATTTAGTGAATCTAAGTGGGTTTGGCTTAACTTCGGCGAGAGTACAAAATGGTCAAAAGGGTGTACACCAACCGCTGCTAAAGCCTTAAAAGCTCGAAGTACAGATTTCGTGTTAACAAAAACAGATTACCCCACCGGTCTCCCACTTGAATCAAGCAACATCATATCACCACAGTGCGGGAAAGAAACTGGATGCAAACCACGATCGAATCTGATTCCACAGCTGCTCTATACCTTATCAAAGAACAAGAAATCAAGAACCACCCTCTACGTGCCCTGGTGGAAGATTGTAGAGATATCATCAAGACCATGGGCTGCAGTCTAGCCCACACGCTGAGGGAAGGAAACAAATGCGCTGACTATCTTGCCAACCTAGGGGCTAACCAAGGAGAACTATATGTCCACATTAGCGTTGTGTCTAGAGAATTGAACAGCATGTTGCTGGCTGATCTATGTGGAGTGGCCTTTGAAAGGCCCTCAAAGTAGTCTGTAATTCCTGTTTTTCTAACTTTCCTACTTACCAAAAAAAAAAAAATAGGGTTAAATAGCTAATGACCTCCTGTACTACACACGATGTGTGATTTGCCCCCCCTCCACTTCAAATTTAAGCACTAAACCCCCTCACGGTTACGGAAATTGAGCACAATTGACGGAAAACATTATTTTTAACACCGCATGGTCAACAAACGCATTGACTTACGGTTTTCTTAAAAAAATGACTTTTTTGCCCTTCTTCTACCTGTTCCCTTCTTCTACCTGTTCTTCACTCCTTTCCCCTTCCCCGTAGTTGTGGTTGTGATTGCGATTGATGGCGGTTGGGTGTCTGGTGACGGGGCTTGGGAGTCATGATCGCCGGTGATGGTGATTGGGAGTCGTGGGTGGCCGGTGTAGGTGATTGGGTTTGATGATCTATTGGGGTTTTGAAGATTGGGTTTGGTTGTGCGGCCACACTGATGGAGTTAGAGGCAGAGCGGATGGATCGACAGTGCTGATTGGTGTTGATGATCAATTGGGGTTTAGGATTCAGTATGGTTTTGGATGGCCGATTGGTGGCCCACGGCATGCGACAGGAATGGTGGTTGTGCAGCGGCGTGTGTGGGTGCCTGGTGGAGGGACTTCTCCGACATTGGTCGTGGGTGGGCCAATCGATTGGTGGTCGTAGCATGGTTGGTCGATTGGTGGCGAGCAGGAGTCTGCGGCGGAAATATGGGGACTCGGGTGGAGATGGTGACCGGAGCTCCAGCGTCCATCACTGACTAAAGATCAGAAAATCTATCTCGCCCTTTTGTCGCTATGTCTTTCTCTCGTGCTCTCGCTATTCCTCCCCCTCTCTGCAAGCACCTTCAATTAATTAAGAGGTTTAATTCGTATTGATACGAAGGCCAAACAAAAAGGAAGATTTGGATATGATAGAGAATTCTTGTCCCTGGCTCTCTTTTCTTATATCTTTCCGTTGGTAATATATAGTATTTTGATGGTAGATCTAGGTAAAAAAGGAAGTTACGAGGGAGTCCGACATTGACGGAATGTTAGGAGGTGCCGGAGATTTGGGTAGGTGCCGGAATTTAGTTGGAAGAATGGCATTTAGCAAAAATAGGGTAAGGAGATACGGGTATTTTGGTCAGTTCACGCAGATCCTTCTACTGTGCTCAATTTCACAAACTATGAGGGGGTTTAGTGCTTAAATTTGAAGTAGAGGGGGGCAAATCGCACATCGTGTATAGTACAGGGGATCATTAGCTATTTAACCCAAAAAAATAATATCACCACCTTGCAGAGAATGTTTATTAGTTAGCCTTGAAAACTCAAAGTACATTGCACAAAGATGCAGGTAGACATGCTAACCCAAAAGCTCGAAACAGAACGTCTTTCTCTATTATATAATTAGGGAAATAATGCACAGAAGTAATTGATCTTTTGTAAAACCAAGCAACGGATAAAATGGAAGTTCACACCAATAAACAAAGAAATTTTTTTATCTAAGCCCCATTTTCAGATTAATTCACGGGAGATCTATTGAGCAAGGGATTTCCTGTCAAGTTCTGAATGTTGAAGGAGAAGAAGCCAATGGAAGTACCTGTGAAGAAGCGGAATGGGGCTGAAGCTCTCTATCCTTGCTCTTCCCAACAAGAGAAATAAAAGGACCGACTTTCTCTTCTGTGATTGAATTTGGGTTTTTCAAGGTAGCCCTTTTCTCAGCTTCTTCCATCAACCTTTTCATCAATTTCTCCTCAGCATCCCTCAAGAATTTGAACGTAGGTGGGGGTGAAGATCTCAACTTGCTGAAATCTGCCGCATTGGAAGACTCAAACAAGGGGTTGAACCCATGGTGGTTATAAGATTCCAAAAATTGGCCCTTCAAGGTAGGTGAAGCCAAAGGGGTAAAAGAAGGGGTTTCAATTGCACCCACGAGGTCACTCAAGCTTCTAGTCCTTGACCCTTTCCTGCTTCTCTCTCCTCTTGATTTCCCATCATCAGATTCCAAATCCTCCCTTGTTTCCTCCTTAATAGTGAATAAAAACCTAGGGGGCCCACAGAGATTGTGCAGCCTCATGAGCTCCGACTCCACACCTTCTTCACCAAAAC
Source organism: Escallonia herrerae (assembly GCA_033070095.1). Lineage (NCBI taxonomy): Eukaryota > Viridiplantae > Streptophyta > Magnoliopsida > Escalloniales > Escalloniaceae > Escallonia > Escallonia herrerae. The sequence continues at coordinate 229,159 of JAVXUP010000665.1, read as the reverse complement.
CCTTCAACAGCAAATCTTTCCCTGTGCCTCCTCCAATCTCTGGATCTTGTTCGTGCCCATTACTCACATCTGGAGTGATTCTCATGCCAGAATTGGACAATTCTTGGCTACTGCCGCCACTGCTGTTGACGTACTTGGCATTCTTCCAACAAAATAGATATGAAAGCTCCGAGGCATGATTGGTGTGGTGACCCCCAATTTCTCTGTCGGTGAATCTCTTTTTCCACCACAACAAATAGTAAAGCTCTGCAATTAGCCCCAAGAGGATGCAACCAAATAGGAGACTCAAGCCAATCCCCAAACCACTAAAAGATCCCATCTTTTCTCTAGAAACTCACATCAGACTCAACAATCCCAATACCCACAGCACTGAAAACTATTCTATAGCAACTATCACTTCCTTACAATATAAAGGAAGAACCCCCTCATTGTCTATGACAATGAATTAACAGAAAGCGCATATGGGGATTGCTAAAACCAAGAAAGACCTTCCTATTAAGTAAGTCAGTGGGAGATTGTTAGAATTTTGGTAGGAAACCACAAGCCCCAGCAGGATTTTTTTTTCTTCTCCAAAGTTCACATGATGAAAATAGCAGTCATTATTTCTTAAAGTAAGCTTTTTCTTGTTTTCCAGTACTACCAGCTTTCTCAAGGACCTTATATAAATTGCCTGAAACACACGCTATGAAAGCTGGTTACTTCGACAAAATTCACGGCGGGGAAGAAAACTAGACTTACCGTTTAGTCTAAAGATTTCAACAATCCAATGAGACGCTTGTCCCCAAAAAAAAATAATCCAAGAGCGGATAGACCATACAAACTTGAAAAGTTCTATGGGTGTGGAGGTCTGTGGGTGTGTGAGGGAGAGAGGGAGAAGAAGAGTTATGTGATTTGGGTTGATGATGGAGAGAGCTCTAGACTGGGCAAGTGTGTGTGATTATAGAGAGATTTGGAATTTTGGAAGGGTCACATCTTCTGAGGAAAGCTCACATGGGTTGGCAAAAGCGTGTATTATTCAAAAATTGCATTATACTCCGTAACAGATAAGGGAGAAGGGGAAACAAAAAAAAAAAGAATATTAATGTTCTTAAAAAAAGGGAATTTTTTTTTGAATAACATGTAAAAACTTCATATAAAAGGTAGAAATGCAAACAAAACACAGACTAGAAATGAAAAGTTCATTATAAAAACAATTCATTAAAAAATAAAAGCAGAAAAAGTAGTAACCTAATAGGACATGATAAACATTTTTTTGTTAACAACTACTAAGAGCATGTTTTAGATTAATTTTGAACTTGTCAATTTGATTTGATGTTAATTAATCGGATTGTCAAAGTTTTGGCAAATATACAAAACTGATTAAATAAACTTTTAAAAGTTAAAAATTGATCATATGACATCCAAGGAAACATAAGTTAATCATTTTTCTATCTCATGTTTGACCACATAAGTACCAAAATATCTTTGTCAATGGTAAAGATCTTTTAATTCCTTTCATTTAAACACTAATTTGTGATCATTTTGCAACGAAACTACTCTTAGTACTTTTATAAACTTAAATTTTGCTCAAAGTAACTTAAAGCTGATTTTTAGAGTTGATAAAGATTTAATCTAAAATTTAACTCAAGGACTTTTCGTTTGAGCTTTGAGTGTGCAACGTAAGGCCTTCTAACAACAATAAAAAAAACAATCTCGATTCTTTTAGACATCTAATGGTAAGTTATAGAGTACACAGTAATATTCTTTTGTGCAATATTGATTTTAAGAGAATTAATAAGGGCCATCTTGCCATGAAACTCGCAGCCGTCCATAAAAGGGGAAATATTCACCCATAAATCCCTAGTTCCGTACAACCTAAAGTGCAAGAAGCCTGTTTTGTTTTGGCTTTTTCCCATTTTCTCACCCAAAATGCTTCATTTACGCGCCTTTGATGGCGGAAATGAAGCTGGGCTGTCTTTCTTTTACCACTTTGCAAATGTTTTCACACTTTGTAATAAAGCACAGAAAAATCTTATATTGGGTCCCTAGCTATGTGCCTTTTCGCCCGCTTTAAAATGTACTAGGTACTAAGTTTTTAGCGACATTTAAGTAGGTAAAGTAACGTATCATGGGGTAAAGCAATTTAAATCAGCTCAGCCCAATTGTGTCTATTCTGGATTGGTCAAACAAATTTGAATCTTGAAATAAGTTAAGACAAAATAGATAGATGTCAGTAACAAACTTAGGTTTCCATATCAGCTTGATAAAAAATGTTAACATAAAAATTTTGAAAAGTGTGGTTTTTGGATCTATAAAATCAGATTTGACCAAGATAAGGAAGTAGTAATTCCTACAAGTTTTTATAAAAAGGCACATTGAAACACTTTTCTAAAGTATTCAAAACTTATTAGTTTTGATCCCGTGCGTTTCACACGGAACAACAACTATCAAAATACTTGTCGAGAGATCTTGTATTTGTATGTCTGATAATAATTACAAAATTGACAATGCCAATAAGATAATCAAAAATTTATTTTTTTACCTTTTTAGAGGAGTTCTCTTACCAATTTTTATCATTAGAAATGAACTTGAGCAATAATTGTTAGTGTTTAGTGATTCGATTCAAACCGATCCGAATCGCTCAAATTAAACCAATCCAATCTGAACCATCCAAAGATTTTAATGATTCGGTTTTACATTTCTCAAACCAACTTCGGTCCCGATTGAACCGACCTATGTATAGTAATTTACTTTTAGTGATTTTCATCGATAAATTTTACATACATGGTACTAGGAAAATTTAAATAAACAAAATCTTGAAAATTAAAAGAAAAGAAAATAATAAAATCAGTTATAGCACAAAAGTCTAGTGATCGATATGTCTTATATTTATTCATTATTTCTCCTGCATCAATGACAAATGCCTAACTAAGTTGTAATATAACACATGTATTGAAAAACACTTAAATTTTATGTTAATACGATCACTTAGATATTGAATGTAATAAGGTTATGTGCAATTTAGAAAAAAATTATAACTTAAATTTCGAATAACATTTGGATCAAATAGTAGGTATGCAGAGGAAAAACTTTTTTAAATGGGTATAGACCGATCCAAATCGAACCGTTCAATCGACTAAACGGAACCATCCAAACCATTGGTTCGGTTCGGTTCAAGATTTTCTAAACCGAGGAATAACGGTTTGGTTTGCGGTTTGACCTCCAACCGAAGCAAACCGAGTCGTACTCACCCCTGCTTCTATCGAAACGCTTCGATAACTTTCAGCTAGTTTAAGGCAGCTTTTGTCAAACAATTACTACTTCTAAGAAAGATAAGAATTTAAGGTAAACTAAAATAATAGAACCTGAAATTTTCAAACCAGTTCTAAAACGGACTCTACATTATTCAATAGTCGACCCAAAAAGTTATTATGGAGCTTGGTATTATTTCTATAGCATTTAATGTTTCAAGCATATAACCAAGTAGCTAAGAGAAGCCTATAGATTCTTTTCAAATTTTGATTTATAATCAACAAATACAGATAATCCATAAACCAAAAGGAGGCCAACAAATTCAAAACAACTAATTTTGGGCTAGGATAAAGCAAGCCAACAAATTCAAAACAACTGATTTTGGGCCTAGGACCTTGGTCCTAGCCCAGCTCAAAAGCACGACCAGGAGTGCGAGCACTTCTGGGACTGTGATCAATATTCGGAAAGGCAGGACAGAGGCCCACATTATGGGTATCATCCTCAAAGACTCCAGAAGTTAAAAGTAGGATCACTTATATTTTGGAGGCGACTGCAAGTGCGTAGTTCACTTTGAAGTTTCAATTTTAGCATACTACTCAGTTTTTTTTGTTTGTCAGCAACTCACTAATTGATCGGTGGCAGCCAATATTTCAGGATAAATTCATAACTTCAATCTTTCAATCCACCCTGACAATCACATCACCACCTCATCAAATATTTGGCGCAATCAAAATGCTCCACCCGTGCAGACCACATCACCTGCCCGCCCTAAAAAAATTCTTTGACCATTAAAATTTAAAGCACGACAGAAAGGGGCCAATGTGGAGTCTCAGACATATGGCAACAATGGTGGTGGTGGCGGTTGTTGAATTTGGTTTTGAAGATGGTATTAGTGCAATGTCGTGGCGGCTTTGATTTAGTTTTAGTTAGGGTTTTCATTTTGGTTTTTGGAGACGGTGCTGGTACGATGTCGCGGTTTGGTTTCAGCGTTGACTGTGGTGTGGTAGAAGTATTGTCAGCCCTAGGTTTTGGTGCTGGCCATGGTGGGGGACAATGCTAGCCGTTGTGGGGGTTTGGACTTCGTTGGTCGTGTGGTGGTTTGGATGGCACTGGACATGGTGGGGTTTGGAGAGCAATGGGTTTAGGCAATATGGTTTAGGCTGTATGGTGGTGCGATGGTGGGTTTGGACGATTAGAAATAAGGTGTAGGTCATGGGTTTGATGGAGGTGTTGGTCTGATGGAGGTTGGTAGTGGCACTTTTGATGGGTTTGGTGGTGGCAATTGTGGGGGTTTTGGTGGTTGTACAAATGGTAGTGGTGGTGGGCCTCTATGATGTGGCTAACAAGGTAGAAAAATGGTAAAAATTACGATTTTAGCCTTAAGAAATTGATTGATCGACATCCAAAAATTAGACCTCGACCTATCAATTTGTGAATTACGCACAGATTGAAAAGTCTAAGGTGAATTGTGCCAACATGAAAATCTCAAGGTGAAATGTGCACCTACGCCCAAGTAATAGGGTTTTATGTGCAAATGATCCTTAAAAGCTCAATAAGAGCTGATATTATTCTTTTTCAAGGAGATTAATGCATAGATGGAAGCTTTATCGTTGCTCAATGTACTTGTACCAAGGAAGATTATAGTTTAATTTGACGAAGACTATATCATAGGTGAGATTTTGGATAAATTTTTCTAGATTTTTTACATGATCACGTTGCTATGTTGTTTATTGATATCTTAACATTTGATTGGCAAAAAAAAAAAAAAAGGGAGGGCCAAAACTAAGAATCAGTATCATAAATCTTGCCCATAACCAATGATACAATCTTAAGCTTATTAAAACGTACCAAATCAGTACCATTTTTATTCAACATTGAGTAAACAAGTCAAATGTTAATTCCCTTCATTTTCTTCTTTTTGGACACCAACATAAGTTGTCAGTTGAGCTTTGACCTGCTCATACTTTCTTACTCAGACCTCTTATGCAGTCAAACTAATTCCAACAGAATAAATTTTGCACTTGAAATAAAAAATGATTTTATTTTCCATTCCGAGCACACTCTTAAGTATCCACATTAGCGAGAAGCATTTCAATATAACGGCAATATCACGTCATCACGCTAATGTGGTATCACCGGCAATTAATTAAATTTTTGCAATTTGCCGGTTGGGCATCTCTTCACCATCCACATGATCCTAGCTCATCAACTCCACCTTCGATGGTAACTCTTCCCCTTCCCGATGGGCGACGACAGGACGATGGCGATGAATCAGGCTGGTGGCGAGAAATTTTGACGGGAGTGAGGGCAAATAGGGGGGACATGTTGGCGAGACGTCATCGCTGAGATCCGGTCGAGACAACCCAGATCCATTGGAGATCCGTCAAGACCTCCTCGCCGTGGTTCCCATTGACTCACTGTAGCCAACAATTCGTAGAAGATAAAGGCCTTCGATCCCATTGACTTGTTGTATTACTAATCCTGGTCCCTCGAGTCGCCTTGGTCGATTTTCCATTTGTTAGAGACAGGCCGACTTGCAGTGGTCATCAATCATTGTCCGTCCACATCAGTGAGGGGTAACATGTTTGTTGATGTGGTTATATGACCAATTGTTCAATGTGATTAGACGATGATACCAAGTTGATGTGATGACGTGATCTGTGTTACATTGACATAATTCTCCATATTAGCATAACATATCACGAGCTCGAGCTTCGCTAATCCTCTGTCCTAAATTTCCCTTGAAGTTCTTGAACCACCCGACGCAAATAATGCCCGAGAAACAAATAAGGGCAACACTACTTGTGATTTTCAAATTGCATTTACTATGACCTTTTAATACTCTTAATTCCTAACAACCCTCTCTCACTTCAACGGTAAACAAAATGAGTTCTAACAACCAATAGACTAAAAGGAAACATGTAGGGGAACTTGTACAAAATTGCTCGTCTTTTGCAACTGTCTTCAATACTCTTGTCTCACCTAATTTAAGAGGCATCAGTGGACAATATTATGATGAAGCTTGTTTTGGTGCAATATTGAGCTTTAGCAGTGTCGTTTTCTGTGTCAAATTTGAACCTAAAACCATCAATGTAGAAGTAAAGTCACCAAAACAAAACCAATCGTGTTCAATAAGCATATAAATGAAGCAAATTGCATGATTAACATTCGACCTTTAACATAACTTAGAGACACCACACAAACGCATGAAACCCATCATTTTCTTGATGCAAGTACCAACTTAACTTTAATATTTTACCAAAACACACATGCCACATTGTGATTGTTCATTCCTCAACCCCACCTCCAAAGGGCCACCTCGTCTTCAAGCCATAGTTTATTAATCTCTGCTGCTGCACTAAGCCTAACTTGCAAATACTACTACTTCAATTCCCAAGGCCTACCCCCTATGCTACGCACCTACACCTTACAAACCCAACCGGCTGTTCTGTTTTCTCCCATCTTTACCCCTCACGTTCCTCCACGGCTCAGCCCACCACCTTTCATTCCCGAGACAGTGAAAGCGTAGATGGAAGTAGGGGTGTAATCGTCCTTTGACATGGTCCATCTAGCCGCTACCAGCCACGTTTTCAGAGATGTTCAGCACCAAAAACAATACGCATGTCAAGCTCGCTCTCTCTCCTGCCTTTTTGTTTGACTATCCATCTCTGTGCAATACATGCACTCTTCTCTTCTACTATATAAAGGGTGCAACAAGGCCATGCAGAAGTAAATCCACATTCTCTTGTTTACCATTTTTTCTTAAACCCAAAAAAGAAAACCCTTTTGGAGACAGATGGAGGAAATGAGTCACATGACAACGATGTCCGGCGATGGTTCACCGACGGCGGCGGCGGGGAGTTCGAGGTGGAATCCGACGAAGGAGCAGATAAGCATGCTGGAGAGTTTGTACAGGCAAGGGATAAGGACGCCGAGTGCGGAGCAAATACAAGAGATAACAAGTAGGTTGAAGGTGTATGGTCACATAGAAGGGAAGAATGTGTTTTATTGGTTTCAGAATCACAAGGCAAGGCAAAGGCAAAAGCAGAAGCAAGAGAATAGTAGTAGCATGGCTTTTTATAACCGGTTTCTTCATAAGCCCGCGGCTTCCCCCGTCTTTCCCCCTCCTTGCCCAAATGGTTTGTCATAGCTTCTCTCTTTTCTACGCTTTCCATATGCGCATGCATACTCCACTTTATTTGGTTATTTTATAGACTTCCCTCCTTTTACTTATATACATGCAACTTTTACTCCTCTCTTAGTCCCTAAAACTGTCCCTAAGTTGCAAGACATAACGGTTCTGCTGGTTTTTGTGTCAAACTTGGGGGGTTTTCCCTATTATTCGACAGTTTCTCAGCTAACAATTCAGTATTCTCTCAGCTTACTGATTATAAAGGAACAGCGACAAGTTTATTAAAGATGAGTGAAAGCTGGTTGTGAAGTCAAAAGTATACGAAGTTTAAGCAGGAATTTGTTTATTGATTCTCAAGTCCCACATAGTTTATTATGCTTTCTTGAAAGTTGAAATGATAAAATGTGCCTTTTGGTATTCGATTTGTTTTCTAATGGCGTATTGTAGTTTGTGCAAGTATTATTATATGATGAGCACAATCTAGTTTCAGGTAGGTATTCTTCATGCATAGGGGCACGATATGAGGAAAGCACTAAAAACGACTCGAAGTGTCCTTTTCTATCTGTTTGTTTGTTACCTAGGTTTCCTGAATCAAATGCCTTCTTTCAATGGAACAAGCGAACATAGAAAATGCTATATTGAATGAAGCATACATGTAGGTTTGACTATGTATAGCCGCAAATTTCAGATGCAGAAGCTTTTCTGTACCAGTGTCTTCCTTCTTTTGGTTTTGCTACCCTCGAAGTCTCTAATGGACTGTCCTTTCCTTGCACTTTGCGGCCTTCTATCTTTTCGTTTGATTCTTTTTTCCTTCTCTTACACCCGCTAGGAGTCATTTCCTTGCTAAAATAGATGCATTACTGCCAATCTGCGCCCCCCCCCCCCCCCCCCCCGCCCCTTCTCTCTCTCTTCACATTTGACTTCTGCACCCGCAAGCTTTAAAGATATGCAGAAAACGTTGCGTTATTGACTCCATAGTGCGGATGCATATGGGATTTGTATTTGTGATGCTGTCACCACACCTCTTTTGTTATCCTCCTGTCTCAAACAAAAGGGAACCGAAGTCTACTTTTAATGGATAGTGTGTATTTGTGTACGGTCTACATCTTCTGTTGTCTTAATGCAACTAAAGGAAGACAGTTGGCGTAATTTGATTTTATAATATGGTTTAAGAATATATTTGTCACATGTTAGGACTAATTATAAGGGTGTTATACGGAGTATGGGGTTAGTCTTTGAATTCCAATCGTTATTTAGGAGCGGTTATCTAGAATTAGGTTGTTTGTTCTATCTTATTCTTTCGTTATTAATTTTAAACGTTTGCAAACTTTTACGTTAGGATTATATCTTACTCCGAATAGAATTGAACGTGCAATTTCAAATCAAAGAAATAGTGTTTGACAAGTGAAACTAGGTTAAAAAAAAATCGTAATATCTGATGTTGATATGTTTTAATCTTATTTAAGATCTGCAAAATGTCAAAGGGAAATTTTTTTGGGAATTAAAGAAGTTTCTCTAAAGGAAAAATCATTTACTGAGCTAGACTTTTTCCGCTTTATATTCCTTTCCAAAGCCAAAATTACCTTTCTTCTAAATTTTTAAATCTTGCAGTTGTTTGCGGTCCATATTACATACCACCCAAGTTACTTCTGCCCAGTGGTGGTGGCATCAAGAGAACACCTTACAAGGCGGACAACTTCGTTGCTGAAAAGACGAACCACATCGGTAGCGCTACTACTACTATTTCAGGCTACCAATCTGCTTATCCGGCTGGAATATTCCAAGCCATGAACAACAACGAGCAGAAGCTCATGCTCAACTGCGCGAGCCCTACTGCAAGGAATTCTACTCAAGAAACGTTGGCCTTATTTCCGCAGCATCCAACTGGCATCTTACAAGGAAGGGCAGCAACCTCCAGTACAAGTTCTTTAAGCTCCTTTGAGAATATGACTACTTGCACCGACGGACATGAAGGCTCTAGCTATGATCAGCATACCTTCTTTGATTTTTTCTGGCCGGGCAAATAGATCTTTTTCTGAGAATAGGTGACTGTTGGGAAAGTCACGCGTACCCCAAAAAAAAAAAAAAAACTCACGCGATAATGGTGGCGGCTAATACAAATTATTACAAGAAACTAATCCCGTCTGCATACATGGAAATTGTATATGTAGATCGTTTGCGGCATTCTCTCATTAGTTGCCACCACTGATATGCTGATTTAGTTAGTCGTGAAAGCTTTGAGGTGATACTTTCCTTTTTCGGGAGTATTCAAGAGTGCTTTGTATAAAAATTTCTTGCTTAAGCCTCATCTTGGTACAATTGCATTCTATCCGTCTCCCCTCTTCTTTGGGTGCTCTTACGGTAAGGGAGTTGTGACTTCGTGGTAATAGATTTTGTGTGATGTATTTAATTTTAGTTGTAGCAGATCGTATATTATGCCCTGCAGAATTTTTCAGGGCTCTGCAGCACACCAGCACCTACACATTTTATGGGAGGAAAAATGACTCGTGAAATCGAAACATTTCATCAACGCTAATTTTAGGTAGCGTTTGAAATCACTTTCAATTTTGATTTTCTATTTTTTAAAAAATCAAAATCAGTTTTATTAGTTTTTATAAAAACAAATGGGTGGTTGATTATCCGATTTTTATTTTGAGTTTTTTCCTTAGTGATGGTTTGCGGTGACGATGGTGGGGCGCGGTGCTGCCGGCGGTGGGATGGGGATGGTGGTGGTGGTCTCAAAATAAAAATCAAAACTAAAAACCCAAAACTCTTAAATGAGAGTTTTCAAAAACAGTCTTATTTTAAAAATTAGTTTTCAAAATAAAAAAAAACAGTGTGCCAAACGCTTTTTTTTTCTAGTTTACAAAACTAGAGAAAAAAATAGAAAACGAAAAAGTTACCAAATAGAGCCTTAATTCAAAGTATACACAACTTTTGTCGAAAAAAACGTGTAAACTAATTACATAAACAACACTTCAAAACATGCATCGTTTAGTAGAAGTCATGCCAGTTTTAGAGGCCTCAATTATATATCACGTAATAGTAGAAGCGAAATGCTATAGAGAAAACTTTGTTTGCTTTGACTTATCATGCAATGTATTCAACATAACTTTAAATACCATAACATATCGGTCTTAACAATCCGATACGATGCTGATCAACTCCAAAAATAGTACATGCAAAATTATGTCTTGTTCCGGTTCAATATATGTATGCAAGTTTTAGTATCTGATACATGATTCTAATTAACATACTGGCATGTAATGGCTTACTCGTATTTTTTTTTTTTTTAGTTTTTTGTGTTGGCTCAATCTATTTTTAATTATCCACTTAATCACCTTTATTCATTTTGCGTATAAAAACTATGTTTAGGATACCTAGTGTGGCGATGTGGAAGTGAGGGTGTTTGGGATTGATTATGAGATGGTCAAACATTATTTAATCTAGATTAAATTAGGTTTGGGAGTGTTTGGCAAAAGTAGGGATGGCAATAAGACCCGCAACCAGCAGATTTCCGACCCACCCCCGTCTGATAGGAGCGGGTCTTTTTGACTTTGACCGAGTCATGGGGCGAGTATGGTATTTTTTTTACAAATCCGCAACGGGTTAGGGGCGGGTATGGTATTTCGTCCAATCTGCCCCGGTACCCGCCCCGCCCGGTGTATTAACACTATAGATCTTTCAATCATAGCCATCCATCCCAACATATATCACTACAAGAAAAAAAGCTTTTAGCGATGGAAAAATCCGTCGTTAAAAGTTTTAGCGATGGATACACCGTCATTAAAAGTCCCTTGTATAAAAGCCCGTTACTAAAAGTTTGGCGACGGAATTTTCAAATCCGTCGTCTAATATCGCACTTTTTTGTGACGGATTTATTTATTAATTAGCGACGGATATTCCGTCGCTAATTATATTTTACGCATTTTAATTTATTTTTTGTTTTGTGAATTTAGCGACGGAATGTTCTGTCGCTAAATAAGACTTTTGGCGACGGAATATTCTGTCGCCAAAAGTTAGTACAAGAAAGACTTTTGGCGACAGAATTAATCCATCGCCAAAAGTCAATTTTTTTTTAATTTTTCTATTACTCAGACCTGTAATAAAAATTTCGATTCTCAACAATGCACAATAATCAATACACAATAATCAATACACAATTCTCAACAACGCACAATAATCAATACACAAAGAAATATATACAATCAATTATAAAAAAAAATAGTCATGATGTACAAGTCGGGCGGGGGGAGGGGGGACAAGCTGGGACGGGGCGGGGGGAGGGGCTCATCAGGGGTTGCCTAGTCCTGGATCTGGATCCTGCTGATCCAGGGCCGGCTCGACATGTTCGGCAGCGGTACCCTGCTGATGCTGCTCCTTGATCAGCCTCAAGACCACCGTAGCAATGTGCTGGATCTCCTGCTCGTCCAACGGATGCCGATGAGCCTGTATCTATGCAGGGGTAGCGGGGGGTGAGGACGCTCCTATCACGGCGCGAGCAGTCGTGCTAGGTAGGCCGCGTATGCTGCCTTTCGGCCGATTGACGACGGGTATCCAGCCATTGCTTCAACGCCCCAGTACTCGCACCCATACTAGTGGACGCTGATGGCTGTCCAGACTCCTTAAGTTGTTCATACGAGGCCTGCAAAAACAGTGATTTGAAGATATGTTAGGGCATTAATTAACGCAACAGACACTGACTATAGTAAGAAAAAATTAACAACTTAATTAAACACATCAACTCACTACAAGAAAACAGGGTTTTTGCGACGGGGAAATTCGTCGCTAAAAGCCCAAAATCTGTCGCTAAAAGAATTAGCGACGGATTCACCGTCGCTAAAAATCCCTCGTATAAAAGCCCGTCACTAATAGTTTAGCGACAGAATGTTTTAAATCCGTCGCTAAATATGTCATTTTTTCCGACGGATTTATTTTTAATTAGCAACGGATATTCCGTCGAGAATTATATTTTTAGCGACGGATTTATATTTTCGAGACGGAATATTCCGTCGCTAAAAAATATAATTCGCGACGGAATATTCCGTCGCAAAATAATTATTCCGTCGCCAAAAGTCAAATTTTTTTTTGAATTTTTTTTTTATTTTTCAATTACCCAGACCTGTAATACAATTTTCAAATCTCAACAACAACGCGCAATAATCAATACAGAAAGAAATATATATAATCAATACAACGTGTGTGTTTTGGAGCTTCATCCCACAGCGGCTCTTCCGCAGCTCTCAACAACTCATAAAACTGATGAGCCCCCTCGATCGGCGGTTGTGGACTGTCGTTACCCCAGTCAACATTAGCATGCCCAGCATCCATAATCATATCTCAGAAATCATATCGTGCCTCCTCCCTAACTTCAGTTTGACTAGCCAGGTTGGACGACAATACTATCGTTTCCCCGTGCTGCGTCCACCTTGTGTATCCACCCATAAAACCGTACAGACGAAGATGCCATTTTACTTCAATTCTTTTTCTCCAGTGCAACAACTCACATCTACCGCACGGACACCTTATCTTATCAAGGTCAACATGTGCAGGATGCGCATAAGCGAAGTCGAGAAATTCGTCAACGCGACACTCAAAATCTTCAGCATTCTTCCTTTTCATCCAACTTCGATCGATTGACATGACGACTGAATTATCGTACTGTATACCACCTTCAATAATGACCAGTGATTAGGCATTGCTGATGTAAATATCAATGCATGAATGTTACAACATGTCTACATATTTTCCCTCCACTCTTGAACATGTAGTGGTCCTATCCCATTCAGAAAAGCACATGTTTATAAAACAGTGAATAACTCATGCTTAGTCTGATGTCTGTGAAAAATTCGGCAGCACCTCCCCGCATTTCTCCAAGTACACCACATCGATTAGGTGTTCTAACATTCATCTAACCTTGCTCAGAAAGGTTTGACGGATGTTAGAACACCAGATCTGTATGCACCCGGAGAAACACACGAGAACGTGTACCATATATCCACGACATAGAACATAAAGCATGAGTCAAAATACTGTTTTATAAACAATTAGCTTTTCCAAACTGTCCAAACTGGACATCCAAAGGCTCATTACAAGGCATTACTTTGTAATGAGTACCTTTGAACGGGAACTAAGGGTTTCTATGCATGCATGTGTTCAGAAATTGATAAGATATGCAAGAATCTTTCCGAAATATCAAAACTACAGAATGATCGTTGCATATGTTACCAATTTCACATTAAATAGAACTCGTTGGCAACGAGTTGAACCATCTCGTTGCCAATGGACTTCTCAAAACAACAATTAATATTAAGAAGGCAGGGTTTGTAAACAACGAGTAATTGAACCATCTCTGGGCAACATGGAGTAATTATGGGATGTACAAGGGCTAATTAGGGCTAACTGGGTTATTAGGGTTAATTACGATTATTAATTATAGATGATTAGGGTTGATTAGGACTAATTAGTCCTAATTAGGGTTTAATTGTGCCGAGTAGTGATGATTAGTCCTAATTAGGGCTAATTGGGCTTAATTGGGTTATGTTAGGGCTAATTAATGTTAATGAGGGATAGTTTCGGATAATTATAGCTGACTAGGGTTGATTAGGACTAATTAGAGTTATGTAGTACTAATTAGGGTTTAATTTTGCCGAGTAGTGCTGATTAGTCCTAATTAGGGCTAATTAGGCTTTAATTGGGTTATGTTAGGACTAATTAATGTTAATGAGGGCTAGTTTCGGATAATTATCGCTAATTAGGGTTGATTATGACTAATTAGGATTATTTAGTCCTAATTATGATTTTGATGGTGCCGAGTAGTGTTGATTAGTCCTAACTAGCGCTAATTAGGCGTAATTGGGTTATGTTAGTGCAAATTATGACTAATTAGGCTAACTACAATCAATATGCGCGGGTTTTGGGTTCATTTGGGCTAATTTGAGGTAATTACAGCTAATTTGAATTTCATCAGGTTCTTAGGGTTAATTAAAACTAATTAGGCTCGTTAGAGCTAATTAGGGTTAATTGATTTACTAAAATATTGTTAATCAGGACTAATTAGGGCTAATTATAGCCAGCGCTGGAGCCACGATTAGATTCCAGGGGGTGCATGCTAAAAATGTCGCATTAACCTAACTAACCTAAATTTAATGCACATTCAACAACCTCAATTCTGACACCTCATATACGGTGTCGATATGGTGTCCGATACGTGTCTGACACCTCCGGACACGTGTCCGACACATACCAACGCGTGTCCGACGCCCACCGACACACACCTCCAGACACATCGGCATACGTTAATTTGTTTTTTAAATGCTGGACACCGTCGATCAAACATGGTGTCCGTGTCTGCGCTAACTAACATGTATCTCAATCCAATTGGGTCTCATCCTCCGTCAACAACCTCAATTCCGACACCTCATATAGGGTGTCGATATGGTGTCCGATACGTGTCTGACACCTCCGGACACGTGTCCGACACATACCGACACGTGTCGGACGCCTCTGGACACGTGTCCGACGCCTCCGGACACGCACCTCCAGACACATCGGCATACGTTAATTTGTTTTTTAAATGTCGGACACCGTCGATCAGACGTGGTGTCTGTGTCTGCGCTAACTAACAGGTATCTCAATCCAATTGGGTCCCATCCTCCGTCAACAATCTCAATTCTCAAATGCTCAATGCAATAAATTAACAAAAATCACACATTCAATCCAATTGGGTCCCATCCTCCGTCAATAATCTCAATATCTCAAATGCTCAATGCACAATTAACAATCTAAAATCATCTTTAACTTTTCACAGCAATTTACATGTATAAGAGGAAGACAAAAGGTATATCGTAGAGCAAATAGAGAGGAAGACAAGAACTTTACCTCACGAGAAATACTGCCGGAGGTGAGAAACCGTCGTCTCCGGTGGTCCCGGTGGTCGACGCTGCTCTCTTTATCTCTCTCTCAGTCTCTCTCCTCTTCACAGATCTGCCGAAGGTGAGGGCCCGTGGTCACCGGAGTTGCAGGTGGTCGCCGTCGTCAAGGGAGGTCACCGCCGGGGTCGAGGGAAGTCACTGCCGGTGTCGAGGGAGGTCGCCGCCGGGGTAGTCTCTCTCCTCTTCACAGATCTGCCGGAGGTGAGGCCCCGTGGTCGCCGGAGATACAGGTGGTCGCCGTTGTCGAGGGAGGTCACCGCCGGGGTCGAGGGAAGTCACCGCCGGTGTCGAGGGAGGTCGCAGCCGGGGTAGAGGAAAGTTGGGTTTTGGGATTTTCGAAGAGAGAAGCAGATCTGTGGATTTAATAGACTTTTAGCGACGGATTTATTACGTCGCTAAAAGTCCGTCGGTGAAGACCTATTTGTACCGACGGAGTTTTTTGCGACGGAATAAATCCGTCGCTTAAATAATATTTCACGGCGGAGTGTTACCGACGGAGGTTTCCGTGGGTAAAACGCCTTTTCACCGACGGAGTTTTTTGCGACGGAATAAATTCGTCGCTTAAATAATATTTTACGACGGAGTTTTACTGACGGACGTTTTCGTCGGTAAAACTCATTTTAGCGACGGAATCTATGCCGTCGGTAAAACTCCGTCGCAAAAGACGCCTTTTCTTGTAGTGACTTACATCGATCCGTCAGGAAATATCCGAAACATAGTCGCCGGCCCTGCACGCCTCGTCCTTGTCCTTCTTCTGCACGTGTGTCTGGTTATACGTCGGAGCTACGACCTCATCCGGCTCTAGATTCGGGTTCTGGACCGCATTCATGTGTCGGACAATGTTGTGTGGCACCGACCCCCCCCCCCGTGTGCGTCGGATCTCTGTTCTGTCTGTTCTCGGTCCCCTTCTTAATCTTGATGTCCCAGCCTGGATCCACAGCCCAGCGATCTATCATATCCCCCCATACAGTTGGAGATATCTAATGTGGGGGATGTGTCTTCATATCCGACATCGGGGCACCATCGGGCAACATCTTCTTTGCCCGGTCCCGTGCGTCGTGGAGCCATCGGCGGTAATTCTTGGCGATGTAAGAAAAGAAGGCCTGTCGCCCCAGTGCCTGCTGCTGATCAGCCGAGTCAAACGTGAACCCCTCATGTAAGGTATTCAATAACACAAATTAATTTAGAAAACAAACTCTAATTAAACAAATACTATCGCAGGAAAAAATACTTCAACGTACCAGCCACTCCTCCCATAGGGACTCCCTCATAACGGCATCCCAGTCCTTCCATTACAGGCGTGGCTCAGTGAATCGGCCCTTCACAAGAAAGCCGATCTTCGTCCTCGCCTGATTCTCCAGGATCCTGCCAAAGAAGTAAATAAATAAATTAATACAGTTCAAATATAAATTAACATCCTGACAATGCGTACCCCGCGTGTCGGGCCATGTCCTCGTCGAGATCCTACAAAACACAGACATTAATACAATTCAAATATACTTTAAGTATAAATTAGAAAAAAATGTCCTAAATACCATTATCAACTATACCGGTGGTAGAACCCACGGAAGAAGGAGAATCAAAGCGCCGGTGGGATGAATCTGCGTCGGGCTGGGGCGACGACTGGGGCTGGGGCAATGGCGAAGTAGACGAATGGGGCTGGGGCTGTACGTGATCACTCTGTGCCTCGTCATTAGTGAGCAATGACGAGGTGGGACCCATCGGGGTGGAAGCAGCTCGGTGTCCAGCCCGGCCACGAATAGCTCGTATCCTATCCATATCTGACTTCGTATAGATAAATTGTAAAGACATTAACACATTAAAAATAATAATTTTGCAGAAATCAACATTGGCACTATATATATAAACGGAGGTGCAAAAACACATCAATATGAACCAAGTTCTAGAATGTTACTACATTTTTTTCGTGATGTTACAACATTACAAGTCAGTCATTTTCAGTTTGGGAATCATCATCATCTTCCTCACTAGACTCGTCGTCCTCTTCTTCGTGGGACTCGTCGTCCTCTTCATCTTCTAATTCATCTTCTTCATCAGTAGACTCAGTCACATCATCTCCAACACTTTCTACATCTTCCGCGTCATCATCTACGACTTCTTCTCCTACATGAGGTGTTGGAAGAGGAAGATCGTCCTCCTCGTTGTTGACCTCAACAGGTAACAAGACAGGCAGTTGGTCGGCTTGAAAGAGTCTACCTCACTGTCATATGTCACGGGCAATTTCTTAGACTTGATAACTGTATACCAATGAGATTTGGGATTGGCGACGTCCTCTGCGTAAAAGACTTGTGCAGCTTGACTAGCAAACACAAAGGGCTCGTCTGATGCAAGTCTTGACTTGACATTGACATCTATAATCCCTTGAGAGCTAACACGGATTCCTCTACTGCATGTGACATCGAACCATGTACACTTGAACATTACCAGGCGGTTTTGGGAACCCAAATATGTTAGCTCAACAATCTCATCTAGCTCTTCGTAAAAGACCATGCAATTCTCAGCATAACAGTCGCCGTTGACCAAGACTCCACTGTTTTGGGTTTGTTTTGTTCGGTCATCATCTTTTACGTTAAACCTAAACCCGTTGATGATATAGCCTCCATGACAGGATGCTTGTTTGTTAGGGCCTTCAGCTAGTAATTTCAAGCAGGAGGCCACTGGTCTATCCATTGACTGAACCTATTGTAGATGACGGTAAAAATTAAGGATAAATCAGTATACTAATTGGCCACAGAACTGTATATAACACATAATATAATTTCATTAAGGACTTACACGCCTTTTGAACCACTGTACAAATTGTGATTTCCGATGAGATTTGGATACAGCGGGATCAGTGATTAAAGATTCCGCATCAAACTCACTGCAAACCAATATAGTTGACTCGCTTATCACACACTTTCAATTATGTACATCAATGTAAGTGAATTAAGACATTAACTTACTCAACGAATGCCGAAACTTCATCGCAATTTTGAAGGACATATATTGTTGCAGCACTGTACTCTTCATCCGTTAGCCATCGAGTATACGTTCGGTCGAACGGACTACCAGACTGCTTGAATATTGACAATTGCCCTTCTAAATTTGTGCTCTATCCGGGCTCATATCGGCCTAGTTGATTTAACCTTGTATCAACATCAGGCCCTTGACTACAAAAGTTTACAAGTTCTTCCATTACGTAAGCCTCCGCAATTGAGCCCTCAACCCGAGCCTTATTGTGGACTTTTTTCTTTAAATGGAACATGAACCTAGAAGTTTAGCGAATTGAGTTAGGTGGAATATCAATGATAACAGGTGTCGCATTAATGCAAACGAACAACTGTAACAATTTAAAGATTACCTCTCGAAGGGATACATCCACCGATATTGCACGGGTCCACCCATCTTAGCTTCATATGCCAAGTGAATAGGCAAATGCTCTATTGAATCAAAGAACGAAGGTGGGAAGATTTTCTCCAGCTTGCAAATTGTCACCACAATGTTCTTCTCAAGCACTTCCATGTTACTCACACGGATCGTAGAAGAGCATATATCTCGAAAGAAATGAGATAATTCAGTCAAAGTCTCGCAAACAACCAGTGGCAACAGTCCCTGGAAGGCAATAGGAATGAATCTCTCCATGAATACGTGGCAGTCATGACTCTTCATCCCTTGGAACTTGCATTCTGATACATTGCAACAACGAGATATGTTGGCCGCAAACCCATCCAGAAGCTTCAAATTCTTAACCCACCAACAGACCTTTTCCACTTGTTTTTTGTCTAGACAGTAAGGTGCTTTCGGAAGTATCGTCCTCCCACTGACTGTCCGAGGATGCAATTCATGGCGTACACCCAACTGTTGTAGATCCCTTATCGTTTTAAGGTGATCTTTCGATTTACCTTTGACATTCATCACTGTATTGAACACATTATCAAAAACGTTCTTCTCAATATGCATCACATCCATGTTATTTTGGATAACGAGCGTCCTCCAGTAGGCTAACTCCCAGAAGATACAAAATTTTCTCCAGTTGTGCTCTTTCCCATACCCTGGAATCTTCTGATCTGGCACACCCTTACCGTGTGGTATGTAAGTATCAAGTGCCTCCAGGTGTGAGAGCACTTCTTCACCAGATGGGTAGTCCAGTGTGACAACCTCACGCTCGATTGTCCCGTCAAATTTATCCTTCTGCCTACGAAACTGATGGCCCGGTGGCAAAAGCTTACGGTGACATCCGAACCACGAGGGCTTTCCGCCGTGCTTTAACATGTGACCGGGGTTCACGCCCATACAAGCAGGGCATGCTAGCTTCCCATGTGTGCTCCAGCCACACGTCATTCCCAATACGGGAAAATCATGTATAGTCCACATCAAAGCAGCCCTCATCTGAAAATTCTGTTTAAGGGATACATCATATGTTTCGACTCCATGATTCCATAACTATTTTAACTCATCAATCAACGGCCTTAAATACACATATATGTCTTTACCGGGACTCTTCGGCCCCCGAATAAGCAACGACAAGAACATGTACGGCTTCTTCAAGCACATGCCTGGTGGAAGGTTGTACGAGATAATAATAACTGGCCAACAAGAGTAAGGCATGGTAGACTGACCGAAAGGGTTGAACCCATCGGTTGCCAGACCAAGTCTAACATTCTGAACTTCCTGAGCAAAGACTGGATGCCTGCGGTCAAACTCCTTCCACGCCTCTTCATCAGCTGGGTATGTCAGCACATTGGCATCGTTGCTACGAGTCTCACGGTGAGCCCTCATATGTTCAGCCGTATTGGAGGAGTAGTACATTCTCTGAAGCCGTGGTGTGACTAGGAAATATCGTAATATCTTCCATGCAATGTTTTTCTTCTTCCCTTTGTCCAGTTTGTACCTCAAATGATCACATACTTCCAGAACAATACACAATCATTATTGCATGCATCTATCCGCTCATAGCTCAACCCAAGTTTCCTCATCATCTTCTTCGCGTCATAGTACGATGGCGGTAGCTTTTCACTTTTTGGCAGAATTTATTTGATTAAGGTAACAAAATTGTTAAAACCTTTCTCACTCAGCCCGTGGTTTGATTTCAACTGTAATTACCTACTAACCGCAGACAGCCGTGTGTGTTTCGAAGCTCCATCCCACAACGGCTCTTCTGATGCTCTTAACAACTCATAAAACTGATGAGCCCCCTTGTTCGGCGGTTGGGGACCGTCGTCACCACCGTTGTTACCCCAGTCAATATTAGCATACCCAGCATCCATAATCATATCTCGGTAATCATACCGTGCCTCCTCCCTAACTTTAGTTTGACTAGCCGGGTTGGAGGACAATACTATCATTTTCCCGTGCTGCGTCCACCTTGTGTGTCCACCCATAAAACCGTACCGACGAAGATGTCATTTTACTTCAATTCCTTTTCTCCAATGCAACAACTCACATCTATCACACGGATACCTTATCTTATCAAGGTTAACATGTGCAGGATGCGCGTAAGTGAAGTCGAGAAATTCGTCAACGCGACACTCAAAATCATCAGTGTTCTTCCTTTTCATTCAACTTCGATTGACCGACATGACGACTGCTATAAATTAGGACCAGTCATTAGGCAGGGTTGATGTAAATATGAATGCATGAATGTGACAACATGTCTATATATTTTTCCTCCATTCTCTAATAGGTAGTGGTCCTATCCCATTCAGAAAAGCACATGTTTATAAAATAGTGAAGAACTCATGCTTAGTCCTATGTCTGCGAAAAATTCTGCAGTACTTCTCCGCATTTTTTCATGTACATGACATCGATTAGGTGTTCTAACAGTCATCTAACCTTGCCTTGCAAGGTTTGACGGATGTTAGAACACCAAATCTATATGCACCCGGAGAAACACATGAGAATGTGTACTAATTATCCACGACATAGAACACAAAGCATGAGTCGAAACACTGTTTTATAAACAAATATCTTTTCTAAATTGTCCAAACTGGATATCCAAAGGCTCATTACAAAGCATTACTTTGTAATGAGTACCTTTGAACGGAGAACTAAAGGTTTTTATGCATGCATGCATTCAGAAATTGATAACATATGCAAGAATCTTTTCAAAATATCAAAATTGCAAAAATATTATTGCATATGTTACCAATTCCACTTTAAATACAATTCGTTGGCAACGAGTTGAACCATCTCGTTGCCAATGGACTTCTCAAAATAACAACTAATATAAAGAAGGCAGAGTTTGTAAACAACGAGTAATTGAACCATCTCTGGGCAATATGGAGTGATTATGGGATGTACAAGGGCTAATTAGGGCTAACTGGGTTATTATGGTTAATTACGAGTATCAAGGTTCAGGGTTTAGCGTTATGGGAAAAAGTTAATCTAATTAGGATTTATTAAGATATATTAGGGCTAATTACTGTTAATGAGGAGTACCTTGGGCTAATTATAGCTAATTAGGGTTGATTAAGACTAATTAGGGTTATTTAGTCCTAATTAGGGTTTAATTGTGCCGAATAATGCTGATTAGTCATAATTAGTGCCTCCATTAGGCTTAATTGGGCTATGTTAGGGCTAATTATTGTTAATGAGGAGTAGTTTTGGATAATCATAGCTAATTAGGATTGATTAGGACTAATTAGGGTTATTTAGTCCTAATTAGGGTTTAATTGTGCCGAGTAATGCTAATTAGTCCTAATTAGGCTTAATTAGGTTATGTTAGGGTTAATTATTATTAATGAGGAGTTGTTTTAGATAATTATAGCTAATTAGGGTTAATTATGACTAATTAGGGTTATTTAGTCATAATTAGGGTTTAATTGTGTCGAGCAGTGTTGATTAGTCCTAATTAGGCTTAATTGAGTTATGTTAGGGCTAATTATTGTTAATGAGGAGTTGTTTCGGATAATTACAGCTAATGAGGGTTGATTATGACTAATTAGGGTTATTTAGTCCTAATTAGGGTTTGATTGTGCCGAGTAGTGTTGATTAGTCCTAATTAGGGCTAATTAGGCTTAATTGGGTTATGTTAGTACTAATTACGACTAACTAGGCTAACTATAATCAATATGCACGTAATTGGGTTCATTTGGGCTAATTTGGGGTAATTACAACTAATTTGATTTTCATTGGTTTCTTAGGGTTAATTAAAACTAAGTAGGCTCGTTAGAGCTAATTATGGTTAATTAATTTATTAAAATATTATTAATCAGGACTAATTACAGCTAATTATAGCCAGTGCTGGAACCACGATGAGATTCCAGGGAGTGCATGCTAAAAACGTCGCGTTAACCTAATTAACCTAAATTGAATGCACAGTCAACAATCTCAATTCTGACACCTCATATAGGGTGTCGATATGGTGTTTGATACGTGTCTAACACCTCCGGACACTTGTCCGACACCTACCGACACATACCGACATGTGTCCGACGCCGACAGACACGCACCTCCGAACACATCGTCATACGTTGATTTATTTTTAAATGTCGGACACCGTCGATCAGACGTGGTGTCCGTGTCTGTGCTAACTAACATGTATCTCAATTCAATTGGGTCCCATCCTCCATCAACAACAATAGTTTTAGGTGTTGTGGTGTTATTATAGTTAATTAGAGGACTCGTGACTAGCGTCAGAGTCAGGAATTAATTTTAAGTCGAGCATCGAAATAAAAGAAAGAAATCAAAAACTAAAAAACTCTATTATAACCTTACTGAAGTTTAAAATCAAATTAGTATCAAAGCAAAGCATGTTTGTAACACAGTCAAACATTTATTCCAAGCATATACAGAAAATTATGCACAAAATTTATAGGGAAGAACAAAAAAAAAATAAATTACATTACATTACATTACAACAAACTAAAATGGACATTAGGGACCTAGTGGCCCTGACTATATGGTTACCAGTTTCCATTAATACATCATTGACGGAGCCAGAGTCTTGCACTTGAAGGAAGCTAGATCACTAATAAGTTTGGCATGTCAGGCCAGTATAACAGTCTATTGGGAATGAATGCTACAATGAGATCTTAATCCTCTTTTGACTTTGTGAGATAGCAAGGAAGAGAGCCCTTTTTGGTGTAATTCATGTATGATACATATTCCTAGCTAAGAGAGGCCGTATACCTTGTCATCGCTTTCTTACTGTTATATAGTAAAATGTAAAGCGTAAAGGTTTGATCTGAAAACTCCTTTGTAACGTTTTGGATAGGACGATACATAATTTAGCTTATTATTCATATTCCTATGTGCCACAACAGTTCACTCTTGAATTCATTTTCTTCAATGCTGTTCTCTTTTTCTACCAGAAAGAGTAAATAGATTAACTATGGGGTATGTTTGAAACTCTTATAGTTTTGTTTATAGTTTAAAAAAGAGGAAAATCAAAATCTATTTTTGTTTTCAGTTTTTACAAAAAGAGGCAAGTGTTTGATTGAGAGTTTTTTGTTTTGAGGTTTTTTGTTTTGTTTATTCTTTTTTTTTCTTATTTTTCCTTCTCGTATTTCTTTTTGCACCTAATGTGTTTGAAATACCACCACCCCTCAATGAAGTAAAGCTCTCAACTCTCTGCAAGAAGAAATCCTCTCTTCTTTACCCAGTAGGCGAAGTGCCTCCGTTGCCACCACTGGCCTCCTTTGGTGCGTGGTGGCATGGTAAAATAGATTAGGATGTTGGGATAAAGAAGCTTATGGTCTAGTTTGGGTTTTACGTGTTGATCTTGGGGCGATGGGGAGCTGGACGGGCATTGCGGCTTTAACGACATGCAATCAGTTCGGTGTCTCCATCATTTCCAGCAGTGGCCAGTGGTTGGAACTTGTTGAAAGGGGTAAGTTGTCTAATTCTTGAGGTGGCCGGGGTTGGGTTGTGATGTGGGCCTTAGGTGTTGGTCAATATTGTCGACGGGATTCAAGTGAGAATGCACTGCTGTGGATTGGTCTTGGGATGGTGAGTCTAGGGTAAGGATTTTTTACTCAACACCCACCCCCCCCCCCCAAACCCAAGTCGCTTCCCCCCTCCCCCATAAAGGTTTTGAGGGTTGCAATTGAAGGTTGGTACTTGTTAGGTTAATGCTGGTTTTAGATGGTGGTTTTGTGGGAACGCGGTGGTTGGTCATTGAGTGGCTCCACGGTTTGTTGATGGTCTAGGTTTTCCTGCAATTGTAGATGGTTGAGGGACTAGATTGGCTGTTGAGAGGACTGGTGATTCCGGAGATCTCGATCGGTGTTTCTAATGGGTAAAAAGGGGGGTCGGTGTGTGCGGGCTTCTGAGGGTTGGCAACAGGGAAATGGTTGGAAAAGGTGGCTTTTTTGGCGTCGGAGTAAGGCATGGTGATCAAGGACAGGTTGCAGAGGTGAAGCACGTGTCTGGAGTTGGGATTGTGGTTGCTAGTGAGTCAGTGCTCTTTGATTATTTAGTCTTTATCATGTTTTAGCTTGTCTTAGTTAATTTTCTCTACTTGTTTGTATTAGTTTGTTTTATCTTACTTGTTTGTTTAGTTACTCTTATTTGTTTATGTTTTTTTTTAGTTTATTTTGTTCTTAGTTCTGTTGTTGTAGATTGATGTATTATAATGCTTATCGGATGAAGATATCATCTGCGTGCTAACTTTGACATCTTATTTGTTTATGTTTTTTTTTTAGTTTAGTTTGTTCTTAGTTCTGCTGTTGTAAATAATTCTTATCGGATGAGGATGTCATCTGTATGCTAACTTTGACATCAATGTAGGATTCTTACCTCTTTTCAAAATAAAAAATAAAAAACCACCACCACCGTGAACTGTCCATAAACTGATTCACCATCGACGACGAGGATTTTACCTTCACCTCCGCTACCTATGACTTGGCCTTCACCGCAGCCGACGACAACTTGACCTCCGCATTCAGATCTAACATTATGGACCCTTATCATGGAAGAGAGGCACATCACCGTGGTGGTGGGTGGCGCTTGGTAGTGGGATGCAAGCGAAGTCAACAAGTTGGCGTGGGTGTGCGATTGGTGGTCCTAAGTGGACATTTGCAGATTGTAGGAGGCGGTGTTGTGGATCAACAATTGGTGGCTGTTGGTGATCGTGAATATTTGCGGCCGACGATTCATTCTGGAGGCTGTGGTTGAGGGTTGCAATTCGTGGCCGGCGGTGCAGAGTCGTGATATTGGCGACAGTGTGGGACGTTGACAACGATTATGATTGTCAAGATGTGATATTTGTGTATGTAATGACGGCAGACTAATGCTATTTATGAAGGAGTAATAGACAACGGCGACGGCCGCAAACGGAAAGAATTGATGGTAGCCATGAGACAGTGCTCCGGGGAAGGAGGGGAAAGAGATTATTGCTAGCTGCGTGGGCAATGTGATGCCAAGTCTCATGATCATAGTGGATGAATTTTGTTAAAATGATGCTCTTTTTACTTTTAACGAAGTTTGAAAATTAAATCTTAAAATAAAAATTAAAATTCCAAACTAGAAATTTTAAAATCGATCCTATTTTCAAAGCTAAAAAGAAAAAGAAAAAGAAACAAAAATTGTCTGGTCAAAACTAGGAAAAAAAAATTGAATACCAAAAAAAAAAACTAAAAATAAAAATTATGTCAAAAACTACCTAAATGCCAGCATATGAACAACTCTTGCTTCTGCTTAGAAACCTTATGCATGATAGAAGAATTATGTCCATCTATAATAACACCACATTATATCACTAAGAAAAACCAACTCAGAGCATTTAGCGTCTACAGCTCCGAAAAGGTGGTACAATAGATAACTAAGTAATAGAGGGGGGAATAAAAAAAAATAAAAAAAGCAGCTCCACGACATTAGACATATCATACAAGTCTAAACTCCAGTAGGTACCCAACAAACTTCTCAATCGACTTCCTCGATCTTTGGCCCTGCACCAGGACCACCACCACCAGCAGCAGAAGGTCCTTCCTCGTCCATCGCTCCACCCATATCTGGCCCAGCCCCGCCGCCGTACATCCTCGCAATGATGGGATTGCATATGCCCTCTAGCTCTTTCATCTTGTACTCAAACTCATCAGCCTCTGCAAGCTGGTTCCCATCAGCCCACTGGATTGTCTCCTCAATTGCATCCTCAACTTTCTTCTTGTCTGCAGGCGGAAGCTTGGCACTAATCTTTTCATCCTTGATTGTATTCCTCATGTTGTAAGCATAATTCTCCAATGCGTTCTTCGCCTCTACCTTCTTCTTGTGCTGTTCATCCTCACTTCTGTACTTCTCGGCCTCCTGCACCATTTTCTCAATCTCTTCCTTAGACAACCTCCCTTTGTCATTGGTGATGGTAATCTTATTCTTCTGACCGGTGGTTTTGTCCTCAGCCGAGACATTAAGAATACCATTGGCGTCAATGTCAAAACATACATTAATCTGTGGAACACCCCTAGGAGCAGGTGGAATACCAGAAAGCTCGAATTTCCCCAACAAATTGTTGTCC
Source organism: Escallonia herrerae (assembly GCA_033070095.1). Classification (NCBI taxonomy): domain Eukaryota; kingdom Viridiplantae; phylum Streptophyta; class Magnoliopsida; order Escalloniales; family Escalloniaceae; genus Escallonia; species Escallonia herrerae. The sequence continues at coordinate 202,407 of JAVXUP010000665.1, read as the reverse complement.
TTGGTTCTGGTTCTCTCACCCTCATAAACCTGGATTAGCACACCAGGTTGGTTGTCAGAGTATGTGGAGAAAACCTGCTCCTTTTTGGTTGGTATGGTGGTGTTTCTTGGGATCAAAACAGTCATGACACCACCAGCAGTCTCCAACCCGAGGGACAAGGGGGTGACATCCAACAGCAGTAGGTCCTGCACCTTTTGATTGCCTTCACCACTCAAAATCGCAGCCTGAACAGCAGCTCCGTAAGCAACAGCCTCATCAGGGTTAATGCTCTTGCAGAGCTCCTTCCCATTAAAGAAATCCTGCAACAACTGCTGAACTTTGGGAATCCTAGTAGAGCCACCAACAAGCACCACATCATGGACACTGCTCTTATCAATCTTGGCATCCCTCAAACACTTCTCCACAGGCTCCATACACTTCCTGAACAAATCCATGTTAAGTTCCTCAAACCTTGCCCGAGTAATCGTCGTGTAGAAGTCAACACCCTCATACAAGGAATCAATTTCAATTGTAGTCTGAGCAGTCGAGGATAAGGTCCTCTTTGCCCTCTCACAAGCTGTCCTCAACCTCCTCAATGCTCTTGGATTCCCAGAGATATCCTTCTTGTTCTTCCTCTTGAATTCCTGGACAAAATGGTTCACCAGTCTGTTATCAAAATCCTCCCCTCCCAAATGAGTATCACCAGCCGTTGCTTTCACCTCAAAAATACCCTCGTCAATAGTGAGAAGGGATACATCAAATGTACCCCCACCAAGATCAAAGATGAGCACACACTTCTCACCAGTACTGGAAGCTTTCTTATCTAGACCATAGGCAATTGCAGCTGCTGTAGGCTCATTGATGATGCGCATCACATTAAGGCCAGATATGACACCAGCATCCTTTGTTGCTTGACGCTGTGAATCGTTGAAGTAAGCAGGTACAGTGATAACGGCATTCCTCACCGTCGTTCCAAGAAAGGCCTCAGCAATCTCTCTCATCTTGGTCAGAACCATAGAAGAGATTTCTTCAGCAGCAAACTGTTTCTCCTCACCCTTGTATGTCACAACAATCATTGGCTTGTCACCAGGTCCTGCTATGACCTTGAAAGGCCACAACTTCATGTCATTCTGCACCGAGGGGTCGCTGAAACGCCTTCCAATTAAACGCTTTGCATCTGTAATAACCATTATCACCAACCCAATATGTGTTAGCAAACCACTCTTATACCCCAAATATGTTAAGTAACACACTTACATAGCAAGATTTCACTGTTTACAGTTTGAATCAAAAGTTAGTTAAAAACTGTGTAGACGCTGAAGCAAAGCTTACAAAATTCATTGGATGGCAAAACAAAGATGCAAACGTAGGCCAGGGAAAATTCTAGCAATAAAATAACAGAAATCCTATCACTAGTCCCAAATTCTGTGTCTCCTTTCAACAACTTTTTAGGATCGAACCTGCCGAGTTGACATTTAGAGATTAAACATGACAAAAAAAACCCCTCAAAAGGCTTTTGCTGACACAGTTTTTTTATTTGATTGTTGTTGTTCAGAGATTAAACATGAAAACAAGCTCTCAAAAGTCGTTTCTGATCAGCTTAACAAATGTTCACTAACCGTTATATAATCTCATAGACAGGAGAGACCTAATAAAAGTCATGTAATCTTCAGTATGTCTATACTAATTCACTTCATCATAAGTGTTATGCCATTCGTGAGCTTGAAATCGTGAATATATTACGTAAACAAAAACCATAAGAAAAACTAAGAGAGTAGGAGAGTTGAGGACTCACCAAAGACGGTGTTCGTGGGGTTCATGGCCACCTGGTTCTTGGCAGCATCGCCGATCAGCCGCTCGGTGTCCGTGAACGCCACGTAAGAAGGCGTCGTCCTGTTCCCCTGGTCGTTGGCTATGATCTCCACACGGTCGTGCTGCCAAACGCCCACGCACGAGTATGTGGTGCCGAGATCGATCCCGATCGCCGGTCCATCACCACTCTTTCCGGCCATTTCTTTTCTCGAAAATTCACACGACAAACAAGCTAGTAAAACTGCGGAGAGAGCGAGATAAAGGCCGCAGAGAGTGAACGAAAACTGAAATGCGAGCTGCTGTATGGAGAAGGATGAGAGCGGGGCTGAGTAAAAAAGGGAGGGAGAGAAGGTTCTGGCGGGCTAATCCCAGCCGTTGGATCTGCTTTCCACGATCGCTGTCGTTCGTAAAACTCCCGCCTTACTACGCTATTCTCGTACTCTCCAGCTGCTTCCAGTGTCTACGAGGCTTCTCGGTTGAAATCGGGATGTTTCTGCACGCTGAGTGAAATCGGAGCCGTCCGTGTGGAATGTAGCTGACAAGTGTTTTTACCATCAAGTCGGTAAGTGCAATGCCTAACTAAAAGGTTCGAGAATTTTTTTATTCTTTTTTGATTTGAGATAGAAACCGGACAACATCACACGCAATACGTGCATAAAAAATAAATTAAAGATGATATGAATTTTGTTAAAAGAATCAAGCATGATGTATTAAGATTTTTTATTATTACATTATGTAAAATGAGTTTTAAATCGTAAAAACTAAACATGTCTTTATCAGTAGTTATTTACTATTTAAATTTTTTTTGTCTTTTTTTTTAAAAAAAAGTTATAGAATGTCAGTGCCAACGTTTTAGATAGTTAGTTATTTATTATTTTTAAGAAATTTCCCATAGTGTCAAATGTCACTATTTTAGATAGTTATGTAACACCAGAGAGGTGTTACACCATAAGAAGTTTTCTTTTTATATACTAGCCATGGTGACACACGCGATCCCTATGCATATTAAAATAATGAATATGAATTTTATGAAATAAATAATTTTAGTTTATCGTCAAATTCGATAAAAAGAATGCTAAAATGAAGTTAAAATATGATATTGTTATATCACGCAATCATAATAACAACCATCACTCTTTGGATGTATTTTGACTACTTTTTTTGAAATTCTTATTAAATTTTAGAAACCAAACATACCTCTTGTGTTGTTTTTTAGTATTTAAATTATTATTACTTTTTGTGTTAATAGATAAAAATTCTTTTAATGCCAAGTGTCAACATTACAAGTAGATAGTTATAGTTATATAACATCAAAACACTACAAGAAAATATATATTTTGCGACAGATTTTTAGCGACGGAAGATATTTCGTTGCTTAAAAAGTCTTTAAGCGACGGAAAATACCGTCGTTAAAAGTCCGTTGTTTAATTCTATTACTGACGGAAGATACCGTGGTAAAAGTATTGCAGACGGACTTTAAATGACGGACTTTTAGCGACGGAATTACCGTTGCTAAATACTTTTTAGAAAATTAGCATTTTTTGAGGGTTTTTTTTAAATTATTTAAGCGACGGTTTAAAATCGTTGTTAAAAATTTCGTCGGTAAAAGTCTTTAAAAATAGACCTTTACTGACAGATTTTTAGTGACGGTGTTATTCCGTAGCTAAAGATCCAATTTATAACCAGATCTGGTTTTTTTCTCTCTCCCCGTTTCTCTCTCTGAAATTCTTCTCTCACCCACCCACCGCCGTTCTCACCTCCGGCGACCCCTCTTGACGGCGACCTACCTCCGGCGACACCCCCGTCCCCCACCTGACGCCCCGCCACCAAGCCTTATACTACCGCTGTCCCACAAAGCCCTCCACTGTCTCCGCGCCACGGAGCCCACCACTGCCACCGCACCACCAACGCCGCCGTCATCGTACCCACCTCGAGATCTGTATGTCTATTGTCCTAAATTAATCTTGTTGTTTATTTTTCAAAGTTGATTGTCAAGCATTTGACCATAATTACACTTCTGCTTGTATAAGCTCTTCTGAATTCCTATGTACGTGCATAAAACATTCGAATTTGTCTTCTCTGCCATGTATAATCTGAATTTGTTGTTAATTTGGACGTTTGGCCATTATTTTATCTTCTGAATTTGTTGATTATGAAGCATTTGGCCATAATCTGAATTTTTTGTTAATTTGTCTTCTCTGTCATGTATAATCTGAATTTGTTGAATAGTCTGAACCTCTTAATTGAACCCTAAATTCAATGCCCCAATTCAACCGTACCCTAAATTGAACTAATTGAACCCTAAATTGAAGTAATTGAACCATAATTAAATCTTAAATTGAATGCTCTAATCCGGGGTCGAACCCTAAATTGATCCCCTAATTGAACCTTAAATTGAATGCCCTAATCCAATCGATGAGCTACTGGAATTATTTTACTCTACTCTTCAAAACAACTTTGGGCGCTTTTGATTTTTGTATACAGAGAGGGTGATGCAAAAGTGCAAACGACTATAAACAAATGTTCTAAAAGACGAGCAATAGAAAGGTCTATGAATTTATATTCTATGGGACTAAATTAATGGCAACCAAACAAATAAAGACACTAAAATTATAATGTATTAAACTCGGTTAGACAAAATTAAAGTTGGGCGTCATTCCAAGAATAGATGAATGCATGACACCAAATTTGGTCAAAGTAGAGATGTTATCCATTGACTAGTTTGGTATAATTATATACATATATACACTGCACTGCTGTCGACAAGTGTCAAGATCGTATATATGGCCACTTACTTAATTGAACACTAAATTGCTGTAATTGAACCCTAAACTACTAATTGAATCTTAAATTGTTGTAATTGAACCCTAATTAAATCATAAATTGAATGCCCTAATCGAATCAAACCCTAAATTAAACTAATTGAACACCTAATTGAATGCCCTGATCCAACCGAACCTTAAATTGAATGCCCCAAATCAATCGAACCCTAAATTGAACTAATAGAACCCCAAAATTCACCATAAATTGAAGTAATTGAATCATAATTAAATCCTAAATTGAATGCCCTAATCGAATCGAACCCTAAATTAAACTAATTGAACCCCTAATTGAATGCCATGATCCAACCGAACCCTAAATTGAAATAATTGAACTCCCTAATTGAACCCTAAATTGAATGCCCCAAATTAACCGAACCCTAAATTGAATCAATAGAACCCCCTAATTGAATCCTAAATTACTGTAATTGAATCCTAATTAAACCATAAGTTGAATGCCCTAATCGAACTGACACAAGAATGCGGTATAGCACCTGAATCTGGAGGACGATGAGGTCGTAACTCTGACGTATAATCAGACGCACGTGCGGAAGAAGGACAAGGACGAGGCGCACCGGGGGGACAACTATATTTCAAATATTGCCCGACGGATTGATGTGAGTCAATTTGTTTAAATTGTTAATTTTTTGTCTTTCTATCCTCAGTGTCTGTTGCGTTAATTAATGTCCTAACATATGTTTATATCACTGTTTTTACAGGCCTCGTATGAATAGCTTAGGGGGTCCGAGGAGCAGTCCGGATAGCCATCAGCGTCCACTAGTACGGGTGCGAGTACTGAAACGTTGAAGCGATGACTGAATATGCCATAGGTCGTCAATCGGCGAAAAGACGACCGCATACGTGGCCTGCCTAGTCGGACTGCTCGTGCGTGACGGGGTGGGAGTGAAGAAGTCAAAGTTGTCCTTCTTTAAAGATATTTGTTCGTCAACGCGCGTCTTGTTCACACGGGGTTAAAATTGACAGTTTGTGTCAATTGTGCGGTACTTCACTTAGAGAGGAGGTTAGTCCATCAATTGAAAACAAAAGGGAGTAAATATCTCACCCCCTAAGGACAGGGGGTCCTACCTATTTTCCCATCATTCTGTCTTTTGTGAACATGCTCCTGAGTAGGCTTATTTATAAAAAAAAATTTTATCAAACGATTTTTAATTTTGGACCTAAACTTCTATGTCGAGTTAAGGCTTGAACATATGTGAAAAAATTAAGAAAAGAAAAATTAATCAAGATCAAGGCTTGAACATATGTGAAAAAATTAAGAAAAGAAAAATTAATCAAGATCAAGGGAACCGACCTCAGTCATGATACAAGCCTGAGAAAAAGTTTGAAGCTAGCTCAAGCTCTTGGCTACCTCATTTGTCTAAACAAATCATAAGTTCTCATTAATCTTGAAAATTTACGAGCTCGAACAATAATTATGAGCTCTACGTGAACCCAAGCGAACATGGATTGAACTAAACGATCTGGAACATGAGCACTTAGTTAAACCAAAAAGTTTTGTAACTTTAAGGTGTTGAAGTTAAAGACTGTTTAGTCTTGATTAAACAAAAAATTAATTCGTAATTTCTTAAGGATTTCCTCACGATTCCAGAGGAAGCTAGAAGCATCGTGTGAATACTATTAGCAATTTAGCATACAGCCCACTCCACTAAGCATGAAGGGGTAAAATAAAGATAATGTAAATCCGTTCCCAAACAGTCCTTTTTAAGTAATTTTATGATTTTTCGAACCTATTTTTGCCCATTTTTCCCCCCACCTATAAACACCGCAATGAAACTTTCCACCGTCACCGGTCGGCCGAAAAGTGTTGCCCTAGTATGTTGATTCATCAATTCTAGTTTATTCTTTTGATTACTACATCTGAATTGCTTTACTCTATCCAGGCAACCTCACGTGCTTCTTGTTGACCATTAAATCTTCTTGCATTTGAAAGCAAACTGGGTTTGTTATCTTTAAGACTTTGACATTAAATTTGAAGCTGAATTTTCCAAAAAAATGGGGTTTTTTTAGTGCCCTAATTAAATGAAATTTTCAGATGGTACAAATGCTTTTCCAGAATTTGAAATTCAGTTTACTATTAGCTAAGTGCTAGAAGCACTAGCAACTCATATAGCACGAGGTATGGTGTTTGATACTTACCGACACCCTGACACCTCCCCGACACCTCCAGGCACATGTCAGACACCTCTCAGCCACCCTTCTGGACACGTGTCGGACATTTCTCAGGGCTGTCCGGATTTTTTTAATTTATTTTAATTTCAAAATAACACCTGTCACAGCACTAAAGACTGTCCTAAGTCGACCGTGCGAAATTTAGCTAAATCAAGCCTCTGCTTGCACGCTAACTCAGCCTATCCCTTGGGCTGGGCGATGTTAAGAGCAAATCAATAAAGAATAAATGAGAGATTAGGAAAATGATATTCACTATATTGTTTGGAAAATGCTACGATGTTTGGATCTCTATATGCCTTGGCCAAGTGAGATCTTAACTATTTATGCTACTCCACCTCTGCAACGGACGGTGTAGATACATTTGATCTACGGTCTACATCCCGTCTCTAGAACTATATACAATAGTATTTAAATATTTACAAATTTTCCTACCTTTCTAGAGTTCTCCTCTAGTCTCTAAAATTATCTCTTATTTACAAGAAGCAAGTGTAGAGAGTTAGTGAACAGTTTTCATAAGCGCTCGTTTCTGATACTTCATGATACCTCATTAAGAAGTGTCGAAATGTACGGAGCCAAAGTACAAATTTTCAAACTTATTTTGGGGTTTGTGCGTAATAATCGACATTTTGGAGCATTTTTAGAAATAAACTTTAAGGAAGCCTAATTAGATCGACCCATAATCGTTGTCTTCTTTCTGAGTCTTCTTCTTACGGCGTCAAGAGGAGAACGAAGCACGACCCACCCAAAGCCGTCGCCGGCGGATCTTGCGTTCGTATCTCGCCGCCATCGCCGGATTCGAGCAACAGGTACCTTCTTCTTTCTCTCTCATCTATTTCTTTTATCCTTCTTTCTCTCTCATCTCTCTCTCGTTTCGGTACATTCGAAGACGACACTATTGATATAGATTGAGCCCTTGGTCGAAGGAAAGAGATAATAATTGTGTGACTTTGTAAGAGTTAAGTAGTGAAGTAGTTTCTTATGACTTTGCAAGAGTTCCCTGTTTCTGTTTGGGCGGTGAAGAAGAGGCGCTTTCCCTGTTTTTGTACCTCTTTGCATGACTTAGTAAGAGTTGAGTAGTGAAGTACTTTGTTATGTATGTACCGTGTTTTTTGTACTATGATGCATTTAAATTTTAAGTATGACTTTTATCTGAGTTGCTTGTTTTGTGGTTATTGATTATTGTTTACTATTCTAGATGTAGAACGTATTTGATATTTAATGAATATATATACATAATAAAAATACATAAAAAAATTTCAACGGTGTCCAAAATCTTTTTTTTTTGGAAATTGCTGTGTTTGGTGTCCCCGTGGATGTTGGTGTCGAAAGTGGTGTTCGTGTCAGTGCTGCTTAGACTAGTAGTAGTCTACAGATATTTCTATGAATGAGATTTACTAGGGTCATTGTTTTAGTAAAACTGGAAGTTTATCTTAATTAGTTTTTCGTGTACACGATTTTCCCAGATATGGAGCTTACATGGTCTTTTAGAGAAAGACACAGTTATTCGAGATTTTAGGTATTTAAATTTTGAATCCTATAATCTGGCCATCTATTCCTAAGTTTAGGGTATGCTCCTCATATTTATGCCACTTAAATGAATATGTAAGCTGCCATAAATCAGCTTGTTAAAGAAGTTTTACATATTTTTAGCAATGTGATTCAGTGAATGTCTCAGTTCACTTGTTGGTCGGTCTCCAGGATACCTAGGATGGGGTATTATTGAGCGGATTGAATGGCTTGGTGGCCTGTGAAAAACTATTAGAGGTTCTCTTTATGTTGGTGTTTGTGATGGAGAAGGTTATTTTTCTTTGTTTGCATTCATTGCCAAAATAAGGAAACAAAAGGAACTTCGAGTTTTAAGTATGATGTATTATGACAATGGAAAAGCAAGATTAGCAAGTGAGGGATTGTTTAGTTAGGAAGAAAGAGGAGTACACTTGAGTTCTTAGTAATCAGTTTCGGTGTTTGGATGAGCTTTGAGTCTTCACTTCCGAAGGTAGAACTACAAAAGTATTCATTCAACTTCTGTTTTTCTCCGTGAGCATGGAGCACCAGACTCCTCTTTCAATTAGCTCTGCTGCTGCTCAGATGCAATAATCTTCTGCCTCTCCCTTTCTTTTTACTCCTCTGTTTGTGAGCATGTTTGTGTACAGTTGGGCCTATAAGTATATAGTTTTTTTTTTTACATGAAAAACCAATGCTTCTCTCTATGGTTGTGGACTTCTGGAGTAACATAGGTTTGGATGCGACAGATGTGTACTTGTTAAAGTTGTGGATGATAAATAACTAGATATAGTTAATGCTGCAACAGTCTGATTATTAGATTCCACTGGAGCTTCTAATAGTTATTCATAACAGCATGGTATACGTTTTCTTTAAGCCCATTTCGTATGTGGAACATACTTAGTTTCAAATACTGCATTTGCATAGTTGTATCCTGTTTAAAGAACAGCCACACATTTAAGCAATACCTTTAGTGAAACTTTATGTCCTTAGGGCTGCTATCTACAAGTTTCTTAACCTTTATATAGCAGACAATATGTGTTGCTTCGTTGGAGTTCTCATAACTTTGACACTTTTAGGCAGTTACTGATGAACGCGTTGACAGTGTTTGCCTTTTACATTTTTAACACCAATTATAACTTGCTAGCTAGATTTTCTCTTACCATCTGTTATGTAGTTCTGTAATTATAGATGATAGTGCATCAGCGATTCTGGTCGCTTACTCATTAAAAAGGAAATAATACTCAAGGTAGATCACATTCTAATCAGCATAAACTGTTAAGGTAGATCATATGGCATTGCATGCTTTTCTGGGAAAAGCTTTGTGTACAAGGTACAAACTGCAGATTTGGCTGCTCTTCTTCGTTTTTGGTATTACCACGTTTAATTGCTTTCTTAACAAATTTTTTAGTGCGGATATAATATTGTAAGGCGATAAGAAAGTTTATCTCTTTCATGTCCTTGGGAAGAGTTCTTACTTACCGCATACAGATTACAGACATTGCCATGCTTGTGACTTGGTGTGGTTGATGATCCATGGTTCATGTAGTTCTTTTTTATCATCATCGTCATCAACAACAACAACTAAGCCTTTGTCCAAACTCAACTGTTTTCCCACTTCTTCTCCGTCGACCTTTCTGTATTATCCTGTCGACTCGGCTTAAAGCATTGTTATAGGGCATCTAAAAACCTATGCTGCATGTAAGTGATGCAGTTGGAATCTTAACCCCGTTAAAGATGCATCCATATCTCTCTTACTGAATGGACCTCCTTAGGCACAACAGAGCCATCCATCAAGCCCTTCTAAGCACCTTACTCCCACTCCACCCTCAATGACATCGGCATGACCGACTGTATGCTGAACAGGGCAAGGAGAAGGCTTCGTAAGCTCCGAGCTACCTCGAATGAATAAATTGGTTATTTACCCACTCTCCAGCCAAGTTGCACATGAACCAGGGCCAGGATCTAATGCCTCCTTAGGTTCTCACTTCATCAAAATAGCCGTTCTTGCTGCTGCCCATAGAAAGAAGCTATCTTTTGGGGGGTATAGAACTTGTCAAACACTTCTTTAATGGAAAGACACTCTAGGACGAACATTTAGTGAAGCATAAAAAGTGCAAACAGATGAGATCCCCTCTTATCCCGTTTCCACCAGTCTATCATTCGTTAGTCAACGCAGTGTGTGTATATGATGCAGGACAAACTTATCCCATTCAGAAGTTCACATTTTTCTAGCCTGCAAACTGATGCAATAAAGAACAACGTCGCTAAAATGTTTTTAAGGGTGAACGAGGGATTGATAAGGCGTCCAATGGTGTGAAGATAGGTAGATACATTTTGTGCTTTTTCCATGTTATAAACCGTATATACTGTCATCAATTGCAAGATAAACATCCACATTTTGCTGTATCAATGTATTCTCACTCAGGTGACTAGGGATCAATAGAAAGTTAGCAATATAGCAAGGACTCCATCTGCCTATTGTGAAGTTAGTTAACTTTATTGAATTTGGCAGCATGGCGCTGATAAATATTAATACCTACACTTACATGGGATAAGAGTAACCTTAGCTCATTGTCCTCTGTATATGTACTGTCCTTGTAGGTGCATGTCTGTTAACTCCAACCCTTGGCTCTATGCTTAGTGGAAGATTTACAAACACGGGGGGTTTTTCATGACTTAGTGTGTCTTCTATGGATTTTTTGTCAAGAGGGAAAGATGCTCAAGTGAGTGTCAGAACTTTCACAAGTTACATTACCGTTGATAAACACAATTTTGCAAGAAATTTATGAATTAGAAAGTAATAAATTGGTGGGTCCAATAAGAAGGATTTCTCAAGGGATAAGCAGATTTCTCAATGAATGCTCACCCTTGACGACAAACCTACACAATTTGAAAAGATCAGAAAGCTGTTTGTCCTGAATTAAAAAGCATCTACTATCTACCCTCAATTTAACCGTAGAAGGGCTTCTGTATGAGAGGAGTCCGTCCACATAAACACTACAGCAGTATGCTGCTTGAGCTAAGTATTCTTCCCCTTCTCCTGTTGATTTGATAATTTCCCTAGATGAAAGGCGGTTGGTCAAGAATGGAGTTGTTCCTCCTAGCATTATTGCTGAGCATGTAATTTTTAACTTGTGGGTGCCCCCTTTCTTTTTTGAGTGTTGTTTTTATGTCCTTCTGGATCAGAAGCATAGTTCTAATGTCGTTATGATCCTGTTTTTATTTCATGAACTGCTTAGGGTCTAACAGGCTTTTGCTTGTTAAAGTGTAGCTTGTATTACGGGAGGATGGGCAGAAAAGCTGGAGGGTTGTATATAAATCCAAAGTCACTTGGGGGTCTCGCCAAACCCTGCACAAAGGAAATGGTAACATTTCTGAGTTGTCTTTCTCTTAACCAAAACAAGGATGATAAGTGTGAACGCCAAAAGGCGCAGCTGAATGCATGCATGGATGCTCAGGTGATTGGACTTTAAGCCTTGCATTTTTTGACTGAAAGATTCTCTTTTATTATTCTTCCCCTTCAGAGAATTATGATAAATAACAGGTAAATTATATAGTTGTTTTTACATTTAGCTTGTGACTACCATATTTGCAGACTGGCAAAAGCAAAAAACCTTGGGGAAGCATAAATTATCACTTGCAGAGGCTTAACAGGGGAAGAAAGTAGTTGTAGTTCAACAGCAGAAAGTGTTTGACTGGCGCATCATAATTTGGTTACTCCATTGTGGTGGCACCTTCAGGCATATGCTTTGAAAAGATTATCAAGTAAAGTCCCACAGATTTTTGTGGGTAAGTTTCCAAATAATGAATAACTTGATCCTCTTAACTAATTTTAGGTATTGCCTGAAGGCATTTGGGAATGTATTTTGATGTGCTAATGTAACTAATCACTAGAACTCATGATTCTGCCTGGATGGATACCCCTTTTCCACCACGCCCAAGCCATTATAGCAACATCCTACTGGAGATGTTTCAGTCTGCTCCCCAGAAATTTAGTGATGATGCTTCCTCCGGTATAAAATAGTGGTAATAGTATTTCCCGTTTTCCCCTGCTGCCGATGACTTGGTAACATGTTTAGGGATGTTGCGTAGGAATGTGATGTGAACAGAACTCAGGAGGGGTGTTGAGGGAATGGACTGGGTGGTTGGGGCCGGGGAATAGGGGAATTCGATATCATCCCCGCCTGAGGTCGAGAGCTCTCTTTTGTTTTGGTAGAACCGAATGTTCTGTTTGGTTCTTAGATTGGTCTTTCCCCGAGGAAAAGCCCCAATTTGTTCTCTGTTTTTCGTCTTTCCTCTTGTTATTCGTGGTTTGGATGACGGGATCTTTCACGTATCTCTCTCAATGAATTTAGTTACACTAGTAAGGTTCATGTGTTTTTCACGTTAAAATAGTGATTGGAAACAAAAATGTTATAGATATTAGTGAAAAACACAAATTTAAATTAATTAGCATGACTACCTTTAAGTAAACCACAATAAGTAAATCAATTGTGAATAGCTAATTAAAGACCCGAAGCATAAAAAGCTTATTATAGAAAATATGGTCTCACTTTTAAATGCGGATAGCTAATGTCAATTATTAACGATATTTATCATTTCATGTTATAGTTGTTTCTTTTGTCACATCATGTTGTCATTAAAGAGAATCCTAATTATTTCATATTACATCTTGTTTCAATGTATATTGCTATTATATCTAATTTCAAATTTCAAATATCTTTTACAAGTATTTAAATATTTTTTATCAACCGTTACACGTTTGGCATTACAGTAATAAATGTGAAGAACGTGTTCTAGAGACAATTTGACACATATTTAATGTGTAAAGTGTATATATTGGAGTTATTCAATCTCTTTGTAATATAATTCTATGATATGTATATAACTTAGGAAGTGTGGGATGACATGTAGAAAGTGAGAAGAAATGTGAATCGTACTTAAGTAATATTAACAAAAGTTCAAAAGCCCAAGAACAATTGTAAAAAGTTAAGTGTATGATGAAAAGAAGTTGGGATTAAATATATGAATGACAAATTTTTTAGAACAAAAGGACTCAAGGGTTTAAATGTTGTATCTTTAAAAGTAAGAACTAAATGAACTGACCTAGCAAGACATATATAATTTGAATTTTAAATGTTGTATCTTTAAAAATAAGAACTAAATGAACTGACCTAGCAAGACATATATAATTGAATTGTTTAGGCAACAAATATAGTAATTATAACTTTCAAGAATCCTGTTAATTTTTTTACCTTTTATTTAAAGCATAATTTAGGACTTCACTTTTTCCAGCAAGAATATCCAAGTAAAGTTGAAAATATCTTATTGAGGACTTTAGTTCATCCATTATTCATCTTGTTTGTATCGAATGACTATTTCTTGTAACAATGGCTAAGGCTGTGGGAGGTCAAAATATTCTCTCTACTTTATTTCCTTTTCGTAATGATCCAGTCTTATTCAAATTTGTATGTATCTCTTATTTAAAAGTTAAAGTACAAAGCAAGTCTTTTTTCGATTTTTTTCCTAGCTAAAGTTCTAAATTTCAAGTACATTTTGTCTAAAGTTACATTATCTTAGTGTTATTTTCTTTTTTCTCTTCAACAATCTGTACTATACTCTAAAGCTCTCTTTGTAGTGTACTCTAAAACTCTCTTTAACCTAACATGACCTTGTTAATATTAGTAATACGTATTTGGCTATTAATTTTGTTATGCATGTAATTCAGGATATATTTGTCACAAGATTTTTACTTTTAGCACATATTATTTATATGATAATACTCCATGCAATTATCTGAAAAGCCAATATGGTACTATGTCAATAAATTTAGTTTGCAGCACATGCAAGAATTAGTAGATGTAATAGCCCGTTCACTTTCAAAAAATAAAAAAAGAACATCCCTGGACTTAAGAACTTTCTTCTAAGGAGCAGTAGAATTAAGTAGAATTAAGGTGGTCTTTTTTATCAATTTTGATGTATGCAAGTTTCAAGTTGTAGAATTAAGTAGAATTAAGGTGGTCTTTTTTTATCAATTTTGATGTATGCAAGTTTCAAGTTAAGTTTAGACATTTTTTTTTTCAAGTCAGCAGAGACTTATATGATGAGGCTTAATCCACACACGCGTTTTGGTTATTTTTTTATCAGTAAAGGATGTATTAGTAAACTTTTGATTTCTTTAGTGACAAAATGTTTAAATTTAGCCAATAATGTTTTAATTGATTACCAAATTACTAGGAATTCTGGTAGGTTTTAAATTTATAAATAAATGAAAAAGGAAATCTTAATAACATGGTCTTGATGATTATACAAGCATTGCTCTTATGGAATTTAAGCTTGTAAATGACATGTTTTCGGTGTTCATTAATTACGAAGATGGATGTACTAGTGTGTCCTTAAGTTTATCTAGCTGAGTATGTGATTATACTTGCAAATTTTATATTATTTGTCCAACTCTAGCTTACCAAGTATTGAACTGCTAAAAAAAAAGTTCTTGAAGATATTTATTAATAAAACGCAAATAGAACTCATCAACAATTTCAAGTTTAAGATAACGTGATTTAATGCAAGTTGTTTGTATCTAAAAATTATATGACTTAGTTGTTTACAAGTTTTCTATGTTTGTAAAAACTCTTATGTATGAAAAAGGTTGAAACTTCTAATATAAATACAAATCAAGTAGTTTTTTTATGAATTTTTTTAACAAAAAGTCAAAAAACACCTCTAATTTTAACAAACTCTGAAATTCAGACAAGATTTTTTAGTGAAAGAAAGTAAAAAAAATAGTTTTAATTTTATAAAGCTCTCAAGTCAAAAATGACTTAGAGAAAAAGGTTTCATTCTATGCTGAAAGTCGAAAACATCTTCAATTTAAAATCAATTCTAACCTATATAGAAAGGGCATTTTAAGTAATACTTCTTCCGTCCCTAAGAGTAATCCATTTGATTTTGCACATATATTAAGGATTTAGGTTATATATTGTGTATATTTCTCATTTTACTCTTTAGAGAAGGGGGAAAATAGTGGGTCATGAGAGAGAAAATTGGTTGGTAAAGTATTAAATGTGGAGAGAGAAATAAAATAAAAAAGTGAAAAGTAGTGGGCTGGAGAGAGAAAATGAGTTGGTAGAGAATTAAATGTGGTGAAAGAAAATGAATAAAAAAGTATAAAAGGATAAATATATAAAAATGCATAGAAAATCTTTCCTAATTTAGAAGTGATCAATTTTGTGGGATAACTCGAAAAAGAAATATGATCAGTTTCTTTGGAACGAAGGGAGTACAAATTTTGAAAAAGTGAGTTTTCAAGAAAAAAAATGTTTAGTCGTTTAATCCTCTAGGATCATATTTATACGATGGGATTTCACACCGTTTTAGTTAAATTCATGCTATCTTGTCACTTAAAGATTTATTAATTGAATGTTCAACGTCTTTAATGACAAAATGTTAAAATTTAGCTACAAATGTTGTAATTTAGCTTCATCCTTCTAAAAGTCAAAATGACCATTTATTTTT
The DNA here is from genome assembly GCA_033070095.1 of Escallonia herrerae. Lineage (NCBI taxonomy): Eukaryota > Viridiplantae > Streptophyta > Magnoliopsida > Escalloniales > Escalloniaceae > Escallonia > Escallonia herrerae. The sequence goes on along the minus strand of JAVXUP010000665.1, from coordinate 186,586 downwards.
TGTAAGATAAATTACATATGACACTCTTGATGTCTACCCGAGACTACACACAACTACAAAGTATTTTTATTACTCCCCACTCCCTGTGGTTTGTCATTCTATTATATAAAACCCACGTATTGTCATGAAAAATTAGGGCACCAACATAAATTTATTACGATATATAAAAAATGCCTTTAGGTCTTCCTCATTTTTCTTACCAACCACCACAGCCGAAGGCTTCAGCCTATCACTGCCCATCATGGAGACCTTCACTGCCCATCACCACTGACGCCCAGCCCAGCCACCACGAACCACCTTCTGCCCATCACACATGCACATGCAAACACATCGCTGCACCACCCCTATCATTTCTCGGCCACCACTGCCCAAATCAAATCCACCACCGCCCCACCCCCCATTCATTTTCACCACCCACCACCAACACTGATATTCACAACCACCACTAAGCTCACTTTACAAATTTTGTAGATTTGTAATCACCTAACAACAATCCTAAGAAAATTGATTTTTAAAAAAAAAAAAACACACACGAGCACACGAAGATTCATCCAAAATTAAATTTCAACGATAGAGTTTTCGTTCCTTCACCAGCCCAAAGCTGATCCAGGTGGATCTTGTAATGGTAATTGGGTTATGGATCCGGCGGTAGTGGTGGTGGTGGGGCAACGGGGGAGAAGGGGTTCACAGTGATGCCGTGGTGGTTCGCTTGTGTGTGTATGAGAGAGAGAGAGAGAGAGAGAGAGAGAGAGAGAGAGAGAGGTTGGGATGGCGTTTGGAGAGGGGGTGACGATTGGGTGAATTTATCTGTTTATGAAGGGCATTACCTTCTTTTCATTGATTCCGTTAACTGAAAAATAAAAATGTATAGTTTAGTGTAACAAAAATACTTCGCAGGCATCTTGTGTAGTTTTAGATAAACGTCAGGATTGTTGTATGTTATAGGTTACCCATTTCTGTAAATATTTTAAGAAATAATGTTTAGCCCTTTAACCCATTGGGATCATTTTGTATGATATTTTGAGGCACAATGGAACATATAAAGAAAATAACATGATATCATGTAAGTAAGAATACTTTAGTATCTTAAATACAAACTTAAGAGTATTTATTTGGGATGAACCCAAATTATAATTAGAGTAGAATGGTTCGATCCAACGCTTCTTAAAGTTATGATTATATGTACATTTAAAAAACACCTAGAAAATTAGAGGTTTCGATGGTTTCCTTACACTAATACATCTGTATTCAAAATATACAAATAAAACTCAATTTAACAATTGCTTCAATATATTAATATGCTTGTATTGAAATTTATATACATGCGCAATAATTGAAAGGCTCTGAAAAAATCTATTATATACAACTTGTTTTCTTCAATCAAATTTGATGGAGAAGACGTGGTAGCTATAGAGTTTTGATAGAATTTTTCAGTAATGATTTTCAAAGGGTATGCAGCAAGTTTTAAGGGTGATTTATGAGATTTTTACAGGTCTTTTACTATTTTTCTTTTGTAAAAATTAAAATAACCCTTAACTCTAATAAAATCATATATTTCAAAGAGCATATTTTAAGTTCTTTCTTTTTTTTGTAAAAGTCAAAGCAACCCTTACTTTTAATAAGAGCATATTTTCTATTAAGGGTATGATAAGAAAAAAGTTTGATATCTTTTGAGAAGTCAAAAACACCCTTACTTTTTAATGACACTCTTATCCATAAAAGGGTATTTAATAGAAAAAAACCATTTTAAGTTAATAACACCCCTAATCAATATTAATCTCTTATAAAGACTTTAATTTAATAAGGATATTCTAAGAAACAAAAAGATCAATAATTTAATTTCATCCATACTTTTATATATGAGATATTGATATAAATTAAAAACTCTGCACGTCTTTGGCTAAAAAGAATCAAATCCGTAAAGCCTAAGCAACGCGAAACAGCCTACCGCGTGGGCACATAATACTAGGCCTACATTCATACCCTGCAGACCTCTTGGTGTGAAGACTACACCAGCCAATTTCCAAATAAGTGGCAAAAAAAAACCACCCTTTAAGGGCACTGTAATGCCCGAGCTAAAGATGCCAGGAACCATTAACCATTTCCACACTTAAAAAGAAGGGTTAACTACGCCAAGCGCCCTCAAGTTTATCCGTACTAGCGTTAGGTATTATAAAATTTATTTTAGCTATTTTGCGCTGTGAACTTGCATAAGTCTGACATTAACACCCTTCCGACTATATTTTTGGGCAAAGAACTGGCTGGAGAGCTGAATTGGCTCAACTTTTTTTTTTTTTTTTGGGGGGGGGGGGGTGGCCTTTCTTTTCCAATCCGGCATCACCCCTATCTCTCCACACCAATACCACCACCATCCAGTCCTCTTCTTAGATGTCTCAGGAGGTCGCCCTCGATCTCAGGTCTGACCCCATCAACAGTTTCCCGTTGTCCACTACGGGACCAACCTTGGCGACACGAAGCTCTTCTTTGGAAGAAGATTGGTTGCGCCAGCCAAGGACGACTACCGGCACACACCCCTTTGCCCTTGTGTCGTCTTTGGTCTTAGGTCCCAAGCCCCTGGGACACCGCCCCACGACCATCATCGAAGCAATCACCACCGCAGGCTACACGTCGTCAACCAAATCACCACAACCCAACGATCTTTAATCACCACACCATGCCTCATGCTACCAAATAGACGCACCGCTACACCAAATGTGACAATCGCCATCACTACTAATCAGTCACTGCGTTCAACAATCACCACACACACCACCTTGGCTATTGGATTTGGAAGTGGGTTCTACATGCAGTGGTAGATAGCGGGGAGGTGGTGGCGGCAGATGTTATGGTTGTTGATAGGAGTATGTAATGGCGATAGGTGTGGTAGTTGATAAGGAGGTGATGGCGGCAGATGTTATGGTTGTTGATAGGAGTATGTTATGGGGTAGGTGCGGTGGTTGATAAGGAGGTGGTGTGGATAGGTTTGGTCGATGTGGTTTCCAGTGATGGGTTGAAAGTTAAGGAGATGAAAGGGAAAAAAAAAAGGCAAAACAAAAAAAGGAAAAGTAAAACTTCAATTTAATGCAAATTGTGAAATTCCCATAGTAACCCTGAAAATTTTGCGACCTCATCAGTTACACAGATTTTGGCCACGATTTGGTAAATTTGATTCAGATAAGCTATACATATGCAAATTTGTGATGAGAGCTAACTAAACTAAACTTATTCGTAATGAGAGCTAAGACTAACTAAAATAAACTTTATGATGCCAAACGCTATCACAAATTTTTAACCCTAAGAAGAATGGGAGTAACGCTCTTCACAAGCAAAAGCTGATGCCTCTAAAATTCGTAACTGGTTCTCCAGACCTTCGAAGAACAGAAGGAATGCCTAGACTATGACTGAGCATCAACCGTTAAAAACTTTGATTACCTTAACAAAGGCTAATAATGGGTATAAGTGGTAGGAATATTAGCCATTATCCTTGCCGGACCTACGGAACTCTAAAATACCCGACGACAGAACAGATGCAATGATCTTTCAATCCAGAAAAAGTAAAGTATCAGAGGTTTATAACCGGAAAGAGATTCTATATCAAAGACCAAAATCCCAGAACCAAAAGTAGCTGGCACCACAACAGCACCAGAAAAGAAAAGAAACAGGAAAGCAACAATTTAACTACTGATAAAATCCCCCTAGTCAACCTCCTCAATCTTGGGGCCAGCACCACTTCCACCAGCTGAAGGAGCCTCATCATCCATGGGAGCGCCTGCTTCACCGCCAGCACCCTGGTACATCTTGGCAATAATAGGGTTACAGATACCCTCAAGCTCCTTCATCTTATCTTCAAACTCATCAGCTTCAGCAAGTTGATTGCTGTCGAGCCACGAAATGGCCTGATCAATAGCATCTTCAATCTTCTTCTTATCAGCTGCGCTCAGATTAGCACCAATCTTCTCATCCTTTACCGTGTTCCTCATGTTATAGGCATAATTCTCCAAAGCATTCTTGGCCTCCACCTTCTTCTTGTGCTCCTCGTCCTCTGCCTTGTACTTCTCTGCCTCCTGTACCATCTTCTCTATTTCCTCCTTAGATAGCCTGCCCTTGTCGTTGGTAATTGTAATCTTGTTCTTCTGTCCTGTCGTCTTATCCTCAGCAGAAACATTTAAGATGCCATTGGCATCAATATCGAAGCAGACAGTGATTTGAGGCACACCCCTGGGGGCTGGTGGGATGCCAGAGAGCTCGAATTTACCCAGCAGATTGTTGTCTCTGGTCCTTGTTCTCTCACCCTCATAAACCTGGATCAAAACACCGGGTTGGTTATCAGAGTATGTGGAGAACACCTGCTCCTTTTTGGTGGGTATGGTGGTGTTTCTTGGGATCAAGACAGTCATGACACCACCAGCAGTCTCCAAACCAAGGGATAGTGGCGTGACATCCAACAGCAAGAGGTCTTGCACCTTCTCATTCCCTTCACCACTCAAAATTGCAGCCTGAACAGCCGCACCATAAGCAACAGCCTCATCAGGGTTGATACTCTTGCAAAGTTCCTTCCCATTAAAGAAGTCCTGCAACAGCTGTTGTACCTTGGGAATTCTGGTGGAGCCACCAACAAGAACAACATCGTGGACAGAGCTCTTGTCCATCTTGGCATCCCTCAAACACTTCTCCACCGGTTCCATACACTTCCTGAACAAGTCCATGTTAAGTTCCTCAAATCTGGCCCGGGTTATAGTTGTATAGAAGTCGATCCCCTCAAACAGAGAATCAATCTCAATGGTGGTCTGAGCAGTGGAGGAGAGCGTCCTCTTTGCCCGCTCACAAGATGTCCTCAACCTCCTCAAGGCTCTCGGATTACCACTGATATCCTTCTTGTTCTTCCTCTTGAACTCCTGAACGAAATGGTTCACCATTCTGTTATCAAAATCCTCACCTCCAAGATGGGTATCTCCAGCTGTCGATTTAACCTCAAAAATACCCTCTTCAATGGTAAGCAGGGAGACATCAAAAGTGCCGCCACCAAGATCAAAGATGAGCACATTTTTCTCACCAACGCTAGAAGCCTTCTTGTCAAGACCGTAGGCAATTGCAGCGGCAGTTGGCTCATTGATAATACGCATGACATTCAGTCCGGAAATTACACCGGCATCCTTGGTAGCCTGGCGCTGGGAATCATTGAAGTATGCAGGAACAGTGACAACTGCATTCTTAACCGTTGATCCAAGGAAGGCCTCGGCAATCTCCTTCATCTTTATAAGCACCATAGATGATATTTCCTCTGCAGAAAATTGCTTCTCTTCACCCTTGTAGTTGACAACAATCATTGGTTTGTCACCAGCTCCAGGAATGACCTTGAAAGGCCATAGCTTGATGTCACTCTGAACAGAGGCATCGCTGAATCTCCTACCAATAAGACGTTTTGCATCTGATCAAAAGAAACAAAGCAAGCAAACTCAGAACAGAACATAGGACCTGCCTATACATGTAACAAGGTTATTTATTTTTCATTTACAAACAGCATTAAATAGGTTTAATCTAGGTCTCAGACATCCAAGGAAGGATCGGAGCAGCATGAGCTCTCAAGCCCGGCGAAGGGGAAAGCTCCATCAGGCGGCCCTGCAAATGTTTGAGAAAAGCCTTTGGATTGTCATCATCGAACCAAATCAAAACTCCGGAATCACAGCCCACGTAGCCCCATATTTTAAAAACTTAAGCAACTGGAAAATCAATTGACTGCAGTGAGACAAATCACATTAAGTAAGAGATAATTACACTTTACACCCTTAAGTCCAACACACCAAAAGAATACATGACAAAAATTTCATATTCCTTCTATTCAGACCCCACAAGAAAAAAAGAAAAAATGATTCGGAACAATCTCTTTGGGAATAAGTTAATTTCCTGCATCAAACAAAAATTTCAGAAATGAAAACCATTGTGACTAAATGATATACATATAGCATGCGAGACAGTGTTAGATATGCTTTATCTATTGGGTCTCAGACATCCAAGGAAGGACTAGAGCAGCATGAGCTCTCGAACCCCCCTAGGCGAAAGCCCTATCAGAACGGCCCTGCGAAAGCTTGAGAAAAAGCCTTTGTATTGTCATGAAAGAACCACATTAAATTCTGAGTTTCCCGCTAATAGTGAACTACACACAACACAAGCACACACATTGTGCGCCCTTAATGTCCATTCCTGAATATAATTGAAATATCATCAATCACATTATGCATGAGGCCCCGTTGACTACGTACCAGAAACAAATATATAAAATTATGCACAGCAAAAGGGACACATGCATAGAGATCCGTTAATTTCCACCGCCTTCGAATAAAAGAGGGGCCGAAGACGAATCAAATCTAAAACAATCCAAAGAATCACAACCAACAAACCCTAAAAGCATAATCCACCAAATGATTGCAAGATCCAAGCCTATTTTACTAAACATCATTCCCGTTATATTCACAAACATAGACACGTACTAGAGATCCGAGAGCGCAAGCCTTACCGAAGACGGTATTCGTAGGGTTCATCGCCACCTGATTCTTCGCTGCATCGCCGATCAGCCTCTCGGAATCAGTGAACGCCACGTAAGACGGCGTCGTTCTGTTCCCCTGGTCATTGGCTATGATCTCGACACGGTCGTGCTGCCAAACGCCGACGCAAGAGTACGTCGTGCCGAGATCGATTCCGATCGCCGGACCTTCGCCTTTTCCGGCCATAACTACTCAAATCAAAATCTTAGCGGATCGAGAGAGAAGAAAGATATCAGAGAGAGAGAGAGGGCTCGGGTTTGAAGTGATTTTTACACGCAGTGTGAGGTGGTGTGTGTGAGGGTAGGAGTGCTTATATAGAGGCTCCTGCTGTGGGCAGCGTGTTTCCAGGTGATTCGAGAATGTTCGCGCTACTGTTTTTTCCCTTCTTTTTTGTGATTTGAAAACGTGTTGAAAGACTAGAGATTTTGTTTTCTTAAAAGATGCCACGTGACCTGGTCATATGTTGAGGTCGGCTGCGATTTGCCGCGACCGCCGCTTATTGGTTTGTGCCTTCGTGTTTGGTCGGCATCGTTGGATCGTTTTTGGCCGCGGGTACATGCAACCATCCATTCAACGGTAACCACACAACCAACGGCACGCTGCATATATATTGCTCCGTATTAGAAAGAAGATTTTGACTGCAATAGTTTACGAGGTACAGTGTACTGATCAATTGATTTTTGCTGAATATTATTAGTTTTATTTTTTTTTCCATCTTTTGATGTTTATTTTTAGCCGCATTTTTTAACATCGCTAATTACAAATAACCAAACGTATTCAACAAACATAATTTGTTGTTATATGGGAGGCTCTTTCCGGCTGTTAATAGCAACCAGAATTCTTTGAACACATTAAGGCATTACAAAGCCAACAAAAGAACTTGATGAACTTTAGAAACCGAATAAGAATTAACTATTCGATTGACCACTATACTATTAACCAAATTCAAGTTTGGTTACTAAACTTTAGTTTGTGTCAAAGTGACCACTGAACTCGTCAAGTCACTCTGTTAGACTCCGTCAGTCCCAAGTCTGTTAAGTGACTTCATCCAGGAGTAAATATGTCATTTTAGTTGATTCTTTTTTCTTTCTCCCCAGATTTCCCTTTCATGACCAACACCACCACCAACCACCTCCAATCACCAAGCACAACCACACCATCAACCCAACACCACCACCAACTACCAAGCACAGCCACACCTCCACCACCAACTGCCAAGCACAGCCACACCTCCACCACCAACTGCCAAATACAACTACAGCACTCCATCCCCATCCTCCCGACCCATATAATCCTGCACATACACCAGTGGTAAATCTAATGCCGACCATGGATCGCCTGCGCATACAATCCCACACCTCCACGTACACAAAATCAATAGCTAGCCATCACCATTACCCCGTTAGATTTAAGCCCTGCCCCTACCTAAGATCTTATGATTTATCACCGTCACTAGTGATGAAGTTGTGGCGGTGGAGATGGGATTGACGGTAGTTGGGTTTTAGCAGCGATTGGGTGATGACGGTGGTGTTTGCTGGTGCAGGCACAGAGTTAGAGGGAAAAAGGATTGATGGAAGGGGGAGGGAGGGAGATCCACCGAAAAGTGGTCACTGGATTTAAATGATCGAGGAGGAGGGGGAAAGGGTAGGGGATTGAAGGTGCCAGCGATTACTGCTTGTGTTTTAGGGCTAGTGGTGGCGGCGGTGGTTGGATGGTGATGGCTACGGGTAGTTGAGTATTGGCGGTGGTTGGGTAGGGTGGTAGGTAGCAGGCATGGAAGGAAGAAGAACATGAAAATAAAAAAGAAAACTAGAGAAAAATTGATTCTTTCTGTTTTGACAATTTTGCCTCTAATTTCACCCCCACGTGCCTCGCACATGGGCGCTTAACGTGCCAAAATTAACAGAGTAGGCCAATTGAATTAATATAAGTTGAAAAATTCAATGACCACTTTCACACAAATTAGAGTTCAGTGACAAAAGTTGAATTTACCTAATAGTACAATAATCAACCGAATAGTTTTATTTTTTTGCATCTTTAATGTTAATTTTTAACCATACTTTTTTAACATCACTAATTATAGATAACCAAACGCGTTTAACAAATATAATTTGTTGTTATATGGGAGGCTCTTCCAACCGTTAATAGCTGCCATAATTCTTTGAACACGTTAAGGCATTACAAAGCCACAAAAGAACGCAATAAAACTTAACAAACCGAGTAATGTCCATTGTTGATAAAACTTAGCAAATTGAGCAAAATAAACAAAATGCCAACAAGAGCAAACACCAATTTTCATCAAAGCAGCCAACAATAGTTGGAACGTCAACTATGATACCTGCAAGTTGTATTTTTGGATCCATTGAGTTGAACATACATACAACCTACTCTTAATTCGAAGAGAGTTGTTTCTAGCGTGATCTGAATCTGGACAAAAAATTCACTGTAAACATAAGCGGCGGATCTACCCTAAGGCCGCCCAAGTGCCTTGCCCCACCCGCTTCCCAATTGGAGCCCACACATTGTATTTGTACTTTTATTGTTTCTTGTGGCAATCCAAACCCAAAGGACACATTTGTTGGTAAATCCATAAGCAATTAGGAGGCTCATGACCAAAGGCCATAATTGCAAGCCTTATAAACATAAATTGCAAGTTATAACTAAGTCCCGTTTTTGATTTATTTCTCTCTTAGGATAAAAGAAGTATGAAAATCAAATTGAATATGTCGTGGATTCCATCCCAAACAAAATGATTTTTAAAAATCAGAAATAATTGATTGTGTTGCAAAAATCATATTAGTTTTTATTAGAAGGTCACAAGAACCTTTTTTTTTATAATCTAATTTGAAGTATTGCAAACTTCTAATTTGGCTAAAAAGTTTAGCAATAATTGGAGGCTTTATAATCAATAGGTGTTATGAATGAACCAATCAATATGCTTGTATTAACACTACAAGAAAAAAAGCTTTTAGCGACGGAGAAATCCGTCGCTAAATGTTTTAGCGATGGATTTACTGTTGCTAAAAGTCCTTCGTATAAAAGCCCGTTACTAATAGTTTGGCGACGGAATTTTTAAATCCGTCGTGTAATATTTAAGTTTTTGCGACGGATTTATTTATTAATTAGCGACTGAATATCCGTCTCTAATTATATTTTAAGTATTTTAATTTAATTTTTTTATTAAATTAGCGACGGAATAAATATTTTAGCGACGGAATATTTCGTCGTTAAATGTTTTATTTAGCGACAGAATAATCTGTCGCTAAAAACGGATAGTAATAAAAAACTTTTAGCGACGGATATAATCCGTCGCCAAAAGTCAAAATTTTTTTAAAATATATATATATATTTTTTATTTTTCTAATGCCCAAACCTGTAATAAAAAAATCAATCCTCAACAACAACGCGCAATAATCAATACACAAAGAAATATGTAAAATTAATCATAAAAAAGACTCATTATGTACAAGCTAGGAACCGGATACAGTTGGTTAGGGGAGGGGAGAAGAGTACAAGCCGGGCGTGGGGGCCGGGGGGGGGAAGCTGGGACCGGGCACGAGAAGGGGCTCATCAGGAGTTGCCGAGTCCCTGATCTGGATCCTGCTGATTCGGAGCCTGCTCGACATGTCCAGCTGCAGTACCCTGCTGATCCTGCTCCCTGATCATCCTCAACACCACAGTAGCAATGCGAGCCATCTCCTCGTAGTCCAACGGATGCCGAGGAGCCGGTGTTTATGGAGGGGCAGTGGGGGTGAGGTCACTCCTATCACGGCACGAGCAGTCCGACTAGGCAGGCCGCATATGCGGCCTTTTGGCCAATTGACGACCTCCGCCGTATCCAGCCATCGCTTCATCGCCTCAGTACTCGCACCCGTACTAGTGGACGCTGATGGCTGTCCGGACTGCTCCTCGAACCCCCTAAGCTGTTCATACGAGGCCTGCAAAAAACAGTGATATAAAGATATGTTAGGGCATTAATTAATGCAACAGACATTGAGGATAGAAAGACAAAAAATTAATAACTTAAACAAATTGACTCACATCGATCTGCCGGGCAATATCTGAAATATAGTCGCCTGCTCGGTGCGCCTCGTCCTTGTCCTTCTTCCGCACGTGTGTCTGATTATACGTCAGAGCTACGACCTCATCGTCCTCCAGATCCGGGTGCTCGACCGCATTCTTGTGTCGGACGATGTCGTGTGGCACCGACCCCCCCGTGTGCGTCGGATCTCTGTTCTGTCTGTTCTCAGCCCCGCACTTACTCTTGGCGTCCCAACCTGGATCCGCAGTCCACCGATCTATCATCGTCATCCATACAGTCGGAGATATCCAATGTGGGGGATATCTCGTCATCTCCGTCATTGGGGCACCCTCGGGCAGCATCTTCTTCGCCCGGTCCCTTGCGTCGTGGAGCCATCGGCGGTAATTTTTGCCGATGTAAGCAAAGAAGGCCTGCTGCCCCAGTGCCTGCTGCTCAGGTGAGTCAAACGTGAACCCCTCCTGTAAGGCATTCAATAACACAAATTAACTACAAAAAACAAACTCTAATTAAACAAATATTATCGCTGAAAAAAATACTTCACCGTACCAGCCACTCCTCCCATAGGGACTCCCTCGCAGCGACATCCCAGTCCTTCCAGTACAGGCGTGGCTCGAAGAATCGGCCCTTCACAAGAACGCCGATCTTCGTCCTCACCTGATTCTCCAGGATCCTGCCAAAGAAGTAAATAAATAAATTAATACAGTTCAAATATAAATTAACACCCCAAAATTATAAATATAAGGCATGATGTGATATTTTTTTTACTTACAAGCCCTTCTGGGTGAGCGTAACTCTCTGTTTATGCTGGGGGTCGATGCGTACCCCGCATGTCGGACCATGGCCTCGTCGAGATCCTAAAAAACACCAACATTAATACAGTTTAAATATACTTTAAACATAAGGCTAGCGAAAATGTACTAAACACCGTTATCAACTATACCTGTGGTAGAACCCACGGAAGAAGGAGAATCAATGCCCGTGTGGGATGAATCTGCGTCGGGCTGGGGCGACGGCGACGGTTGGGGCTGGCGCTGGGGTTGGAGCTGGGGCTCCATCTGCTGTACACGATCACCTCTGTGCCTCGTCATCAGTGGGCAATGACGAGGTGGGACCCACCGGGGAGGAATCAGCTCGGCGTCCAAGGATCTTTAGCGACGGATTAATACCGTCGCTAAAAATCCGTCGGTGAAGGTCTGACTTTTACCGACAGACTTTTTAGCGATGCTTTTATTCCGTCGTTTAAATAATTAAAAAAACCTTCAGAAAATACTAATTTTTTTAAAAAAATTGGCGACGATAACTCTGTCGCTAAAAGTTCGCCGTTAAGAGTCCATCTGCAAATACTTTTACCGGCGGTGACTTCCGTCGGTAATAGTATTAAACTACGGATTTTTAACGACGGGATATTCCGTCGCTTAAAGGCCTTTTTAGCGACGGAATACCTTCCGTTGCTAAAAATCCGTCACAAAATACATATTTTTATGTGGTGTAAGCATATGACGAGAATCAAAATCAGGGAGGAAAGACCATAATGCCAGGAATTTTTTTTAATAATATTTAGAGGAAGACGGATGCTTTGCTATGCCATTGAAAGATGTGGTTTTGTAAATTTTTACCATTTGTTGATTTTCCTTTTCAAACACGGTCAAATCCACCACTACCTACTACCTCCATCATCCGCTGCCTCCACTATTGACCGTTCACCACCATAATCACTGTTAGTCCTTACCAGTGACCCATCACCGCGTTCCATCACAACCACGCCAGCCCACTACAAGTCGCCCTACCTACCATCGCAACTCCCATCATCGCAACAATGAACCACAGGTAGGATCTAACAAACCATTGTTAGGTTTTAAGGACAATAGGGGGAGGGTGTATTCCATTGACACTCGTTGTTTTGACGACATGATGACGGGATGGCGACCGGGGAATGGTGGTGACGGTGAGGACGGTGACGATGGCCGGGGGAGAAAGAGAAAACAGTTAGGGATAACACTAGTATTATTATAAATTAAAAAATTAAATGACCTCTGAACTAGTACATTCACGCTAAAACAAGGGCATGATTAGTTATCAGTTGACATAGAGAAGTTCTGTATCACATGGCAACACATCTAATTTTTTCTGTTTTCTAAGCATATTAGTGTTTTAAGTGTACAGGATCAAGGATCCGCCCCTGTCCAAGGTAGACCCAACACAAGTAATTTATTAACATATCCCACTACTGAGTCAGAGCCCAGTCACGACCAAGGACACCGAGAAACGACCTGGAGACAGGCTAGCCACTAGTTAGTAATATCGTCACCACGATATCCACCCTAATGAAGGATCTTCTATTTTTGTAAAAAAAAAAATGACCCGTAGAGAGCTCCATCCTCGTCCATGCAACTATAACTCTCAATAATACATGTAATTAAAGTTATCTTTCATGGACGACAAATACCACCATCAACGCCGAATCCATCCCACCATATCAACTGAATCTAGATTGAAGACCATTTAGTGCTAAAATTGAACCTTAAAACAAATAAAAAGCAGACACAACAATCTGGCAAATATGTTTCTATGAGAAAGTTTTGAGACTGAGAGACAGAATATGAACACTTTGCTCCATTTATTTTGCACTTTGAAAGCTTTAACTCCAGGTTGCATTTGATATATTATACAAAGTTTACAAAAGTGATGCCAATTTAGAAAATTTACCATATCCAATTCAATATATATTATAGTAAAGTTGAAACTGAGAGAACGTTGCCATATCATTATCTATTTGAACGTCTTCTCCTCTTGCCATGTAGAGTTAAATCAATTGGTTACATAAAATCAATTTGTATTACTTACAAATTTTAAATGTTGAATTCTAGTTTTCTATTCCATTTTATATCTTTCTTGCTTTCCACATCTGAAACTCTATCATTTCATCACGTCTCCAAATTTTTAGACCTTTTAGATTGAAAGGGTTTAATCACTTTTGACCATTTTTCAAAGATATTATTCTCATACTATACAGCCATTAATATATTATTTCTCCGTCCATTGGAATGCTCTAAAAATCTGCAACCTTACTTTCTGGCATCTTTCAAGGCCATTAATTATACCCTCAACTATTTTTAATATTTTGTCCACTGATTGTCGTAAAAACCATACGATTAACATCACATTTATTTAAAACTCTAAATTATAGATCGTTCCATCCTAACTTTCTACCATATTTACTAAAGCGTAGTTGAAACTTCATTGTAATATTTTGATAATTTTAGCCTATCAATTATCATCACCTTAATTTTTAATATAACTAGATATAAAAACCATGAGTACACTTTTTCCTCACGGCCATCAAAACCAATTCCAACAAGAAGTAAGTCTTCGTATCTCTTTCTAACAAGTAGCTTTTGCTTGAATTCGTAAGTTAGCCATGCGATGTCATTTTTTCCACTTTCTTTCGCTCAATATTGTTTTGGTCAATTGTAACATCCCAAAAATTTAAGGCTAGATTTATGGTAAGAATTAAAAAAAATCCCAACTAATAATCAATCTATTGGACCTTTAGCGACAAATTAATGAATATTATACATTATATATCCTTAGCAAAATCTTTTTGAAACCATAAATTATAATTTAATAGTAGCGGTAATAGGTGATACCGATTTAGGTCTAGTGATGATTAGCGTGACCGTATTTTTTCGGCACTAATTAGCGATGATTAGTGAAGCGGGATTAGTAAAATAATGTAAATCCTTTAATTTTGGAAAGAGGGAACCAATGAGAGAAATAAGTATTTTACTTATCGAGTAGAGATAAATATATGGAAAAACAAGAGACTTTTGGTTACGGAGGAGAGAGAGAGAGAGAGAGAGAGAGAGAGAGAGAGCTGCCCACAAGAAATTTTGGGGAGTTGCGTGGAGTTTTCTGATAAGTCTTCTAGTCATGTCCTCTCAATTTTTTCAATGTTTTATGGGAATAAGTGGGATTGGAATTGTGTGGCTTTGTGAGATTGGGAAAGAAGGGTAGTGTCATGCTTATGTGCGGCTGTGTATAGGGGACATTTGTGTGGGTTTTGTGTGGGTGTATCAGGGATAAGGGATAGAAGCAGTTAGAGAGAGAAACAACCTTTGGGGGGGGGGGGGGGGGGATGTCATGAGGCAGTGGGTGTAGGATATAATGTGGTGTGTTGTGTGTACTGGTTAAGTGCTTATAACATGAAGAGATGGGTTGCAGCTGTGAGGAAATAATTGTTGTGTGCGCGCGCGCGCAGACAAGAGGAAACCCGATAGTGGTGTGTCTGTGCAGGGTATTGTTGGATGTGAGTGTGTGATTGTGAAGTGGGTGTATTGGAATGTATAATGGTGAAATATATGTGATGGTACGTGTAAGGAAAATGGGAAGGATAGGATTTTTAGGGATATATTAGAATTACTGTTCATATTTCATGTTTTTCAGATATCGTTTGATACTTTCAATATTTTTTGCAAGTTCAGTCTTTCTAAAATTTGTTGGAGTCTTTAAAATTCTTACTAAATTCTGAAAAAATTACTGTAATGTAAAAAAGACTTATTTTAAGTTTCATAAACTTTAAAGTTGAATTGGTATCATTATTTGTATTGTATTTGAGTTAGATAAACAGATGATTTTAAAATGGTTCTGATGCTGTTTAATTTTGTATTATCCTTATATATTTTGAACCTATTGTAAATTTACTGGACTTTTATTTGAGCTAAAATATTAATAGCTATTTTTCGGCTTTTATGATATTTAAAGAAATTATTTTAATTTAAAAAATTCAAAAATTCAGTAAATTCATATTTTTGACTTTTTATAATGTTTTATGCTATAATATTGTTTCACTAGAATTTATTATGAATTTGGGTTATCTTTAGGCCTTAGGGAGTGTGTGGATTTTTGGTTAGATATGGATGGTCGTACGTGGGACCCGTTTCGATTTGGGTTAAGTTGAGAGCGTCGGAGTGAGCAATATTTAAGCAATTACCATTGAACGCCTAGTGTTAAGATGTTAGATTTATTCTGATCTTGGAATTGCTCAATTTAGGTTGATTCAGAAGGATCTGGATTAAGATGGCCTAAATTAGGATAGCTTCAGATCGAGATAAGAAATTTCATCTGAATTCAAATATTTTATTATAACAGTTTTATGAATTCCATTGAACTCTGATTTTATGATTGCCATTAAAATGTGAAGGATTCTACCCGAAACTTAATTTATCATATTTGATTTCATATGTTTGATTCTGATTTCTATCAAATTTTATAGAACTTCAATTTTGTCATAAAAATGTTTTGAAATTGTCCATGAAATCCTATCTTGAGCCTTAAAGCGATCGTTTAAAATTCTCTTAATAGTCATCTATTTTCTTTATTCGATCATCATACAATATTTTGAATTATGTTTCTTTCTTCTGAACATCGATAAGAGATAGTAAACCTGAGGCATTATAAGGATGGTGTGCAGTGTTGGTGTAATAAGGATAGCTTATTTGGTTCGGGTTGAAACTAGTATCTAAATGGACTTATTAGTCTACATATGTATATGTAAAGTATATCTAAGCAATGTCGGGGTGACTTTAGTAATCTGTACTGCTCTGTATTATTGTATTTGAAATATTTTGAAATGTCTACTAATTTGCAGGGATTGAGTTGGTACTCTTCCCTATATCTGTATCAAGATGCTATGGTGTTTATTAATTTTTTTTATGAAAGACTGCTATTTGATTTCAAATGTTAAAGCATTCAAATCGCATTATTTTAATCCTTGATCGACCTTACTAGCTCTCAAAAACTCACTCTCATTTGACTTCTTTTCCACAGGTGATAACCAATAATAGATCGCATTAGATATGGAATAGAGCCGACCGAGCGAGCCAATTCATTTAAGTTACTATTGATCATTTAAAGACAGTATGATTTGATTAATGGTTTAGTTGTTATGATGATGACTGTCCATTTAGTTGTGAGGTTTATTGTCTTAGTGTAAATGATCGAGTGAATGGTTAGTGCTCTGAATTTTCAAGGTGTTACATTAGCAGTACTTTATTCTTTTTCCCACTTATTAAAAAATCCCATTATTGGCTCATTCTTCATCGAATCATATAGATGATCTAGCAATGATAGAATTCTCAGAGATCAATCTTGAATCCGATGGATAGTTTTTTTTTTTAGTGTTATTTGAAATAGAGGATTTAACTATGTTGATTCTTAGAAAATCTAGAATTAAACCATTTCTCCTTATATCAACAAAGGAAGCGCGCGGGCCTCTTTAATAGGAGAACTTTTTATATTTTCCTCATTAGTTGAGCATTATCTTCATGATTACTGTTATCTTTATGCAATATTTAGATGAGTGCTGATGGTGACCGATGTTAGAGGGTTTGGTGTTCAGTATGGTGTTGGTCAATTGAGGTTATTAGTAGCTATGGTGGTTAGCGATGTTCGTGAGTTTGGTGTCATGGGTGATGGTGGTCTCGGTGATAAGTGGTTATGGTGGTTGGTAGGTTTGGTGTTTGGGGTATTGTAACTGGTGGTTGCAGATCGACGATCAGTGGCTATGGTGGTTGGCAGTGTCAGTGGCTTGGTGTTGGGTGTTAATACTGATTGGTGGTGGCGCTCAATGCGTATGATGGTTGTCGTTGCTGATGGTGTTTGGCGTGTTAAGTGTTGGTGATGAAGATTGAAGGGACGAAGAAACATAAAGTGCTTCCAACAAAAGATGAATGTTGTTCCTTAAAAAAAAAAAACAAAAACAAAACTAAACTAAAAACTCCAAAGTAGTCTGAAAACTGGTTTACAAAGCTGAAGGAAAAAAAAAAGAAAAAAACTAAAACTATCTGCTAAACGTTAGTATTCTTTTCAAATTTTAAAACCGAAAAAAAAATTGAAAGTATGAAATCAATAAATAACCATAGGGCTAACAAACTGTTTCAAAGTATATCACTTTTTTCTCCTTCATTTTCTATTAAACTTGCTACTTTGACTGAGACATATTATTTGTATCTAGACCTCTTTATATTTATTTCACTAATCGGAAGAGGATTTCAAATATGTTTTTTTAGTTCTCTATGTTGCACCTTCATTTTTACCCTTTTTCTTTTCCAATTTCTAGTGTCATTTCTTTTTCTTTTTTTTTGCAAACTATTATGAATTCTGTTTACCATATGAACATTAGTCTAACAAAAATATTTTGTATAGGCTGACACTATTGTCCAAACTTGCAAAAGACGAAGTTTAGGAATTTCTATTTCCATGTTGGTAGCTATTGTCTTTTTCATTCCTCTGTCTTTGTAGGTCACGCTACTCTTTTGTCTTCATTTGTTCTTTGGGTTCGGACGAGCTTTTATGGTGTTTGAGATTCCATTTGCCATTAAAAACTAAAAAGTGACCAAATTTTTTTATATGGTTTTAACTTCCTAATTAACAGGTGAATATGGATAATAACCATGAGGGTAGTTTTGCTTTGTCATGACAGTTTGGACGAAGCAAATAAAACTTCGTATTTTACCCTCGTGACACAAGATAATTAACTCTCACATATTGTTTTCATTTGACATCTTGTCTCAATTTGAATGAAGAAGCGATCTAAAACTATTTTAATTAATTGCATGATTTTTTTGTCTAGCTTTGGAGCCATCTAACTAGATTACATCTATCAGAACCTTCACCCACAACCAAGATTTGGTAATTAGTATCTTTAGTTGTTCTTTTGATTAATTTTACATTGATCCAAGTATAAATTTTACCTTTTACCATGCGGTTTGGTTTTATTATCAGTTTGTGTAGAAAATTTGGTATATTGCTTTTATTATTATTTTAAACATAATTTTTCTTATCAAGTATTTTGAAAATTTTTATTTGGGGTAAATGCTCTTTGACACTCTCCACTTTAGGGCGGTTGTAATATGATTCCCTCTTCTAAAAAAAAGTTGAACTAAACCTCTCTGTACTCATCAAAACTAAGCAAAAATGAACGGTCATAACTGAGCTTGTCGAAATATCACAACAACCCTTCTTTTAAACAGAACTGAAAACCCCTTCTGAAACCATTTGGAGTGGGTGAAGGGAGAATGGAGAGAAGAGCAAGGAGCAGTGGCGGCGACGGTGGCGGTCACAGATGGCTGTTGCGGCTGTGGGTGGCGAGAGAAGAGAAGAAGAAAGAAAGGGGGGTCAGTGTCGCCGACAAGGGGGAGGGGGACTGTCGGCATAGCGGGGTTGTTACGGCAGTGAGGCGGGGTGGGGCGGGGGGGAGTGAAGAGGAAGGAAAAGAAAGGGAGGGGTTGGCATCACCGATGGCAAGGAAGGGGCTGCCGGCGGAGAGGTTGACTGTTGTGGCAGCGAATGGCGGGGGAGAGAAGAGGAAGGAAGAAAGAGGGAGGGGGTTGGCGTCGTCGATGGTAGGAAAGGGGCCAAGAGGAAGGAAGAAGGGGGTCAGCGTCGTGGACAAGGGAAGGGGGCTGCCGGCAGAGAGTGGAGGGCCGACGTGAGATGCCAGAAGGAGGGTTGGAGGCGCATGGATCAAGATTAGGGTTTTCAGTGGGAGAAATTAGGGTTTGGGAAGGGAAGGGCATGGTCAGGTCGGGTCAAGTGGGCATGGATCAGGTCGGGTTTGGGTCGGCCTGTGACTGTGGGGAAGATGGCGGGCATGGGTTGGGGTGTATGGGTTCGGGTTATACCTACTGGATTTTTTAAATTAAAATAAAATTCAAAATTTCAGAATAAAATTCATTTTTTTTTGGTTTTGTTTTGCGGCTGGCCTTTAAAAGGAAGGTTTGCAAATAAGTTGATATGAAAATGGTCACCTTTTGCAAATTTTCTAGGGTTTGCAAATGGAGTGAAATGAAATTGGTGATTTTTTTGCAAGTCTTTAGTATTTTATTAGGTCAAAAGGGTAGTTTCGTCTTAAAATTGTAGGTTCTAGGCTCCAAACATTTCCCTCCCAAAAACTGTGTTAATTTGGATGGAAATCGTCAATTTTTAATAGTTTTGATGAGTGCAGGGAGGTTTAGTTTAACTTTTTTTAGAAGAGGGGGCCATATTGTAATTGCCCTAAAGTAAAGGGGGTCAAAGAGCATTTACCCCTTGTTATTTTCCATGTGCAGCGTACTAGATCAAAACTTGTTTGTTAAGAAAGGTAACACCTTGAAGACAACATCGCTAAAGGTTTACGCAACTTTTTTATTCTAAGATCCCTAGTAAGATTAGGAGCCTAACGGCTGGGCCTTGGACCAGATGTATCAGGATCACGTTCTGATCCTTGAAGATCATGTCACGATCCTTGATGATTTTGTTGGGATCCTTTTAGAATTCTAACTCCACCAGTATGGTAATCACAAAATCCGTAGCTGACCAGGATTGACCATGAGTCATAACTGCTACGTGCCGTAAGCTGATTGGGGGTGTATTTTTAGCTATATCATAATGCCCCCCACTTTCTTAAAAAAAATATTTGGTTGAGGAAGTGTACTCAGGGTATTTTAAGACAAGCATCCAATTTTGGACTGACTTTTCTCCCTCTTGTAAGTGCAAATAATATTTTTTTCCAACCACCTCGCTGACCAAACAGTGCCCAAGAACCACAATACCTATTTTTTGTTGCGTAAATAGTATTATAAATTTTTTTTTGATATTTTTCAAAATTTTTTGAGACCTTTAAAGCACCAAAAATGATTTTCTGCAATTTCTGGGGATTTTTCCTCTCTCGTTTTTTTGGACCGAGGCCTACTCGGGAATCAGGCTCGAACTAGGATCTGTTTGGACGCTCGAACCATGTTCTGCTCGGACTATGGGCCCAAGCTGAGAAGGCCCCATTTTTTTTTCCTGTTTGGTCAGTGGGCTCGGACCAAGATTTGCTCAGACTATGGCCCCGAGCTGAGAAGGCCCCATCTTTTTTCCTGTTCGGTCAGTGGGCTCGGACCATGATCTGCTTAGACTATGGCCCCGAGCTGAAAAGGCCCCATCTTTTTTCCCTGTTTGGTCAGCAAGCTCAGACCAGCTGTGCGGGCCTGATGTCTACAATAGGCCCAATGAAAGATGTGCAAAGACCACTGGGCTGCTTAGCCACTTTAAGTAAATTTGAGCTCTAGTTAGTTAAATTATGACTTCAAAACTTGAAAAGTCCATAACTTATTGCTCGAACCTCCATTTGAGGTGAATTTTGTTTTTGATTTCAGTGTATTTTCTAAGCTCTATCCATAGAGAATCTCCTTTTCTTCAAAAGAGTTCTACTGAGAGCTTTCTTTAGTCAAACTCCTTAGAGTTTTACCCATGGGCTCTTGAGAGTACAAAGGGAACAGAGTTAGGATATCTACACAGGCGACAAGCTCAGCCATCATTTTGCTCTGACATGGCTTGTCCGAGCTCAGCTGGTTTGTTCCTAATCAGGCATGATGCCTAGGTCCCTTTGTGCTTCGTCCAAGCACAAAGGCTATGAAGTTGGTACTCTGCTTGGGCAGAGTACTCGAACGACATTCTTCTAGAACAAATGTCTCGGTGCCTTCGTACTTCGTCTGAGCATAAATGGTATGAAGTTGGCACTTTGCTCGGACAGAGTGCTCAGATGGCATTCTGCTCGGACAGATGCTCAGATGGCATTCTGCTCGGGCAGATGCCTTGGTGCCTTTGTGCTTCCTTTGAGCACTATGTCTTTTTTGTTCTTTGTCTGAGTACAAAGAGTATGGTCCCTTTGTACTTTGTCTGAGCACAAACGGTATGAAGTTGGCACTCTACGGAGTGCTTGGATGGCATTCTACTCGGGCAGATGCCTTGGTGCCTTTATGCTTCCTCCAATCACAAACGATATGTCTTTTTTGTGCTTTATCCGAGCACAAAGAGTATGGTCGCTTTGTGCTTTATCTGAGCACAAAAGGTATGAAGTTGGCACTCTACTCGGACGGAATGCTCGGATGGCATTCTGCTCGGGCAGATGCCTTGGCCCCTTTGAGATTCATCTGAGCACAAGGGGAATTAATTTGGCACTCTGCTTGGGCAGAGTACATGGACGGCATTCTGCTCGGGGAGATGCCTTGGCCCCTTTGTGCTTCGTCCGAGCACAAGAGGTATGAAGTTGGTACTCTGCTCGGCGAGAGTGTTTGGACGGCATCAGGCAGATGCCTTGGCCCGTGGGGGCTTTAGTAGCGCCTTCTAAAGCTAATGATGTTACTTCTCAGGCTGAGAAGGATGATCTGCCTAGCGATGCCTCCGAGTCTTCAAGTAGATATTATGTTTCTCTATACTCTAGGCTCATTTGAAATTTTAGCTAAGTACTTTTGATGCCCTTTGAAGGTTTGTAAGTAGCTTTATAATATTTGTGACCACTCCTTTCACGGGCATTGGCCAATGCAGTCATGTGTCCATAAGCTTGCGATGTCCACATCTTACTTGCACTTATGTTTACTTTGACACGAACTCTTATCGTCAATTAAGAGCTAGCCAAAAAGCCCTGCACTCTCGCTTGGCCAAGTTTTGAAGTAGCAAAAGTGTGGTAGGGTGATGAAGTCCCGCAAAGACTTTGCCATTTCATGGGTTAGAACTATAGCTATACCGTTTGGATAGTGCCTGGGTACTATCTTAACACCTCTAGTGCTCTCATTTAAAGAAGTGCACATGTTGGAGGTAGTTTGCTCCCAAGCTCTTGGAAGCTGGAGTAGCTTGTGAACTGCCTAGCTCGGTTGGGCACAAAGGGAATGCACTTAGCTCTCTGCTCGGGCAAAGAGCTCGAACATCCTTCTGCTCAGGCAAAGGAGTGGTCTTCTTTATACTTTGTCTGAGCACGAAGGAGATAGAGTTGTCTCTCTACACAGGCAAAGAGCTCGGATAGCCTTTTGCTTTGGCCGAGGCATGGTCTTCTTTATACTTCGTCCAAGCACAAAGGAGACAGAATTGGCTCTCTGCTCAAGTAGCATGCTGGATAAGCACTTGTTCGGGCAAGTGCTTTGATTCCTTAGTGCCTCGTTGAGCACGAAGGGAATGAAAATGTACCCTGCTCGGGCAAGGTTTTCTAGGACAAAAATCTGGTCAGGTAGATGCCTTGATTCGTTGTGCTTCATCCGAACACAATGGAGTGAAGTTTGTACCCTACTCGGATAAGGTGCTCAGATTGCTATCTGTTCGGGCGGCCACTATAAGTCTAGCAGATACTTAAGCTCATGAGAACTTGGGGACTTTAAAGACATCCACATGACAACTCAGCTGGAACAAGAGTGCGTAGCTATTGTAACAATACAATCATGCTCAGAAAGAAGACTTTCTTGCTAGGGCAAAGATAAAGGCTATATAGGAGATTGCTATCAATATGTTATTTGACTAACTGTATAAATGAAGTGCTACTCTGAAAAGCCAAAAAAGAATTCTGGGTTTATTGTGGGGTGGATAAGGTCTGGTAGTATCTTCAGAGACTCCATGTATGGGAAATGAGTTCTTCAAATAATGTTTCCAAGGTATAGGTGCCCGACTTTCCTCTCTGTGCCTTTGTTGCATCCTTAAAGTCTTTAATGATGAGGGCTTCCTTGTTTTTTACCTGACATACAGCCACGTAGCATTGTCGTGCCACTGCCATGCTCGGTAGGGAACTTTTTCTTAAGGTAGTATGTGGACACCACTGCTTTCAACTGGATCAAGACAGTATGTCCACGAATGGCATTGTATGCTGAGGAGACATGAACCACGATAAATCCAACATTAGATTAACATGTGCAAGGGGTGTCCCTATATTGACAGTAGACTTATGATTCCTTCCACTGATATGGGATGGTTGGAGAATCCGTACAGCGGAGTATGCATCTTGCGGAGTCGATCTGCTGGAATGCCTATCTGCATGAAGGTGTCTTAGAAAAGCACATCCACCGAACTTCCATTATCAATCAATATTCTTTTCATATCGAAGTTACCCACCCTAAGCATGACAACTAGGGGATCATCATGGGGGATCTTAATGTTTCCAATGTCCTCATCCGAGAAGGAGATAGCTGGTGGAGATTTTAGCTTCTTGTTCAGAGGATGAGTTATGACACATACTTCTCTGGCATATGCCTTGCAGGCTTGCCTAGACAAACCACCTACTGCGATACCTCCGGATATAATGTTGATAGTTTTCGTTCTGCCCTGTTCTGCCTCTCCATTCCTTATTACAGGGGGAGGGGGTTTCTCCTCTAGGATTAGGCTTGCCACATAGTTCTTCAAATGCCCTTTTTTATGAGTGCTTCAATTACTCGCTTGAGGGTGTCACAATTGTCAGTGGTGTGGCCATGATCATTATGGAAGCGACACTAACGATTTTTATCTCTTTTACTCAGAGGTGTTTTCATTTTGTCGGGACAGTTGAGGGTTTCTTTATCCCTGATCTCATGTAGGATTTGCGATGGTCGGGCATTCAGGGGCGCCAAATTCTTAATGTTGAGCTACTTCTTGGTCCGCTGCTAATTTGTTTTGAATGCTTAGAGTTCCTCCCATTTTTTGGGCTGACTTCACTAGAGCGCTTTCCTTGCTCCTGGGTGTTTTTCTTTTTCTATTTTGCCACTCTTTGTGAATCTCCAAGTATTCTTCTGCCTGGATGTACTTGTTATCTTTGTCCAGAAGAGCACTCATGTTCCTAGGGGCTCTTATTAATTGAGAATGCGAACTTGGATGTGGGTCAGAGGACTCTTAAGAATGTCGTGTACTTGATCGGCTCGTCCAGATTATTAATTTCCAAAGTAGCAGCATTGAATTATCCCAGGTAGTGGGTTAGTGAATCATTCTTCTCCTGCACCACATTAAGCAAGCTCGCCGAGTTCTTCCTTCCTGAGCGAATGCTCATAAAATGCTTCTAAAAGAGGTCCAAGAGCTGAGCCAAGGAGTAAATGGATCTCGGCTAAAAGGACCTGCACCATGTATGCGCGGCCTTTCGTAAGGTAGTCAGAAAGACTCGGCACATAACGACATCTAAAACCTGCAAGAGCAACATGTTCGTCTCGAACTAGTAAACATGTTCCTCAGGGTCGCCGTTGCCATCATACAAATTGCATTGGGGCATTAAAAAAATTATGTGGCAGCTTTGCCTTTTCGATTGCTGTGGATAAATGATATCCAAAACCTTCTTTGGGGGGAGAAGCTTAGAGATAACTTTCCAACAGGTCCATCCTTGGGAATGGTTATTCAGTGTTGTGCGTCGGTGAGGTCGACCTTGAGGACACGCTACTTTAGGATGGTGTTGCCTTTGAGGGTTACCGACCTAATCAGGGGAGGAGTCCGTTCTATCTTCGAACGATGAGTCTCGACGATAACATGAACCACTCCTGGTGACATGTTTTCCGCCCTTCTTTTCTGGCTGATATGTCGGGTTGGCCTCTTACTTGTATCGGTGCACCGTAACTAGATCGTGAGGAAAGTTAGAGATGGAGATCACTAGGATCAATGTGAGGTCACTTTCCTGAGTGCTTTGGTTTTTTTTTATGTATATATATATATATATATGGGAGTTGATCCGTTGAGAGCGCTAGCAAAATAGGAGATCTTGCTAGCGCGATTTGGCCGTCCATCCCGAAGGGATGGACGGCCCAGATCCTTTATTTTTATGGCGCAATCAGTCGTCCGCTACATAGTGTAGCGGACGGACCTTTTTACCATCTTGCCCTTGCTCCCCCGTCCACTGCACTGTGTAGCGGACCACTTTCTTGGCCCCACATTGACAGCCAAAAAGTCATCCGCTACACTATCCAGCGGACGACTGTTTCCGTCAAATGAGTTGTCACATCAGTCTTGTCGATGCACGACTGTTACTTTGTCCTTATCCCACCGTCCGCTAGACAGTGTAGCGGACCGTTTTTGCTTTTCATTACTTCGAAACCCTTATTCATTCCTTCTAAACTGCTATTCATTCCTTCTTCTCACAATTCTTCTAGCGGCGTTGGCAAGTAGATCGGCGCAATTTCTTCTCAAGAAATCCTTTAATCGACGAATCAATCACGTAAGTTCACAAACCAATCCTTTATTTGTTCATAATCTAGAGTTATTATTGCGGCTTATGCATGATTTTGAATGTGTGCGCGGTGCATTGTGCTAGCGTTTGTCAATGTATCTATATATATATATATAGATTATATATGTGTATTGCGTATTATTTGTTCATGTGATTTCACTTGTAAAATCCCATTCCGTGTCTGTTTGTATCTATGTACATTGCATATACACAGCATGTGAACTTATGTGAGTATTATCTGATCACATGCTAGCGTTGACTGTGCTAGCGTTGTATGTTTGAGAATGTTTACGCTTCCAACCTTGCCATTTTTTCATAATTTCAGTTGCAAAAATGGATTTCAACCCTGGACCAGAAGATCCGTCCGTATTATACGACCAAGCAAACCATATCAGTACGCTCATATGGGATGGTGGAGTAAGATACTTATTTTATCAACTTTGTTATTCTTGGGAACGTTGTATATCGTTTATTTTGCTTAAATTGTATTTATTAATTCGTAGGAAAGAGCACTTCTCAACACGGTAGAAGTATCCGATAATTTTAAAGCATGGAAATTGAACAGAACCCAGAAAAGATTACTGCGTGGGATTGGGTTTGGGATTTTCACGCATGGGCAGATCTTTCAACACCTTGACCGGCACTTAATAGGTGCCCTTGTTGAAAGGTGGAGAAGTGAAACGAATACGTTTCACTTCCCTCTCGGAGAGATGACAATTACCCTAGAAGATGTAGGGTTCATCTTAGGGTTACCGGTGACGGGGCGGCCGGTAATAGCTCCTCCGTCGGAAGCAACGAATAAGAGGACCGCTAGGGACTTCTTTACTTCGATACCCCAGGATCAATTTAGCACTGGTGGTATCAAGTTGAAGTGGTTGGTAGATACCTACAAGGTTCTGCCGGATAACTACACGGATCAGATGCTTGTGCTGTACACACAAGCTTTCCTCTTGTGGGTGATGGGGGCAATTCTGTTCCCAACAACGTCGAAGAATACCGTCAGCGTCAAATATTTACCGTTGTTGGGTAACCTGCTGGAGGTTGGGGATTATGCCTGGGGAGCCGCAACTCTTGCGTACCTGTACCGAGCATTGCACAAGGCAACGAGGCCCGACTCCAAAGCGATATGTGCATGTCTCTCGCTATTGCAGGTATATCATACAATTCTTGATTACGTGCTCGTTTCTTTTTTTTTTTGGTTGAATCGACAATAAAATTTGACGATACTTTATTTAATTTGTCTTTGCTCTCAGGTGTGGTCTTATGAACACCTTGCTACCGGCGCACCCAGGCGTAGGGACGGAACCGATAATGTGTGGCCTCGGTTGTGCGCCTGGGAGTACAGCCGGAAGGACAGCCACTACCCGAGGAGAGACGATCCCCATCACAACATTACGTACTATCGGGGGGAGCTCGACTCGTTATCTCCTGGCCAGATGCGATGGGCACCGTACAAACATTTGGCGCGACGGGTGGGAGAGTCGTTCGTCTTCACGCTCTCCGGGTTGCAACGCACACCCCTGATCCACTTCGAGGTCGCAGAGTGGCAGCTGCCAGATCGCGCTATGCGCCATTTTGAGTGCCTGCAGGGTTGCCAGCCGGGGCGCCGGATATGAGGCTTAACAGGAACCCACCGGGTGTCGGACGGTTTGGCAAGGCGAATGCGCACGACTTGTGCGCGTGAGAAATTGAGGTTTGGAATTCCTGGCAGGACACGCTGGCGGCCATTGTGTCGGAGCCTGACCCCGTGATCAGCATCGAACAGTACAATGAGTGGTACTACCGCATCACCCGGAGGAGAGTAGCTCCAGTAAGGTTTGAACGCGGGGAGAAGTACCACCCTAGGGGTCAGATCGATGAGCACATGGCATACAATCTGGTAAGTTGGCCAACCAGTGCCTTTAATTGAACTTGATGATTCTAACTGTGTATGAAGTTACTTATTTATTATCTCTCTGGATGTAGGTTAATGCCTCGTTCGCCTTCTTCCAGAAGTTGAGCGAGCGGAAGGATTTGGTGGATGCAATGGGCGAGGAGCTTCGCCAACAGGCTGAAGCATTGGCGTATGGCTGCGGGAATTTTTTGTGCCAAGCATCGGGCCAGCCTTCCGGCGTCAGCCCGGGAATGGGTTATCCGGGGTGGCAGCCCCCATATGTGAGCGAGGGATACACCGATCCCTCGGGACAGACTTCGGGAGTGAGCCAGGGATATGGTGGTCCCTCTGTACCGGGAATGGGTGGTGATTGGGGACCGCCAAGCACCATGGGCCAGGCTCAAGCGCCGTGGGAAGACTACAGTGCGCCCTCCTTCTCTTTGCTATTGGACTCGGAACCCCAACCCCTTTCTCAGAGTCAAGTCACGCAAGACTGGGGTTTCGGACACATCAGTCTGTCGGAGACACTGCCCATTGTCCCGTGGGCAGGACCATCTATTGCCGAAGGAGGGCAATATCCCCCGATCGATCCCCCCGAAGGAGTACAATATCCCCCCGTCGACCCCCCCCGAAGGAGTGCAATATCCCTCCGTCGACCCCCGAGGGCAATATCGCAAAGGGCATCCAGTGAAGCCCCTAAAGCCGCATAAATGCCAAATAATCAGAGAGCGTTATTTTAGCGGCTTCCCCCGGGACAAAGCGTTGTATAGTGTGAATCATCCGGAGGGCATGGATTACACTTGCGAGTGGGGAGAAATGGCCTCCCTGGCTCCGGGGAGTTGGTTAGACAACGGTGTCATCTCCACATACGTGGAGATTCTGAAGGAAAGGGGTCGGGAGCGGCTGAACGGGTATCCGGCCGTTTTTTTGGTGGATGCCTTTTTTCATAGCCTCCTAGTGTCTGAATGGCAGGAGTGGGTCGAGCAAAGGCGGAAGAAAAAGTTGAGCCAGTGGAGACCGTCCGCTAACCTACGAGCGTATCTTACTAGGGATAGTCCAGTGAGCGCAAGTGTTGCCGACGTGTTTCTAATCCCATTTTTAGGGGAAAGCCACTGGTACTTGGTTTGCTATGAACCGAAAGAGAAAGTCGTATCGGTGATCGACAGTCTCCACGACGATACCACCCACATGCCTGTGCTGCAGATGTACAAAGCCCAGTTGGACTCCATGGTAATATTACGATTGTTGTTTAACAGTTATTGTAACTTGGCATAAATGTTAACTCGTGTCTTACGCCGTTTTGTGTTTCTCGCAGAATATATTTTGTGCAATGGTCAATGGTATCCGTGGTAACCCTGTACCGGCGCGGCCAAAGCTCGATTTGCGATTGAAGAAGAGGAGGCCCAAGCAACGTAACACTTCGGACTGCGGCGTCTTCCTTTGCATGTACATGGATTACATTTGTCGGTCTGAGAGCCTCAAGGCGGCCGTCTGGAGCCAAGCAGAAGTAGACACCTTTAGATATAGAATAGCTTGGCAAATTATGAAAGGCCGGCCTAGAGCGGTTAGGTTTATTGTAAATCCGGCTAATGACGAGAATCCCCCTCAACATGAGGACCCCAGTTGACATTGTACCATTACAATAATTTTTTTTAATAAACCATGATTATTTAGAAAGCTCTCATTGGTGTGATTTGATTTGTGTTGAAGATTATTGATTGATTGATTTGTCTGATTTGCGTTGAAGATGAATGATTGATTTGAGTTGGTTTTTTGGCTCTCATTGAGAATGATTGAAAGGTGGAATACAAAATGTGTAGCGGACAGTAGGGAAGTGCAAAAATTTTCCAAGTGTTGGAGATTAGAGTTTGTGCTGCGCCGTCCGCCATACACTGTAGCGGACAGTGGAGGCAACATAGATGCAAAAAATTTTCAAGTGTTGGGGTTCAGAGTTTCTGCTGCGCCGTCCGCTACATAATGTAGCGGATACTGGGGGAGGTGAAAAATTTTCTAAGTGTTGGGGTTAAGAGTTTCTGCTGCACCGTCTACTACACAATGTGGCGGACACTGGGGGAGGTGAAAAATTTTTCTAAGTGTTGGGGTTAAGAGTTTCTGCTGCGTCGTCCGCTACACAATGTGGCGGACACTCGGGGAAGTGAAATTTTTTTCTAAGTGTTGGGGGTTTAGAGTTTCTATTGCGCCGTCCGCTACACAATGTGGCGGACACTCGGGGAAGTGAAAATTTTTTCTAAGTGTTGGGGGTTTAGAGTTTCTATTGCGCCGTCTGCTACACAATGTGGCGGACACTTGGGGAAGTGAAAAAAATTTCAAGTGTTGGGGTTAAGAGTTTCTGCTGCGCCATCCGCTACACAATGTGGCAGACACTGGGGGAGGTGAAAAAAATTTCTAAGTGTTAAGGTTAAGAGTTTCTGCTGTGCCGTCCGCTACACAATGTGGCGGACACTCGGAGAAGTGAAAATTTTTTCAAGTGTTGGGGTTAAGAGTTTCTGCTGCGCCGTCCGCTACACAATGTAGCGGACCCAAGGGTTAGTGAAAAGATTTTCTTAGTGTTGGAGTTTAGAGCTGACAGTGGGGTACTCCAGGTGCAAAAAAGTGTAAAAAATTTGGAAGTTGTGCGCCGTCCGCCGTCCGCTACATAGTGTGGCGGACACTCGAGGAAGTGAAATTTTTTTCTAAGTGTTGGGGTTAAGAGTTTCTGCTGCGCCATCCGCTACACAATGTGGAGGACACTCGGGGAAGTGAAATTTTTTTCTAAATGTTGGAGTTAAGAGTTTCTACTGCGCCGTCCGCTACACAATGTAGCGGACACAAGGGGTAGTGAAAAGATTTTCTTAGTGTTGAAGTTTAGAGCGGACAGTGGGGTACTCCAGGTGCAAAAAAGTGTAAAAAATTTGGAAGTTGTGCGCCGTCCGCTACACAGTGTAGCGGACAGCTGTCCGCTATGCAATGTAGCGGACAGTTGGGCAAAATCTTTTTTTTTTAGTTGTTGGTATTTTTAGCTGTTGGTCAGACTTTGTTCGAGTTGGTAGTTTCTGGCAATGGAATAAGTGCTTTAGCAGCGGATTAAACAATCTCAACATTCTAAAGCGCATGATATTCCATAAAAAAATTTGACACCCTCAAATCATCAATTGACCATCACAATTCTCAAATGCACAATTAAGAACCTAAAATTATCAGACACAAATTTATTAACACAAATTTAGGGTTCAACATTGGGGGAAAACTTTTTCACATGTGCTTTGATCAAACACGGATACTTGAAACCTAAATAGCCCCTTATTTTCAAAGATTACAAACTCCCCTTCATTAAGGTCGTGCTGCTCATAGAAATTACTCCAACCCTCTGCAAAATAAAGTAGCTCTTGGCCGCGCTTCTTCTTGATTTTAACAAGCCATGACCCCTTGCTGCTGGTTAAAGTTTCTTCGACCCAAGTGGCTTCGTGCCAAAGTGTGGTAAGCAATCTACGAAAGGCTACCGGTATGGCCTATAACATTCATTATAAGACAGGACATATTTATTGGGGATTGTCTTGATATTCTTCTGGGTGAAAAACCGCAGAACGTGTCTACACAGGATGCCGTTGAACTCAAACTTCTTGCAAACACATGTCACCGAATCCGTCAATGTGTCATGGCTCACCGTATAAATTCTGCGCAGCTTCTCAGGGACGAGGTCATTCACGAGCGAATAAACCTTGTACTCACGCGTAGACATTTCTGCCACCTTGTTTATACTGTATCGTCCCGATTTTCGTAGCTCTACTTGGTATAGCAAGAAGATCTCCTTCGTATAGACTTTTGCACCGTTCAGCTCCAGGGGGTCTCGAGCAACCTTCTCCTTTGTTTGTACGTTGTTGCAAAGTCGGCAGCCCTTTCTTTTACGAACAACGAAGCTACCGCTTTTTGTGCGGATGCAACGAAAGTCTTCAAATTGGTAGTTGTACCCACATAACTATCGAACGTGGCATTCATAGATTCACTCCTGCCCGTCGTTTTCATGCCCGCTGAAAAATACCTCCTCGTGTAAACGCCAATCCATTGCTCTTTGCGCTCGTACAAGTGCTGGAGCCACTCGTTGTCTTGCAATGAGTAATCCCGAACAAGCTTTTCCCACCTCTCCTCGAATTCTGCAATCGTTAACGACTTGGTAACGCACTTGTCAAAATCCTGTTTAAAGTCTGGATACTTTGCGTACACGTGATGCAGACGTTCCAGGTATTTGTTGCTTATGTGCCAAGTGCACAAGTTGTGCCGAGTGTCTGGGAAGACGGTAGCAATAGCCTTCTTCATTGCCAAATCTTGATCGGTGATGATCACTTTGGGTGCTTTGAAGTTCATTGCTTCCAGCCACGTCCTAAACAACCATACAAAAGAACCCTCGCTCTCGTCCCTTAACAAGGCGAACCCGAACAGGATGGAGTGATAATGATGATTGACGCCGATGAAAGGAGCGAACGGCATCGAGTACTTGTTGGTACGGTATGTGGTGTCGAAAGTCACGACATCCCCAAAATGCTTATAAGCTAGCCTCGAACGACCGTCGACCCAAAAAATTATACTAACTCGATGCTCGTCGTCAAGTTTATAATCGAAGGTAAACTGCGGGTCCTCCATCTGCATCCGTTTCAATAGGCTCATTGTCGATTGCGCATCATTGAGGTCATACGCGGCTCGTCTATGGGTTCGGACCGCGTTACGAACGTCTGTCGTGTTAAAGTTTAAATTTTGAATTCCCCCAGCCTGTTCAGCAAGAACATTAACAATCTCAGTAGGTCCAATTCGCGCATTGCTCATTGTGTGAATTAGGCTCCTCGCGACCTTACCCATCTTCTTGTGTTGATGCATCTGACTCACCTTAGAAGGAGTTACTAACGGGTGATTGTGTGCCAGTTCCAGGCTGGTAATAAGCCAATGATCTTGATTGGGTTTATAGCTTACGAACATCTTGACCTGGCAATTTGTGCGCTCAAAGCAATCCCGTCTTCTACGCGGATATCCTATTTCATCATCACTGTCATCATTGCCTACGCGTGTCTCATTTTGTAATGGGTTTCTGCCCTTATGACACTCGTATAAGCGAGAGCATATCTTTTTTGTTACGTTGCTTGTTCTTGTGGTCTTTATTCTAATGCCAAAACCAACCCTCAATGAATACGCTCGAAAACATTCTTCAGCTTCTTCCAACGTTTGAAATGTTCGTCCTAGATACGGATCACTAGCATCTACGGGGACGTTGGAGCTCGACACGAAATCAGACATTGTGAAACAAGACCTGTGTAGAAATAGATTACGCTTAACAATCAAATGGCATTTCTAATTGAAAATATTACCTAAAAATTACCTTGGCGAATAGACCAATTTAGGATGACAAACATACCGTATGAATCTCAAAATTGTCTCCAAATTAACAATTATTAATTTATTGAACATAACAAATTAAAATTACTAAGATAAATAGACGAATTCATCATGCCAAAAAATTGAATTAAACTATAATGAATTTATTTAGAGTTAACAAATTACACCTTTTTGATGAACATCATGTCTAGAACATCACAAAAAATCTAGAGTATAACATCACAAATTGATGAATACAGTGACAAATTCTTGAACATAAAAAAAATCTATACTTTTTTGTCCAAACAAAATAAAATTATATTTTACCAGTCAATCCATAAAGAAAACTTCACCATTCGCAAACTTACCTTGCTTGAGTGAAGCTTGAAGCAAGTGTTACTCGAGAAGCTTGAAGGGAGCTGAAAATGAAAGCGAGTCCGAAGGAGAAGAAAATTGTAGCTGAAGGAGCTTGAGGAAGTTTTTGGGTATAAAAGTACTGTCCGCGATACTGTGTAGATCTTCTATTTCCGACAACATTGACGTGTGTAGAAATGAAGGTACAGACCCGTCTGGAAATGTGTTAGTTTGTGTCAGGGCTGTCAGTTGTCTGCTAGACAGTGTAGCGGACGACTTTTTGGCTGTCAATGTGGGGCCAAGAAAGTGGTCCGCTACACAGTGTAGCAGACGGGGGAGCAGGGGCAAGATGGTAAAAAGGTCCGTCCGCTACACTATGTAGCGGACGACTGATTGCGCCTCAAAAATAAAGGATCTGGGCTGTCCATCCCTTCGGGATGGACGACCAGATCACGCTAGCAAGATCTCAAGATCTCCTATTTTGCTAGCGCTCTCAACGGATCAACTCCCTATATATATATATATATATATATATATATATATATATATATATATATATATATATATATATATATATATATATATATATATACACACACACACTTACATCTGGATGTCAATAAAAATCCTGGAATCTCCGTTTTGCCTGCTTCTAATTTTGTAGCATTCTAAGGAACAACTTCCCTATAGGCTAGATTTGGTGCGCGTGTGTGTGTGTGTGTGTGTGTGTGTGTGTGTGTGTGTGTGTATATATATATATATATATATATATATATATACTATACTATATATAATAAGAAGACATTTTTTGGTGTCATATCCTTTTGGTGTTACATTAAGAATGTCTGTGGTGCTGACACGTGTCCAAAATGATGGTAAAATCGTAAAATACCTTTTTGGGTGTTACATAACTACCTACTTAAAGGGGTGACAAGTGGCATTCCAAGAAAAATTATAAAAATTGACAAAATAAAAATCTTAATTGGTAACTAACTACCCATAAAAATATGTTTAGTTTTACAAATTTACATTTCAACAAAATTTACACTATTAATTTTATTTTTGCACACGCATCGCGTGTGCCACCGTCACTCGTACTACTTATAATGAGAAGACATTTTTTGGTAAATTACCCTTTTAGTGTTACACTGAGAATGAATAAGGTGCTGACAGGTGTCCATTTTGAAGAGAAAAAGGTAAATTAATTATTTCTCACTCACCATATCTTCAGTTACCTAAAAACTCTCCCACTTCCTCAGATTACGTAACTGCAAGTTTCTGCATCTCTATCTCCATCTCCATTCAAAAATTACATTACATGTGTCCATTTGGAGGATAAAAGTGTAAAAGACTGCACTCTCCAGAGTTACTTCGTAATAACTGCTCTGTCTCTCTTCCTTCCATCTCCATTGCAGAGATCCCACAATTTGTATTTTCAACACCCCAATGGTTAATGATCACTCTCGTTTTGTATTTTTTTGGTATTTTTTTTTGTGACGGACGGTAATGTTGTGCATATTTTTTTCATGCATCTCTCATTTTCTGTTTTGTTCTTTACATTTTTCCTTCCCCATCTCTGCATTTTCGCTTCCCCGTCCCCATGGTTGTGTGATTGCGATTGATTGGTGGCGGTTTGGCGTCTGATGGGGGGGCACGACGCCCATGGATGGGCCGATTGATGAGTTGTCGCCGTGCCGGCGTGGATGGGCGACGGGTAGTGGTGGCGATCCGATGGGATGTTGACCGGGTCATGGGCAGTTAGTTGGTGGCTGTGGGTGCCCTTACCTGCTAATGTGTGGGTGTGTTGTGTGGCCCTTGGGAACCGGGATCGGCGGCTGTTGGGTGTTGTCGGCATGGTCGTGGGGATAACGGTGGCTCTGGTGGCAGGGAAAGTTGGGTGTTGTCGGCATGGTCGCCGGAGGGTGTCGCGGCGTTGTTGGTAGCGGGTGGGTGGTTTTCGTGGGAAGATGGAGGCCAACGTGGTGGGTCGTGCCGTCGTGGTAATGGGGAGAGCGATAGCAGGGGCAGTGGGTGATGTCAGTGGGTGGCGCGTGGGTCGCTGGAGGTTGTTGACGCAGTGTCGCTGGATGCTGCTGACGGCGGTGTCGTGGGTGGGTGGTTTTCGTGGGGAGGTGGAGGCCGGCATAGTGGGTCGCGGTGATCGGGATAGCGGTGGCAGGGGTAGTGGATGATGCTGACATGGTCGCCGGAAGTTGTTGCCGGCAATGTCGCCAAAGGGTGCTGTCGTCGGGGTGGCCGGTGGATGTCGCCGGCGGTGGTGGATGGTGACGTGAGAAATGAGCAGCCCTGTTTGTTCCAGCATTATTGGTTGTACACTGTTAATTGTTGGTTGTACAACATGCATCGTTGGTTATACAATGTCATTCTTGGTTGTAATAATCAAACTCTGAAATGTTATTTGAATCTTTAGCCATTCTATTAAATTCAATGTCCACCATTTTATATAGTTTTTTCTTTATCCATGAAAATTCAATCTTCAACATTCATATATATGCTTAAATAGTAAACGAGCTCTCGTAAACATGCAAAGAGTGTGCGAGTGTGATGATAATTTTGTAAAAAATTACTTTTAAGAAAAATTATTTAATAGTACGAGACCAAACAGAGTCTATTTAGATTGACTCGAACTAAATTTTCAATCCAATTAGACTCTCTATGGTGCTTAAACTATTTTTTTCGATTCAAATGGACTCTCTTTGATACCGTAATGTTAATAATTTTTTTAATATTATTTTTTCATAGAATTAAATATCATACTTGCACACGCATCGCGTGTGCATTGCAGCTCGTACTTATAATGAGAATATTATTTTTATTTTTGGTGTTACACTGAAACTTATCTCGGTAAAGACATCGTGTCCATTTTGAGAATAAAAGCGTGAAAGACTACTAGCCACTTTCCTTAATTATCTTAGAGAGTCTCCCTCTATATACATCACGTAATTGTTCTGTCTATCCTCCTCCCCATCTCTCTTCATCCATCTCCATTACAGAGATCAAAATCGGCAACTACGACCTTAGCTTTCATCTTACAATTTTTATTTTCATCACTACAATAGTAATGATCTCTCAGACTTTTCATTTTTTTGGGTACTTTTTTGCAACTAACAGTAATGTTCTGCATATTTTTTTTATGCATCTCTTATTTTCTATTTTGTTCACTGCATTTCCCTTTTCCCTTCCCCGTGATTGTGCGATTGACGGGTTGGGTGTCTGGTGGCGGGGCACGACAGCCATGGGCGAGCAGATAGATGGGTTGTTAATTATATTGGTGGTTGCCGATTGTATTGGTGGTTGATGGTTGGATCAATTGATGGGTTGTCGCCGTGATGGTGTGGATAGACGACGAGCACTGGTGGTGGGCCGTGGGTGGGCCGATGGATGTTGACCGTGTCATGGGTGGTCGATTAGTGACTATGGTGGCCCTCGGGATGCGAGATTGTATTGGCGGTTGTGCTGATGTGTGGGTGTGTAGTGCGGCCCTTGGGAACCGAGATCGGGGCAGTTGGTTGCCATAGAGAGAGTGGTGGCTGCGGTGGCAAGGACAGTTGGGTGTTGCCGATGTGATCGCAAGAGGGTATCGCCGGTGGTGTTGGTCGCAACTGATGGTTTTTGTGGGGAGGTAGAGGCCGGCATGTTGGGTCATGATGATGGGGAAAGTGGTGTCAGGGGTAGTGGGTGATGCCGGCGGGTGGCGCACGGGTCACCAAAGGTTGTTGTTGACAGTGTCACCGAATGGTGCTGCTTGTGATGTCATGGGCGAGTGGTTTTTGTGGGGAGATGGAGGTCGACATGGTGGGTCGTGGTGATCAGGAGAGTGGTGGCAGGGGCAGTGGGTGATGCCGGTGTTTTCCTTGGATTGTTGTCGGTAGCGTCGTCGAAGGGTGTAGCCGGCAGTGGTGGATGGTGACGTGTGAAATGAGAGCAGCCCAGCAGGCCCGTTTGTTCCAGCATTATTAGTTGTACACTGTGACTAATTGATTATACGAAATCATTGTTGGTTATAATATTCAACCGTAGTTATTTGAATCTTTAGCCTTTCTATTAAATTTCATGTTCACCGTATTATTGTAGTTTTTTTTAACCCATAAAACTTCAATCTTTAGCATTAATACGTATGTTTCAATTTTTTTTTTGAAAAATGGTGCAAAATAATAGCATAAAAATTAAATTATAAGGTTATGTTTGGTTCTATAATTTAAAATTAATTGTACTTACATGATCATAAACATTTAAACATGATACTTGATACTAGATGTTGAAGTATGTCGGGACACCATAAGGGCACACAGGCTTTTTTTGTCTAAAATAAAACTGAGAATAATTGATAGTGCAAATCTCTCATTTGAGATGGTTCGTTATCAGTTCTCAGTGTGCCTCAATTTTGCTTTCACAATCAATAAAGCACATGATCAGATAATACCGAACGTGGGGATCTACCTGCCGAATCATGTAGTTAGTCATGGATAACTATACGTGGCATTGTGTAGAGGAACCTCAAAGGAATCGACAAAGATATTGGTTAAAAAAAGGAATGTTTGGCAACATGAGGGAGTATACACAAAGAACGTTCCTCACAAAGAAGTCTTACATCCATCACATATTTGAAAAAAGTCCCACGTAAGGTGCAGTGACCGTTTCTATTGCATCCATTATATGAATGTTATAGTTTCAAAACATATTTTGCCTCTACATTTACCCGAAAGGATATAAAAAGCTTCTTCATGTTTGACAATATAACTAAAAATGCAGGATATAATGCCAAGGGGGGCATGTACAGTGTTAGAGCTAATAAATACACTTTCAATAATCTTCTCAATCAATTGGATCTCTGCTATATGGATAGGATGCAACAATGAACGCACTATGACTATGCCCAGGGTATGCAAAAAGACTTTTATGAGGGTAATAAAAAGCATAATGAAAGCACAGTGAATAAGCCCAAGGTTTAATTAAATTTCAACTTTTAGGTAATTAAAAAAAAACAAGGTTATATGCCTTAGGTGGGCCATCACTGTAAGGATAGCTCTTCATGACTTGGGATGAATGGTGCTACGAGAGCTAAGAAAGCAGGAAAAGAGCAATACATTTATCTCTTATAGTATTAGCTATTTTACATAAAGCTTATTGTCGTTAAAAATTATTTTTTACATCTATAGGAATACGGTAGTGCTTAAAATTGAGTGGAACCTGACAAATGTGATAAATGAGATGACATACCATAACATATTGCTTTGATATAGCACTACAAGAAATTGCCCCTTTAGCGACCGCCTAAAAGGGAAAAAGGCGGTCACTAAATAGTTTTAGCGACCCCAAACAACATTCGCTAGAGATCCAGTCGCTAAACTTTAGCGACCAGTTTTAATAATCGGTCGCTAATTTTAGCGATCGCATTGACCACAGAGCACAGTTGCTAAATATTTTTTAAAATTTAAATTATTTTCTATTTAGCGATCGCTTTTTCTACTTTAGCGACCGATATTGGGGTCACTAATTTTTTTTATTTTAAATTTGTTTTGTTTAGCGACAGCTCTGTGTAATTTAGTGACAGCGACTTGTGGTCGCTTAATATTTTTTAATTCAAAATAATTTTGTTTAGCGACCACCGTTTTTAGTTTAGCCACCGTGATGTGCTGTCACTAAAGCTGGGTTATGCTTTGAAAAATTATGTCTGTTTTGACCCCTGTCCAAAACATGTCCAAAACCAATTCAACAACCACTCCAAAAATAACTCAACAACCACTCCAAAAATCAACTCAACCTTTCAACGCATTCATTCAAAAACCAATTCAACCTCCTGTCCCGTATCATTCAAACAACATGTCCAAAACCAATCTATTTTACACATCTAAAAACAAGTCTCACATTAATTTCAATACGTCAATCTCAAACCAAGCACATCAAGCTCTACATCATCAAACTATAAACATATGCATTAAAATCACGTCAATGTGACAAAGAAAAACGTCAACTCTCAGGTACATACACAGTCTTCATCCAAAATTAGTTAAATGAGTCAAGTATATGTTAATGAGCTACAATCAATATATAAGACCCCAAAAACACACTAGCCGACAGACCCACCAACCCCATCATCATCATCTGCTTCATCCCTTGTTGAAGGCAGGTTCCTCCTAATAATGTCCTCACTGCCCTGAGAATTACTAATACTAGGCACAATACAGTTATGCATGAAGCCATACAAATGATTCAACATAATATATATATATATATATATATATATATATATATATATATATATATATATATATCAAGATCATAGATTAAATGACCACAATACATAACTACTTAAGAAATTGGTATTACCTGATGTCTGGCTCGGCATAATAAAACCTTGTTGGATCATCGTTGTAATTTTTTCTTTAACAAGTTTGTCTACGCGCTCTTTATCCTTCACTTCAACATGAGAACCCTACAACTGGTCTCGCCTAATGATTGATATCTGCCTAGCAACGAACGTGCGGATTGACGAGGGAGGCCGAGCATATGGTTCTTCTTAGGACCCCCTGAAACTTTCTGACCACAAAGAGACCTCGTTCACAGCTTGGCTACCGTCTGCCTCAGAGTTGGCTTGAACTTTTTCTCCATATGCATTCTGTATAGAAAAATAACAAAAATTTTAAAGGAATGCAACTGGTCGTAACCAATAAGGATACAATAGGAATGCAAAATTGAAGAATAGTTGTGTGCTCACCGAAAACTACTCTGCGCTCTCAGAAACCCACTTCCCATCTTTTTTTTTTTTTTTGTGTGAACTCAAAGCCTTGACGCATCGTAGGGGGCCTTTCCAGCACTCGGGGTTGTAGTCCCTGGTCATAGAAATATTTGTAGCACCCGTCCGAGCTAGTGCCAGCCTCCTGCATTGAGCATCCATTTTTTATAAATTTCTGAACAATGCCACTCCTACGCCTGCCTCCCAAGTTCTTGGTCTCTGTCGGACTCGAATTTGAAGCAGTCTTGAACATAATTCAACACAATTTCAAATACAATTAGCAAGAAAAATTTAGCAATAATGTACTTCTAAAACCAAATAAAGTAATGAAAATAGACAATCCTTACCAAGAACTTCACCCAAACAGGTTTGATCTATGCCTTTCACATCGGATAAGGCCGTGGGAGGTGGGCCTTGATAACAGGATCGACTTTGGTCCTAACATAATCTTCAACAAATCTAATTACAAGAAATCACAAAAGATATGTCAATCCCAATATAACAAAGTGTTAAGTTAGATAGGTGTGCTAAAAGCTGGTAGGAATTCAGCTTTGAAAATTGAAAACATACTAATTGTTGAGGACATGAGCAGTAATCCTCTGCTCTGGGGTGACTGGAAGAGGTATCTCGCGTGTGATACCTCTAGGTACAGATGCACTTGAAGCTACAAATGATGAAAAGGAAGATGTTATATATTTTGCAAAAAATATGTTTCAATTTGACACGAAACTAATATTGTCTCACCATGTACCGAAGCTACTGACGATATCGGCTGCTCATCGGTAGCCACATCATCAATCCCTGATAAGAGAGCTGACTATGCCGGCGTAGGTCTACGCGGCCGCCTCCACGACCTCGGGGTGCACTAAATCTCGACAGATCTACAAAAAGACTTATAGTGTAAAAGTTAATTGATAATAATGTAGTTCGCTTGAATAATAAAAGACTTAAGTGCAAACGTTAATTGATAATAAATACCACAAGTTCAAAAATTAGTTGACAATTCAATTTAAATAATAAACACCACAAGTGCAAAAGTAGATTGATAAGAATGTTTTTACTTTACATGTTCAATCACTATCACTAATAGACAACAGAATGTCTTCCTCCTCCTTGTCATCTTTGTTCCCTTTATCTTCATCATCATCTTCTTCAACTTCTTCCTCGAAATCATCATCATCGTCATCACGAGGGTTTCAGCATTGACCTCTCCTCCAGCATGGGCTAAATTGCAAAGAGGCTCATCAACAAGATTGTTATCTTCATGGAGTGGCATCACTGTGGAAGCATCATCCTCTTGGTACATCTCAACGAACATATCATCATCAACAACAAATCCTCTTTTGGTTTTGATAACAATATGCCAATTTGGGTCCTTCCTTTTCATACTCTTTGCATAGAAGACCCGCGTTGCTTGAGCTACAAATACAAATGGTTCGTATGATCAGAGCCTTGGCCTCATATTAATGTCTACAATCCCATATCGACTAACTCGGATACCAGCTGTAATGTCAAACCAGTTGCACTTGAACATTACCAGTCGATTATCGCTACCATAATAATCTAGTTCAACAACCTCCTCCAACTGCATATAAAAATGACGCTCACTATCATTATCCTCACTATCATTATAACAGTCACCTTTGACTAAAACTCTACTGATTTGGGTTTGTTTACCAAGGTTAACTTCCATCGTGTTAAACCTAAACCCGTTGACAATGTACCCTTTATAACACGAAACTAATCTACTAGGGCCGACAATAAGCAATTTGAGACGAGCATCAATTCTATCCTGGGCGGTCTTCAACAACAAACAATTTGCACGAAGTAGAAAATTATTACCTTGCATATACCATCTCACTATATTAGAAACGAGATGTGATTTTAGAACTTACGCGCTTTCGGAACACTCAGGGAACGCGTTGTTTCTCATTTTTTCAAGTTGTCCATTTGATATCCCAGGGTTTGCGAATAACACTTCCTTATCGTATTCACTGTATGTTATATAGCATCATCATTATATTATGTTCTTGAACTATGAGAAGGAACACACACACACACACACACACACACACACACACACAGACAACTACTTACACTATAAATGGTGCAACTTCATTGCAATTCATGAGAGCGTACAATATAGCGGTAATATACTCTTCCTCGGATAAATATCGACCACTCCTTACTCCAAAGGCACAACCAAGATGCATAAATATGGAAAGACGCTCATCGAATTTTATGTCGACACTGTTTTCATTACAACCACTTCGATTCATCTTTGTATCAGCATCAGTCTCAAAGTAAAGGGAGCAGAAGTTGGTAAGCTCCTCAAGGATGTAAGTCTCTGTAATTGAACCTTCAATGCGCACTTTGTTACGCACCTTTTTCTTAAGGTCAAACATATACCTATGTGTGCAAGTAAGCCATTTTTAGTAAACAATGCATGTGTGCAAGTATGAAATACAATTTAAAGATGGATGAGCGGTATCACCTCTCAAATGGATACATCAATTGATACTACACAGGTCCGCCCACTTTACCCTCATATGCTAAGTGAATGGTCAGATGTTCCATCGAATCAAAGAATGACCGTGGAAAGATTTTCTCTGACTTGCACATTGTCTCAACAATGTTTTCCTAAAGAATCTTAGCATCACTCTTTTGGGACACCTTTGAGCACAAATCACGGAAGAAATGACTAAGTTCAGTCAACGCTTCATTTACTGACTTCGGCAAGAGGTCACGAAAGACAATTGGTATAAATATTTCCATGAATACATGATAATGTGACTCTTTAAACCATAAAACTTACAATCAGCAAGGTTGCAACAACATGATATATTAGATGTATAGCCATCTGGCAGCTTTAAGTGTTTAACCCACTCGGACACCTATTGTATCTGCTTTTTATCCAATCTATATATTGCTTTGGGCAAAACCATCTTACCATTAACCATTCGTAGATGCAATTCACGCTGTTTACCCATCATCTGCATATCTCTGCGTGCTTTTAGGTGATCTTTTCATTTGTCCTTAACATTCATGACTGTATTAAACACATTTTTGAAAACATTTTTCTCAATGTGTATAACATCAAGATTGTTGCGGAGAAAGAAGGTCGGCCAATAAGACAGCTCCCAAAAGATGCACATTTTCTTCCAGTTGTGTGCTTTTCCAAAGTCATGAAGTTTTAGATTGGCAGCGCATTTTCGAAATGGTATAGCATCCATGTCAATGTCTTTTATGCACATTTACACTTCATCCCCAGACAATCTATCATTTTTTTAATGTGACGCTTTACAATTTTACCAAACTTATCTTTTTGATTTTTGAAGTGGATGATTAGGCGGTAAGAATTGCCTGTGACGCCCTGAAAAGGAAACCTTCCCCCTGTGCTTTAAGGTGAAGGCCTTATTCACTTTCATACAATAAGGACATGCCAACCTACCATGTGTACTTCATCCACACGACATACTGTATGCAGGAAAGTCATTGATAATCCACATGACTACTGCTCTCAAGTTGAAGTTCTGTTTAAGAGATGCATCAAATGCTGGGGCTCCTACTTCCCACAGAATTCTAAACTCATCGATCAACAGCCGCAAGTACACATCTATATTTCTACCCGGGCTTCTAGGTCCAGGAACGAGTGATAATAAAAACATGAATTGCTTCTTCATGCACATGTCTGGAGGAAGGTTATACGGGACAACGATCACAGGCCACGTAAAGTAAGGTGTGCTAGAGTGTCCAAAAGGATTAAAATCATTAGTAGCGTGGCCAGGTTGCACATTTTGAACCTCTGCAGCAAAAGATGGGTGTTTGAAATCAAATTTCTTTCATGCTTCTCCATCAGCAGAGTGTCTCAATAAATCGAGAACTTTGCTACGGACGTTGCTATGCCATCTCATGCATTCTATTGTTTTAAAAGAGTAATACAACCTTTGAAGCCTTAGTGTCAGTGAAAAGTATCACAATATTTTTCATGCTATCCTTTTCTTCCCACTGGTTGGTTTATACCTGCGTGGCCACAAATTGGACACTCGTTCAAGTTATTGCTCTTCTTCCAGAATAAGTCACAATCATTATTTCATGCATTTATCTTCTCGTACCCCAAATCGAATTTCATCATCATTTTCTTAGCACTATAGTACGTGTCATGCAACTTTTCATCTTCAGGCAACATTTCTTTATTAAGCTTCAGAAAAAGTATCAAAACTTCTATCACTTAGGCCATACTCAGACTTTAAGTGTAGCATCCTTGTCACAGCAGATAATTTGGTGTGCTTTGTACTTCCTTTCCATATTGGCTCTTCAGAGTCTTTTATACAATTTATAAAACTTCTGTGCACTCGGGTTCACTACAAGAAACAATGTCTTTAGCGACCGCATTTAGCAACCGCCAAGGAAGGCGGTCGCTAAGTCATACTTTTGTGACCGCATCAGCGATCGTTATTGTTCGCAGTCGCTAAGTATAGACAAAATCTGACCCGGTCAAAGTCATACTTTAACGACCGTAGTTAGCGACCGCTAATAAACACGACCTCACCCACTCCAGCCACTCCTATATCGTGGATGGGCTACGTCGCGATGGCCACAGTGGTTTGCGACGCCGACGTCGACGCTGACTCTCTGATAGCAACGGTTCTAGGGTTCTGACGATGACAGTGGAGACAGAGTTCTAATGACTACTGACGGCCGACCATGTCTCTCTTTGATAGCACCGCCGATGCCCACAATCTAGGGTTTTGATAGAATGGCTAGTGGACTGGTGACGGTGAGCTCTTCTTCTCTTGAAATTGACCAGCTACTGGCGACTGCGAAGAGAAAATTTC
Source organism: Escallonia herrerae (assembly GCA_033070095.1). Classification (NCBI taxonomy): domain Eukaryota; kingdom Viridiplantae; phylum Streptophyta; class Magnoliopsida; order Escalloniales; family Escalloniaceae; genus Escallonia; species Escallonia herrerae. The sequence goes on along the minus strand of JAVXUP010000665.1, from coordinate 141,857 downwards.
ACTGGCGGCGAAGAACCCACTGTCGGCGACGACGACCGGTGACTTGTGACCGGTCAATTAGTCAACTGCCTGAGGTATTTTTAGATTAATTGTTTATTTTCTTTCCCAATTGAGCATTGATCGAGGATTTGACGTTGTTAATTGAGCATTTGAGATGAGATATGTAACCTGATTTGATTTTTATAGTTAATTGCGTATGAAATTAGATCAAATGATCGAATGAAATGAGATGTCTATGTTAAATGTTCAAGCTTGCTTGTGACTGCTTACATGAAATGGCAATGATTATGATTAAATGGTAAGGGAATTCGCTTAAGTTTACCATGAAATGCACCAAAGCAATACGATTATACTGAGTTAACAATTCCTTTGTTGTCTCCTGTTTCAACTTTGAAGGAAAACAGTTACTTTGAGGCTTCTTTGTCGCCTGTTTATTTAGAAAAAGAGCGAGTTTGGGACTTTTTTGTTCCTTTTTGTTTAACTTTGTTGGTACCTATGCAGTTTTGCTTATGTCGGAAAAATAGATATCACAGTAGGTGATGTATGAGGCCATATCAATCACTGATTGCAAGCTCGGCCGCTACTTTAGTCGAGATTTCAATAACCCGCTGCTTTAGTGTGTGTTTGTGTGTGTAAGATGATGATGGCCAGAGAATCGGTGGTGGCTGGGCTGGTAGCTTGAAAGATTGGTGGGGAGATTCAATGGAGGCTGTGGCTGTGGGAGGTGGGTGCTGGTGGTGATTTAGGATGTGTGTGGGTCTCATTCCTCATACTTGGGTCAATTACACACATCCCTGCACACACTTGGGTTTGAATACTCGTTTGTAATTAGTGAATTGTTGCTTGATTACATTTTTATGGATTGTGGGTCTTATAACTGAGCAATCAACAATTGATGTCCACTATTGTCCAAAGATACATATCAACTATGAACACGTCCACACTTTATAAGCTTCGTACCAATAAACAAGGTGTATACGGCACCATTGGAAGAGCAACCAAAACCAAACAATTGTGTATCAATTCCCGTAAATGGGTGAGCTGCTGAATTTTAATTGATTACATTCAAATGTGTAAATAGAGTTTCCATAAAAATAAAAAAATGATCACCATGAGGATGATTACTGGTCTTTGATCTCTACTTTACAAGGAAAATTTTAATTGGTTTCCCAAATGATAGAAATCTCCTGGTAACGGTTTTAAATATTTTAAAATGGTGATAGAGTTAAAGATCCTAGCCACCAATGGTTGCTCTTTACTCATCCGTTGCCCCAAATAATGTAGTTCGGAACGTGTGTTTATTTACAAAAACATTGTACATGGTTTGGTTCAATAAGAATTGCTGGCATTCTTATCCAAGTAAAGTTGTGAAATAGATCGTTTGTTGCCTGATTAAGTCTACTAAAGTCTCCATGCCATGGGACTAGTTTTGAAGGCATAGGACTGGCTTGGCAAGATAGCTTTTTCCTGAATTGATGGCATTCTTAACTTTCTTTGTTTTGCATTTCATGTTTGTTATATGTGTTGATTTTACTTAGATTGAGTTTACTTATTGGGGGTTGTTGACGTGGCATTCCGAAAAGAAAATTGGGTGTGAAGAAAGGAACAGTAGTATAGGTAATATCTTGGTTTGCTTCTTAAAGTTTTGGAGTTACCACTTTATTGGGGAATGTTAATGTGGTCAACCCAAAGAGTGCTTGGTCCTTTGGCTAGCAGGTGGGTTTGTAATGAGCATCACTTGGATTTATATTGTTGCTAAGGAATTGATTTCGTTTTTGAGTTCACTTGGGATTGTAGTTGGAATGAGTCCTTCAATTTTAGCAATTACTCTACTTGCTTGGGGCTAATTCAACTGGAGATTTGATAGGTAACGTGGCTTTGGCAATTCAACATCTTTTGTTCTTATATTCATATATTTGATTTGATTTAGTAATAGTTGAATTAGCTTCTCTAATGTAGATAAGATATTATTACAATTGTGATGAATTATTTTTTGGCTTCATGCAGAGCGGTATTGTGCCTAATGCCGATGATTATCAACGCGCAAAGACATTGTTGGATCTGGCGTGCCTTCAACACGGGATGAAGAAAATGTTGATGACGGCATTGATCGGTGTGAAGACTAGTATGTTCTTGGTTGGTCCTACTGTAGTTGTTTAGCTCGTGAACTACTTGACTCGTTTTTTAATTTCTGGTTCAAGATAATGTATATTTAATGGAGACTTGATGTTTTTATTTGTCACTTTCACGTGATTGTTAGTTGAATGAGTTTTAGAATGATTTATGTTTATAATTTGATGGTATAATACTTTGACATGATTGTTAGTTAAATGAATTTTAGAATGAATTATGCTTATAATTTGATGATATAACTATCAGGGATGGCAGATTAAAATGTTGGTTTTAAAATACAGGTTTTCTGTCAATACATAGCATAGCTTTAGCGTTCGGTCACTGAATAGGTATAAACGGTCGCTAAATATCATCTACAAAATAATTAGTAACCGTATTTTGCGGTCGCTAAAGTCCATGTTTCTTGTAGTGGTTTGGCTCTTCTTCTATATTATTATGATTACCATTATTACCATATGTTGATATTTAAAAAACCTGGATCTCTAGGACTATATTGTCTGACATCAAAGGGCACCTCAGTCGGCACCCTTAGAATTAGTTCCCCTTACTGAGTCCAATTAGTATAGTTACTCATAAAACTTCTACGGAAGAGATTATAAGTTACATCATTGGGGATCTTTCAACTTAACAGCTAACAATCATTGCATAGACATTTAATCGTGTCGTCATCCACAAAGTCTCGTTGATTCAAAGCGAAGAGAATAAATCCGTTCACTCAATGTCTAAACTCTTCTGATATCCAAATCCCACATTGCTGAATATAAAATGATATGTCGATCATTTATGAGGTAAGAAATATTAAAACTATCTACATCTATCCACAATAAAAAGTTTGTGCCACATTTATAACTTATATGTGAATTTTTAGTAACCCTTTTGTGTGTATATCATATTTTGCAGGGGTATGGCTGAAGCTTCACGAAAACAATTCGAAGAAGTAAAGGAAGAGAAATAGAGCATTGGATGCTTATTTGCACAAAATTGTTTGTTCTTACTTATTTGAGCATGTTGAGGTCTGAATTATAAATTTAAATACGCTACATGTGGTGCCGTGATGTTATATTTACTTAGTTGACGTTCATTAATGAACGAGTCACACGTATCGCGTATGCACGACAACTCGTTTATATATATGCACACATGTATACACACACACACACACATATATATATATACAGTTGCACATATGTGTTTGTTTGTTTGATTTAAGTCGTTGCACATGATTTGTTTTTCGGATGCAAAACATCAAATTTTCCCTCAGCAGAGGAAGCAGACATGGAAACAATAGTGACGCTACGTTTAGAATATTACAACCAAACATGATTTTGAATAAGCATCGTCCATTCTCGGTTATTTCAACATATCAGATGGCACAAATCCACGAACCCTCGTTGGGGGTGGGGGTGTGGGGGGGGGGGGGGGGGGAAGGGAAGAGAGAACAGTCCTAAAGAGAAAAACGGAAAACGAATTGCTACAACCAAATACGTATCGAAACAGTAAGCTTTCACGGGGATATATCCTTAACTTGAGAGATGCGCAGAATCTGTGCTTGCACGGTCACGGCATCATTTACAAGGAAACCCTTCGGCAGGTTCTTGAGATCTTCCAGCTTGAAGAAGTTTGATTGGCCAAAAGAAGGGTGCGAGGAAGAGAACCATTCCGAAGCTGCAAGGCCAATAAGAAAAATGAAACGAAGTTTGAGCTTTAATATTGTCCCTAAGAATGGTAAAACTGCATAAATAGAAAAAAAAAATACTAGATCTGATGCAGACGCAATTCAGCGGGATAAAACTCCTTGTTTAAGCTTTAATATTGTCGCTAAAGTGGCTGTAAAGAAGTTTTAAGGTCTTTAGATTGAAAATGGAGCTTAATGATGAAAAGTGGAGCTCAAATATTTGAACTCATACTTTCATGTCACATGATCATATGATCATGTAGGCTCATGATCACACTTTTAAGGCTTTTAGCGTTGAAAATTAAGATCAAATGTTGTGGCCCTGTAATTATGTAAGTTGAACTGCAAAATCACTGATGAATACACGAAAGAATAATGGGAGCAGCAGGTGGGCACGTGCCTACCGGTGTCACCTGCTCCCTCCTCAAGGAGCAGATTTGCTTAGCGCAAAACTGGTTCGATATCAGCAACAGTGGACTCACCATTATGTTCATAGTCGTCTTTACCAAATTTGTTCAATATCAGCAACTTGTAGTTCACAAATATTTTCCCTTCGGGAGGCAGTGTTCTCCAATCAGCTAAAAATAGATGCAAGGAAATGCTTATGCCTCTCCCCCATTTATATCCTTTTGGTTGCAGACGTAACATCCTGCACTAAGTATATCAAAGGCCACATTATCTCCTTTCGCAATGCGAATTACAGGCAAGTACATCCTTTAACCATATAAGCATCACTTGTAAAGTTATTTGTCGCTAAAGCTGAAGCATATACGTTGGCTTTCATTCCCGCTAGTGACAAACATTTGTGAAATTTCTACATATAGCAAAAAATAGGTGTATACTATACGTACCATTTCCGTCCACCAACCGTAAACTCTTCCGACGAATGCCTTTTGTCATCCAATGTAGAGAACTTGCTGATTTCCCAAGTGTAGGTATTGCCTTTAGGACTCTTGACTATGGACACCGACTCTCCTTTACCAGTGTGTTTAGCTACGAAAACCTCCACCCCAAGTTCACACGAGTCATCTTTAAGGTATCCATTGGAAGCATCACGGAATTCACCCTCGGGTAGCAGGTCAAACCCCCGGTCCTTTCTCCTTTCAGAAAAGCGCCACAAGCTACCACCTTCATCTGCATACATATATTGATGACAGTACCCATTGAGTCATTACAGCTTGTAAACAAAATTTGTGACAAACTGATTTTGACTTTGGCCTTAATTATCATTGCTGGACCAACATCTCGAGAAAATTTTCAGTATAGCGGCGATATATGACGTCAACTATTGAACGGGTGAGATCTAATGAGATGGAGAGATTCCTACACGGAAGGAAGTCAATGTTTTGTTTTTCTCTCATTTTAACCGTTGGTTACACCACGTCATCTTTATAACCATTAAATTGAAGTTTTTTTTCCAACACCTAGGAGATGGAGAGAGTCATACACAATAAGAAGTCAAAGTTTCATTTTTTTTTCCTCATTTTACCTATTGGGTACACCGCGTCATCTCTATAACCGTAATATTGAAGCTCATATATTTGAGAAATCCGTCCCAGAAAAGGAAAAAAAAACAGCACATTTATATTTTCATGGTACTAATTATGCAAAGTTGTAGTTTTATAGTATACCTTGGATGGTTAAGTACTTTTTTTTGTTGTGATCAAACACAAACATTTTAATGTTGGCAGAAACCTTCCAGCCACGAGGGAGTTTATCTCTCTCCTTTATTTCTACATAAAGAGATACGTGATTTTCTCCTTTCTTTCTTTCACGTCCCCTTGGGTAGAAAGACAATCTCCTGCAACAAGAAAAAATTTATAATAAAAAGAATAACTTTGCATTATTGCTAATGCAATTAAAATGCACTGTGCTAGAGTATGCAGGGGAGGTATGAACCTCACCATTTGTAGCCGCCCGCTTCAAACAAACCTGATTCGATGCTTTCGATAGGACTCGAGAGTAATGAGAACGTTTCCACTCTAAGTCTGTAGTCAGTCGGTGGTGCTTTTCGTAATGATCTTACGACTCCTGTGTCACGTTGCTCACACCAAATATATTCCCAGTTAAGGATCTACTAGACTAAATAACCAAATTAACAAAGCACAAGTTTATGTCTCTATCTACACAGAAACATTAATTGTGATGCAGGTGTACTCTATTTTGTCACACATCTCAGCAAATTGGGTGCTGATTGCATATAGCAGGCAGACTATCTGCTCGCCATAGAGGCGGACGCTTAAATCCAACTTGCTACTTTCAGTGGCAATAGGGCGTTTGGCCATGCTTTAGAAATACCTACTCTCTTCGATCAGCTTTAGATATGAGTTGCCTCCGTACACTCATTGGAGTGATATGAGAAAGCTAGTAGGCACATATGCATATTACATGTACTGATATACGTGAACTCGTGAAGTCAATCTCCATGAAATTGCCCACATGTTAACTAAGAATGGAAATTCCAAGTTCAGAACTCTGGACAGGTAAGACATATATTTAGGGTTAGGCATGAATATGTTAGCAAACTGAAAAACTATGGACATTTCTACACACAACACACACTCGTTGAGAGAGAGGGTGGAGACAGAAGTACCCATCCTTAGTCCTTGTGCAGCGGAAAGAGAGGGTTATCTCGTACTTTAATTTATAAAGGAGGAGTCGTCCTGGGGAGGGGAAAGTAGCAGTAGTATTGTTTTTTATACTGTGTTTCTTCAAATAGAAGGGTTGATGCGTTATCCTGTACAGATAAGACCTTCTAAAGTGATTTTGGTCCAATATATATATCAAAAACCTTTCTTAATCTTACAGAAAGAATAGAGTTCCTTTATCTTTGTGCCTCTGCCTTTACTTTTTCTTTTGAAACGATCAAGCAATTCCCTGCAGAGACCTTTCCAATACAGGTCGTGCATAACAAATCACGGTGCCCCAAGGTTTTAATGGTTTTAATGTTTCTCAACTCCTTATAATGTGTTAGTTGCTATCTTGAAAGGTATCAACTTTTTTTCAATTGGGTGGTAAAACATTGTATAGACGACCACTTTGCAAGAGAAAATCTAGTATAACCACGTTGGAAAAGATTTTGGTTGCAATTCTAGTGGTAAGAATAGCCTCGAGTTCCCCATATAATCTATATAATATATAATAAGCGAAACAAGAAAGACATTGATAACTTTTTTGTGCAGCACATTATCGCTTCTTTGCATGACACATATTAGATTATAGAGTCCTTATTTTAAGATTAATTAACTTCTACATTTGGAAGTCTTAATCTATTTAAAAACTAATTCTAATCATTCTAAAACTCTAGCTACCTAATCAATATACTTGAATTTTCTATAAGCCATATATAATTCAAAATCGATTCTAATCATTCTAGAACTCAATCTAATCAATATACTACCTTATTAGGACTTAATATTGACTATTATATCCTTAAAATCACTCTCTAATATGACTATGAAAACTCATATATATATATATAAAAAACGAAATAATATTTTCCATATAGAAGAAAAATTAATGTTACAATTGAGATTAAACAACTTACGAGACTTAGAACAAAAAATGATCTAACAATTGATTTGAATTTTGATAAGGTTCTTATTTTATAATTTGATTAATTTTGCAAGAATATTAAGTTAATTTCTAAACAGTTTAGTGCTCAACCTAATTAATACACTAACTTATTATGACTTAATTTGGTTATTATATTGTTTAAAATCACTCTTTAATGAGAATATAAGAATTCATGTAACTAAAAAATGAACATAACAAATTAGATTCAGAATGAAAAAAAGATGACGAATAGATCATTATTCATATACATAGCGATATACGTAGTATTTATAAGATAGTCACTATTTTAAAATAAGACCTCACAGACCACCAAATTGGATATATTTCCTATATAAGGATTTACTAAACAAATCAAATGCGAGATTTAAAAAATATAATGAGAAAATATATAACCTTCTAAATGAATTTGTTTTAAGTCATTTTACAAAGCGTATCATAATCAACTATAGACTGATAATTTATTTTTATTAGGACCGTAATAACCAATAAAAATGATTTATTTTGTAGTTGATTAAGTTTACATGAGCAACAAGACCAGTGAGTAGATATTAGACTAATTGTAAGTTTTTGAACTTAATTTTGACTATAATAGAGTCGATTATAACTATATTCCGTCGCCAAAAGTCAATTTTTTTTTGAATTTTTTTAAATTTTCAATTATCCAGACCTGTAATACAATTTTCAATTCTCAACAACAACGCGCAATAATCAATACAGAAAGAAATATATATAATCAATTATAAAAAAACTCATATATGTACAAGCCGGGAACCGGATACAGCCGGTTAGGAGAGGGAAGAAGAATACAAGCCGAGCGGGGGGGAGCTAAGAACGGGCACGGGAAGGGGCTCATAAGGGGTTTCCAAGTCCCGGATCTGGATCCTGCTGATCCGGGGCCGGCTCGGCCTGTCCAGTAGTGCCTTGCTCCCTGATCATCCTCACCACCACTGTAGCAATGCGCTGGATCTCCTCGTCGTCCAACTGAGGACGAGGAGCCGGTGTCTGTGGAGGGGCAGCAGGGGGTGAGGACGCTCCTATCACGGCACAAGCAGTCGTGCTAGGCAGGCCGCGTATGCGGCCTTTTCGCCGATTGACGACCTCCGGCGTATCCAGCCATCGCTTCAATCCCCCAGTACTCGTAGCTGTACTAGTGGACGCATATGGCTGTCCGGACTGCTGCTCGGACCCCCTTAGCTGTTCATACGATTCCTGCAAATATAGTGGTTAAACGATATGTCAGGGCATTAATTAATGAAATGGACATTGAGGATAGAAAGAAAAAACATTAACAACTTAAATAAATTGACTCACATCGATCCGTCGGGCAATATCTGAAATATAGTCGCCCGCCCGGTGCGTCTCGTCCTTGTCCTTTTTCCGCATGTGCGTCTGATTATAGGTCAGAGCTATGACCTCATCCACCTCCAGATCCGGGTGCTCGACCGCGTTCATGTGTCGGACGATGTCGTGTGGCACCGACCCCCCCGTGTGCGTCGGACCTCTGTTCTGTCTGTTCTCAGCCCCGCTCTTACTCTTGGCGTCCCAACCTGGATCCGTAGCCCACCGATCTATCATCTCCCCCCATACACAATGAGATATCCAATGTGGGGGATATCTCGTCATGTCCGTCATCGGGGCACCCGCGGCCATGAATAGCCCGTATCATATCCATATCTGACTTCATATAGATAAATTACAAAGACATTAACACGTTAAAAACAATAATTTGGCAAAAATCATCATTGGCACAGTAGCTATATATATACATATGAACGGATGTGCAAAAACACATCATTAAACACCAAGTTCTAAAAGTTCTACTACATTTTTCCCGTGATGTTACAACATTACAAGTCAATCGTTTTCAGTTTGCGAATCATCTTCATCATTTTCCCCGCCGTCCTCTTCTTCGTGGGACTCGTCGTCCTCTTCATCTTCGAATTCATCATCTTCATCAGTAGACTCGGTCACATCATCTCCAACACTTTCCACGTCTTTCGCGTCATCATCTACGACTTCTTCTCCTACAAGAAGTGTTGTTGGAAGAGGAAGATCGTCCTCCTCGTTGTTGACCTCAACAGGGAACAAGACACGTGGTTGGTCGGCTTGAAAAGAGTCTAGCTCACTGTCATATGTCACGGGCAATTTCTTGGACTTGATAGTTGTATACCAATGAGATTTGGGATTGGCGACGTCCTCTGCGTAAAAGACTTGTACAGCTTGACTAGCAAACACAAATGGCTCGTCTGATGCAAGTCTTGACTTGACATTGACATTGACATCTACAATCCCTTGAGAGCTAACACGGATTCCTCTATTGCATGTGACATCGAACCACGTGCAACAACTCATTGGTATACAACTACCGCACGGACACCTTATCTTATCAAGGTCAACATGTGCAGGATGCGCATAATCGAAGTCGAGAAATTCGTCAAAGCAACACTCAAAATCTTCAGCATTCTTCCTTTTCATCCAACTTCGATCGACTGACATGACGACTGAATTATTGTACTGTATACCACCTTCAATTATGACCAGTGATTAGACATTGCCGATGTAAATATGAATGCATGAATGTTACAACATGTTTACATATTTCCCCTCCACTCTTCAACATGTAGTGGTCCTATCCCATTCAGAAAAGCACATGTTTATAAAACAGTTTTTAACTCATGCTTAGTCCTGTGTCTGTGAAAAATTCGGTAGCACCTCCCCGCATTTCTCCAAGTACACGACATCGATTAGGTGTTCTAACATTCATCTAACCTTGCTCAAGAAGGTTTGACGGATGTTAGAAAACCAGATTTGTATGCACCCGTAGAAACACACGAGAACGTGTACCAAATATCCACGACATAGAACACAAAGCATGAGTCAAAACATTGTTTTATAAACAATTAGCTTTTCCAAATTGTCCAAACTGGACATCCAAAGGCTCATTACAAAGCATTACTTTGTAATGAGTACCTTTGAACGGGAACTAAGGGTTTCTATGCATGCATACGTTCAGAAATTGATAACATATGCAAGAATCTTTTCGAAATATCAAAACTGCAGAAAGATCGTTACATATGTTACCAATTCCACATTAAATAGAATTCATTGGCAACGAGTTGAACCATCTCGTTGCCAATGGACTTCTCAAAACAACAACTAATATAAAGAAGGCAGGGTTTGTAAACAACGAGTAATTGAACCTTCTCTGAACAATATGGAGTAATTATGGGAAGGACAAGAGCTAATTAGGGCTAACTGTGTTATTAGGGTTAATTACGAGTATTAATTATAGCTAATTAGGGTTGATTAGGACTAATTAGGGTTATTCAGTCCTAATTAGGTTTTAATTATGCTGAGTAGTGTTGATTAGTCCGAATTAGGCTTAATTGGGTTATGTTAGGGCTAATTAATGTTAATGAGGGCTAGTTTGGCCTCATTATAGCTAATCAGGGTTGATAAAGACTAATTAGGGTTATTTAGTCCTAATTAGGATTTAACTGTGCCGAGTAGTGCTGATTAGTCCTAATTAGGTTTAATTGGGTTATGTTAGGGCTAATTCATGTTAATGAGGGCTAGTTTAGCCTAATTATAGCTAATTAGGGTTGATTATGACTAATTAGGGTTATTTAGTCCTAATTAGGGTTTAATTGTGCCGAGTAGTGCTGATTAGTCCTAATTAGGGCTACTTAGGCTTAATTGGGTTATGTTAGGGCTAATTAATGTTAATGAGGGCTAGTTTCGGATAATTATAGCTAATTAGGGTTGATTAGGACTAATTACGGTTATTTAGTCCTAATTAGGGTTTAATTGTACCGAGTAGTGTTGATTAGTCCTAATTAGCGCTAATTAGGCTTAATTGGGTTATGTTAGTGCAAATTACGACTAATTAGGCTAACTATAATCAATATGCGCGTAATTGGTTTCATTTTGGCTAATTTGGGGTAATTACAGCTACTTTGATTTTCATTAGGTTCTTAGGGTTAATTAAAACTAATTAGGCTCGTTAGAGCTAATAAATTAGGGTTAATTGATTTATTAAAATATTTATTTTTTAAATGTCGGACACCGTCGATCAGACGTGGTGTCCGTGTCTGCGCTAACTAACAAGTATCTCAATCCAATTGGGTCCCATCCTCCGTCAACAATCTCAAATCTCAATTCTCAATTCTCAAATGCCGCCCAATGCAATAAAAATTAATAAAAATCACACATTCAATCCAATTGGGTCCCATCTTCCGTCAATAATCTCAATATCTCAAATGCTCAATGCACAATTAACAATCTAAAATCATCAATTAACAACCTAAAATCATCAATTAATAATCGCAATTACTTCAAATGCACAACTAATAACCAAAAATCATCAATTAACAACCTAAAATCACAGATCAATAATCACAATTCTCAAATACACAATTAATAACCTAAAATTATCAAACAAATTATCAAAGTTCAAATAGGAAAAAATTGTTCAAAATGCACATATCTGATGCGCTTGAATTATTTCAATTTAGGGTTCGATTATATTAGGGCATTCAATTTAGGGTTCAATTACATCAATTTAGGGTTCAATTAGGGGGTTCTATTGAATCAATTTAGGGTTCGGTTGATTTGGGGCATTCAATTTAGGGTTCAATTTAGGTTTCAGTTGGATTAGGGCATTCAATTTAGGGTTCAATTAAGGGTTAATTTAGGGTTCGATTCGATTAGGGCATTCAATTTAGGGTTCGATTTGTTTAGGGCATTCAATTTTGGGGTTTAATTATGGTTCAATTAGGGGGTTCTATTGATTCAATTTAGGGTTCGGTTGATTTGGGACATTCAATTTAGGGTTCAATTAGGGGGGGTTCAATTATTTCAATTTAGGGTTCGGTTGGATCAGGGCATTCAATTATGGGTTCAATTTAGGGTTCGCCGACCGTACCAACACTAACACGTGATCCTGTAACTGTGATCTTGACACTTTCATTATCACCTCCTCAATGACAAGGGTGAACCACCATGGGAGCCGGGCTCTGTACTCGGGTAAACCACTTTTGCTTATGTGTAGAGATAGAAAGCCGTCACACCAATCAAGAAAATAAGAAAGACACCCCCAATCACAGACAACACGATCACTGCTATCTTATTTTTAGACCTCTTACCTAAGTTGTTTGACACATCTACTTCAGTAAGTGCTGGGAGGTCATCAACTCTTCTAGAATTGTGCCCGTGAGATTATTATCAGCAAGAACCAGCCTTTGCAGGTACTTAAGTCAAACAACTTAGGTAAGAGGTCCTCGGCAAGAACCAGCCTTGCACAAACTGAGATGACGGTTGTTCAGTTTGTGCAAGGGGAAAATACCATATTTTTGACACAAGCACAAAATACCAGTCTTTTCCAAGGAGTTATCTGTGACTATATTCGCTTGGAAGCTCCCTCACCTTCATTTTCAATGAAAAGACCATGAAGGTGAGGGAGGTGAAACACCTCGTGACCCTACAATTGGTTCATCTGACAAATAACCAGTTCCCTAAGAAACTCGACATGTGACCTTGCATGAGATGAATCATTCAGGTCAAGAGTTCTTTTTCGGTGATTAATCCAGAGAAGAAGAAGAAGCTTGGTACGTTGGGTTTGATTCTGGATCCTGTTGTATTCTAGATGCATTCTTGACAACGATATTTGTTTCCATTCTGAAAAAGAAGTTCAATTTTGAGTTGAAAACTTTAACTTGGTATTCATCTACATTCGTGCTAAGGGCATGAGGATCTCCTAATGGGAGGAGATGGGTATGGTGTTCTGTAGTGGTACCAGGCTTTTTGGTAACTCTGATGGCATGATTCTAATTGCAGATTCAATCTTTCAAAGCGAGGAGGAATGCTGATAATCTAAAGCAAAACTGGTGAGCTCGTAGAAAACAAAATCCAAAACTAAAAACGTTGTCGTCGTTGAGATAAAGGTTCTCTGCTGTTTTATTAAACGCACAAGAAGAGCAAATGAAAAAATAACAGTGCAAAAAGGGTACAATCGTAGGGTCATTCGCAAGAACCAATGGGTAGTGATATTAAACACTACAAAAAAAAAACAATTACCTGATGGGAGTCGCCGGTGTCGAGGGAGGTCACCGCCGGCGTCGAGGGAGGTCACCGCCGGCGTCGAGGGAAGTCACCGCCGTTGTCCAGGGAGGTCACCGCTGGGGTCGAGGGAAGTCACCGCCGGTGTCGAGGGAGGTCGCCGCCGGTGTCGAGGCTTTCGGTGGCGCCGAAGGTGGGGCAGGATGTGAGAACGGCGGTGGCCCAATCGCCGAAAATGGTTTTGGGATTTTCGAGAAGAGAAGCAGTGAGAGAAAACCAGATCTGAGAGTTAAATAGATTTTTAGCGACGGAGTTATTCCGTCGCTAAGAGTCCGTCGGTAAAGGTCTATTTTTGCCGACGAAGTTTTTAGCGACGGAATAATCCGTCGCTTAAATATTATTTTATGACGGAGTTTTACTGACGGAGATTTCCGTCGATAAAACTCATTTTAGCGACGGAATATATTCCGTCTCTAAAAATCCGTCGCAAAAGACGTCTTTTCTTGTAGTGTATGTGCGCATTTGTCATTGCTGTGTGCATGCAATAACAAGTATATAAACTAATCTTCACCCTATAATTATTAGCTTAGCGTAAGGATATGTGCAAAAGTTTACTAGCTCATTGTAGTTAATAAGAATAACCAGAACTATCATTGTAGTCAGTATTATATACTGAAAAAGCTCTCTAATATGAAATAATCACCAATAAAACGGAATTACTTAAGAAATTAATAAGAAAAATTAGGTACTATTTAAAATTCATATTTAAGTTTTATAACCTTATAGTATATGGGCTATAGACAAATTATTGTTTCAAAAGATCCTTAATTTTATTATTTGTTAACATTTCAAAACACAGTTAATCCATTATAATAACCTAAATTACATGAAAACCAAAACCAGCATATATGAAAGGGGAAAAAAACCACATATGAGATTTATAATGGAAGAATACATTATTAAATTACTCTTAAAAATAGCATGTAATATTAAAATCTTATAACACTTGAAAATAAATCTAGGAAAGTTTTTCTTATAATGTACTTTGACATAAAAAAGGCAATAACAGAATTTTGTTTATCCTTTAGCTGAGAACAATGGTGTAATAAAGCGTAGACAAATAGACGGGTATGTAGATTGATAGATGCTCCCATAAATCAAGCATTATTAATTTGCGAAGGTTCTACACAATATATTAGATATAATAAACATGAATTGAATTAAATAAACTTTGTTAAGAAGAAAAATTAAACCAATCTTTTTTATGGTGTGCTTATTTTACTACTAATTCAGTCTTAATTATTTTAAAGTTCTAAATCAGTAATATACCAACATATTAAGACTTTATTTCACTTACATGCGTTAAAAAAAACTTTATAGATTGAAAAGGAACTCTCTCTCTCTCTCTCTCGATACATATATATATATATATATATATATATATATATATATATATATATATATATATATGTGTGTGTGTGTGTGTGTGTGTGTGTGTGTGTGTTTCAATATAGACTTAATAGTCATATTAAGTCCTAATATTATTCCCATAAATATAATTAAGTTTAAAAATAAGGACCTTATCAAATTAAATTTAAATTAATTATTAGATCATTATTTTGTTTTACAAAATCAAAACTTATTTATATTTTTTGCATCTACGGATATTTATTATCATCTTAGAGTAAGTTTTTAGAGATATAATTGTCAAAATTGAGTTTTGATAGATTAATATAATGATTAGGAAGAGTTGTAGATTATTCAAAAGTAGTTTTCAAATTTTATAAGGCTTACTAATATATAAATAAATTAATCTAGAGATAAGGATCCCATCCAAGATAGTATTGACTTTTAGCGGCACTTTTGCGTTTGACATATAGTGTTTGTAGCTTTATTTTCCATTGAATGCACAATATAATGATAAGCGATGATATATAGCACAAAGAAGCTATTGTAGAATTTCAATGTAAAATTATGTATAAAACAAAACAAAACAAAGTTAGCGTGGTTAATTCAGATTTTAACTAGATTCTCAATCTTGATAAATTCAAAGATGAATCCAACTTGATAAATATGTTGGTTAAAAATTTTAGTCAATGATTTCCTTACTATGACGTTTTGTGCTATCATATTCAGTTGCAATATTGGTTAAACGTAGAAATATTATAATATGCAAATCCCATATAAGATATATTAAAAAAATAGTTTAAGTTTAAAACTTTAAGCATGTGAGGATGAGTTAAATTCAACTAGTTTTATGTTGAAAATTTTTTGAACAAATTTGTGAGTAAATAAACTCTTAAACATTCTCAATTCTGCATTAGTAATATGCCAACTATTATGATTTTGTGTTAACTTTATACCTTTAAGGACTCTTTCTTATATGAAAAGGAAAAGACTTGATATCTAGAAACTAGAATTGCATATAAAATCAAAAAAGATATAACTTATGTTGTGATGAATGTAGTAAAACTTAGATCAAAAATCATATTATATTTGAAGATAAATCGTATTTAGTAATCTGACTTAGTAAGCATGCTTCTTATATACTTTGTTAAATTTTGTTTAAATTTTTTCAATAATTTGCTTACTACGACGTTTTGAGCTATTCTATTTAGTCATGTTAGTTAAACTTTTTAAATTTTATATACAATTACTTCATACAATAACTACTATTTTTTTTTTGTATACTTAATTGATAGATTCTATTTTGTTTCTAAAAATTCCACCTCATCCTTATTTAATTAGTTGTATTAATTTACTGCTAAAAAGAATATATGGACCAAAATTTTCTCTATCAAAATTAGATTAAAATGTAGTTAAAGTTATGGGTAAACCAGTAAAATGTACAAATTATTAAAAAAAGCGAAAAAAACTTATTAGGCAATAGCAAATTGATCTTAACACGTTCTTCACATTCTTTTATTAGCGGAATTTACTTTTTTCCTTTTTGTGTACTAAATAAACTTCTAACTTTTTTCACCTATATAGTTACGAAATTAGAATTAGCAAATATAAACAAGGACACTGCCTGTTGATATTTCCCCACAAGGACTAATTGATTTTATGAAAATAAAGTTTTCCTCTCCAAAAATAAAAGTGACTATCTTTGATGAATTAACTATGAAAATATAAAATCGTGAAATAGAGTATTATACAATTCAAAACTACTAAAATATATGATTTTTTTAAGAAAATTGTCCTGTGCTTGGCGCGGGTTTCTAGGCTAGTGTGATCATTAATGATAGTTCAATATTGTACATGACATTTTTACGGACATATTTATCAATAACTCTTGGCATCACTTTTTTAGTAAAACTAATTGGAAGTATTAAGCATATATGGCTGCCATCATTATATTGGAGATTGTAGACTTTTTATACCATGCCAATTGTAGCTAAAATTTTTCCAGCCACATTCTTAATAACTATGCCCACAACCACTGTAATGAGTGGCTCTGCTCTTCGAGGGCAGAGACACTAAAGTCCAAAGTGTTTTATTTGTGACAAATTTGTTTGATTTTACTTACCTTATAGGCTACTGTATATTGAAGCCGAGGATTAAAAAGTGTTTTTTCATCTTAATAATAAAAAATACACATATGGTGGAGACTCTAAAGTAGTCAATACACCAACGGACACGGACACGGACACGGACACGGACACACGGATGCATGATTATTTGCTTAAAGTAGTCAATACACCAAGTAGTCATTATCTCTTATATATTTGCTTATTCTTTCTCGTCCATCAAAAACAAATGCATGATTTAGTTTTGTTGTAGTATACATATGGAATAATACTTATATTTTATGTTAAGAAGATTACTTAGACATTAAATTTAACAAGATTATGTGGAAACCAATTCAGATTGACTGAACCGAACCGTTTAAACTGATTAAACCGATGGTGTTGAGTTCAGTTCGATTCAATTCAAAAAAATTTCAATCCGGTGGGTAATAGTTTCGTCTGCGATTTAATCCCCAAACAGTACCTTGCTCATCCCTAGCTGTAACATCCCGATATTTTAATGAATTATTAAAATAAAATTTAGCGACGAATATATTTTTAAGCATCGATATTTTAATTAGCGTTGATATTTTATTTAGTAACTTTTAGCGACAATTAAAATTTCTTTTAACATTGATGTACTAATATCATGAATATTATTGTGGACCTTTTTATAAAAAGAAAAAGGCTTCAGGTAAAAATAAGAATAGCCAAAGAAAATTTGAGGGGGCTTTTTGATTATGTTCCAAATTAGGGCTATTATATATAGATTATAGAATAGTGAGCAGCCGTCCTAGGCTTTGTTGGAGACCTATTGCTGTAGAGAGAGATACCGGGAAAGAGAAAAGAGAAGGGATTAAAAGAAGAGTTTTCCGGCGATCGGGATTCAGTTTTTTCAGTAAGTCTCGTTCTAGCTTCCTTTCTTATTTTGTTTTAGAGTTCGGTTAATGGGGGGACATGAGAGAACCGTAAGAATTCTATACCTATGAACTCATTTTAGGGAGCAAAGGGTTAAAAGGATTGGGGATCAGTGGTTGTATAACCGTGAGTCATGGGTTTATGTATGTAAGTCAGGGGATAAAGGTGCATGTGGGTTTTAGAGAGAGAGAGAGAGAGAGAGAGACCGTGGCTGTTACAGTAGGGGTATGAACTGCGTTATGGTGCATTTGTGTGTTTCTTTGCGTAAAGGGTGTTTGAGTGTGTGCTTGGGATATAAGAGGTGGCTGTGGGTAATGGCTGCCGTAGTAGGGACGTTTTGTGCCTTGTGGTTTGAGGTCGTGGCCGCAATGGCTGTCGGGGGAAGAGAAACACTTGGGCAATCTAGGGGCTGCCGTGGTACATGTGGGAGAAGATGGGTGGTAGCTAAGTGTATGTGTATGTGTGTTGTGTGATTTTGTTTTTTTAAGGTGAATATGTGTGTAAACTGTGTGCGTGGGTGTGTTTGGGTGCATTGTGTGAGTGTGTGTATGTGTGACTTAGTGTGTGTTAGTGTGTGCTTGACCTTGGGCTGAAACGGGTGAGTGCTGTGCAGCCATATATGAGAGTGTGTATTGCTGTGTGTGATGTTGTGTGTGTGTGTGATGTGTGTGTATAGACTGCAGGGCAATCTTGTGTGTGTGTATTTGCATGAATGTGTGTGTATATATGAAGAATAAATAAATAAATAAGTGTGTTGTGTGCTTGAATGTGTGTATGGTGTGTGTAATGTGGGCTTTTTCTGTGTGTGATTGCTGGTTGTGTAAAATGGTGTGCACGTGGGTTTGGGTATGGAGAAGAAGGGAACTAGCTACTGCCGTGAGGCAGTAGCTGTGTTAAAGTGTGTGTGCTGTGTATTGTGTGTATATGTGAGTGTTGTATGCTTGTGTGGGCGTGTGTGCATGTATATGTGTGCTTGGTAAATAAGGTGAGTTTTACAGGTTGGTGAGTTGGTTTGAGTGAGGCTTGTGTTGATATGAGTCTTTGATTTAGAGATTAAAGAAGAAGAAAAAAAAAGAACGGTACAAGTAAATTTGGGTTAACGTTAGATTGACACGTGCATATATTAACGCACGCTTATCATTAACATGTGAAAATTTATAATATAATACTTTAGAACATATTAGAATTCTTGGCAAAATTTTATAATTTTCTGAAATCGTATGTATTTTTTATATTTTCTGTAATTTCAGATTTAGAAAATTATTTTGGATCCTTTAAACCCAGAAAATGTTCTTGGAAAAATTTTAGTGATGTCTCTATGGTATAAATAAGACTCAGTTTGAATTTGATAATTTTTGGAGTTTATTTGCTATGTTTTTCATATCACATTGTTTTTAGCAAAATGAACAATTTAAAAATAAATTTTATATCTTTTAAATTCTGATTTTAATTTCTATAATTTATATATATATATATATATATATATATATATATATATATAAAGTTTTTATAAAAATTATGGGACTTATTTTGCAGCTGGAAGTAATTTTGGCAATTTATGGATTTGTATTGCATTTAAGGAAATTATTTTAAATTCGAAAATAAAAATTCAAAAAAAATCATATTTTGACTTTTAATAATGTCTTAAGCTATAAAAGTATTTTAGTGTAAGTTATTATAAATTTTAGATTGTCGGTACACGTTAAGGAGTGTATAGGATTTTCGGTTAAGTTGGCCGTGTGCGAGAACCATTTTGAGTGCGTGATTTCGGAGAGAGTGGGTACGCAGCGGGTAGTTGATATTAGGGTTTATAGCGTATTTGACATAAATTATTTTCTGACAAATGGATTGTCAATCTAGGTTATTCAGAAAATATTGATCGAGGATTGGTAGCATCGCTTAGTTTGGACCGAGGTAAGGATTTTCTCTTTGAACCCTACTCATCATTTTGAATGTCTGTATTTTATTCTTAACTGTTTCAAAAATTTCGTGGAACTCTGGTTTTATAAAATTTTTATGAAAATATTTAGATATCATCCATGAAATCCTAATTCGAGCCTTATAGCAATCATTTGGAACTCCAGTTTCATTCTTCTCTGTTTATTGATTTGATTATGCTAAAGCAGTTTCAATTGTATTTATATTCTTCTAAATGCTGACATGACATTTTGCATTGGTGTGTTTTGGCGAAAGTTGGTGTTTGTTGGAGGATTCGGTGAATTGGTGTGGGTTAGTACCTTAATGAAGTAGCTGGTGAATTGGTGGGGGCTAGTATCTTGATGGACTAGTCGGTGTATGGGTGCGGGCTAGTACCTTGATGGACTAGCCGGTGTAAATATGCATATGTAAAGCGATCGAGCACTGCCGGGGTGGCTTTGCTAGTGTACTGCTCATGTTCAATGTTTCATGCGTTCTACTTTCTTGCACCTGAAGTGTTTTTGAAATGATTATTAATTTAAGGGATTGAGTTGATACTCACCCCTATGTTCATATTGAATTGAAATGATGTGATTTTCGTTGAAAACCCTTTAGAAATTATCGTTTGGTTGTATATAGTAATTGTTTGAATCATTATGTTTCTCTATTTTAAAAGCTGTGCTTGGTTTAGATGTAAAATTGTGTGTATCGTTTTCTTATTTTAAAATCTTTGATCGACCTTACTGAGCTCTCGAAAGCTCACTCTCTTTTAACTTCCTTTCTGCAGGTGATAACCAGCATTAGATTGAGGTTGCCTACACAGATTAGAGCCGAGCTAGCTAAGAAATTTAAATTTAAGTATAGTATTGATCGTTAGAACCCGTGCGTGGGTAAAAATTATTGTTTAAAATTTTTTAGACTTCTACTTGGTATTTCAATTATGACAGTTTATTGAGAGTATAGTTTGATTGACGGATAGTTGCTCTGACAGCTTGTTGCATTATTTATTGAGGTTAAGGACATTATTGTCTTAGTGTTATCGATCAATTGAGTGTTAACATTTTGAAAAATTCTGGGATGCTACACTAGCACCTCCAGCTGCTAGACCCCACACACTCGCCTTGTACCTAGAGATGTCAAAAGGGCTAGGGGCCCGTTGCTCAGCCCAATCCAGCTAAAAAAAAAAGCCTTACCAGCCTACCCCACACAATGAATAGTGCATGCCCGAACTTAAAGGTCCATGGGCTTGGACTGGGGCTAGGCCCTTTTGCCCAAAAAAGTCCGGCCCGGCCTGGCTCGTTTAAGCCTAAGCCCTGCCCAACCCACATCCAAGCCCAGTCCTTATTCGGCCCGCCTAGCTCATCTATATTTTATTTATCCTATTTATTCTACGTGGAATATTCTATTTATCCCTTGTTATAAAACTTTTTAAGAGATATGTTAAAACAGAAGAAACCATGCAGATGAATCTAATCTAGAGTCCTAGGGTCAATGTGCGAACATTTAAACTTATAAGGGTTTAAGGTAAAAAAAGATCACCCTATTTATATCTAATAAAAAGATTATTGATGAAGAAATTAATACCATGTTGCTAGTTCTCCTAAATTTTTGGTCGACGATGTAGATATTTGACTCTAAGATGCCAGACTGCTAACACATCTTTATGATTTATGTGATAATTTATTTTAAGACATTATCTTTTATAGCTGTCAAAAATTTCTGTTTTTAAAAACTACTTTTTTTAAAGAACAAAAATAAAATAAAATTGCTTGAGAAGTTTCGTGAGAAATATATTTTTATGACATATCTTTTTTTTTCATTTAAAAGGGGAATTGAGATGGCGAATATATAAAGAAATATGGCATAACTTCACTATAATACGAATATTGTTGAGAATCAATGCACAATATCCATGATTTAGGGGACAGGTGAGATGGGGTCTCCATATCTGGATATTGACTTCAAATATGATGATTAAAGTTACTGAAAATTATAATGCCAGTCACCTTTTAAGCACAATAAAAAAGTGAGGAAAATCTTGGGAAAAAAAAGAACCTGCAATGTATTTCTTATTTATATAACTTAGGAGCACTTCATATAATGGCTATGTGACAACAATAAAATTTAGCTATTGACACCTTTTTGGATCAACTTTTGTAATAGTTGATTAAAAAGGGTTAAATAGGATTTTAAAAAAATTAAAAATTTTGGGTTGGCCCAGACGTGGCCTAAGCTTGGCCCTAAATTTTGGGCCTAGGGCTTAGACTAAGGTTAGGCCCTCATATTCTTGAGGGAACCTGGCCGGTTTCCCGCAAGACCAAGCCCAGCCCGGCCCCCTTTGGTTAAAAGCCATTTAAGCCTAAGCCCAATCCATTAATACTTCTACTGGCAGCCCCACCAACTGAAGCCCTTGAAAACCTTCCGTCGATGTAGCAACACCTACCTTATTCCACCCAACCTTTTTGTAAACAAAAAGGGTGTGTTACAGGGGGCAGGGCAGGAGGGATCAATTAGGGGGAAAGTGGAAGATAACCCTTAAAGAGGAGAAAAAAAACCCTTTGTAGACACCCTATTTTTGTAATTTCATTTTTTGTTTTTACTAATTTATGTCAGACTCTATTAATAAATAAAGTTTATTATTTAATGTTAAATGTTAACCTGGTAATAAATAATATGCCTTATTTACTTAATTCAGCTTAGTCAGTCTAGTCTAGTAGTATGTTTGTTTGTCAATCTAGTATAGTCAGTTAAGCCCAGATTAATTAGGCCTGATCCATTAAATGTCTAGCCTAGTTAGTTAAGGTTTAACCCTAGTTAAGGTCAAGAGATTGTGATTGATTAGATGACTTGAAAATATCGTGTGATTTATCCTTAATATATGTGATTAATCCTTAATTTATATGAGATATGAAGATAATTTCTGAATGTGATACATCTGATCTAACAAATGATAGATAATCACCGAATTAGGATCAGATAATGTCTTGTAATTTGGAAAAAATATTTTTAAGATATGGAATGAACCAGCCTTTTCGACTAACTGGTCGGTTAATTGACTTTTATCAATCTGTTATTTTTTTTTTATCACATATTCAATCTTATCATCAAATCACAGATTAATATGGTCATCCTTACCATTTCTGGCATCTAGACCATTATAAATAGGGTTTTTGGCCTTCACTTTTAGGACAAACTTTTTCTTCCTGAAGCTTATATATCATTTCTTTCATAAAAGTGGCAGATCATCACTAAGGAAAATTTAACACTTCACGTTTCACTTCTCTACACAAGTCACATGCATCATAGATTCATCATAAGGAGTTCCGAAGTCTTCTAAGTCAGCGCCTTCTCGAGGTACATTTACAGTTTTCTAAATTAGCCTAGATAATAATGGTCTAGAACGTCTACCATTTCCCTTAGTCGCATTTCAATTCAAAAACATAAAAAGAGTCTTTTAAAACTTTTTGGGTAGGCAGCAGTAGTACTGCTCAATCAATTGATTCAAGAGAAACTCGAAGAAATGAAAATATCTTTCTGACTTCTCTCTATAGAAAAGCCTTCCACAGAAAGCCATCGCTGCCACCCCACTGTGCGTTAGCGCGCGTGGGGCGGCGGTTGAAATCCGCCCTAATTTTTATGTTCTTTTTCGTTTCTTGTTGGTGTGGTTAGTTTGTGAGAAGATCGCCACCTATAGTGGTCGGCGACAGATGAAGGGTGGACGACAGTGGACGATGGCGAGCGATGATAGGTGCCGATGAGAGGATGGCACTGCCTGGATATGCTCTGATGCGCCGAATATTTCTAGATCTATGTAGATCTTGGAGACTTTGATCTGAGAGATCTTAATCGCTGTGATGGCCGATGGGTTAATCATCGTATATGCTTGTTTGATGAGGTTTTGTCGCTAGGGTCAGATCTATTAACGCCGGCTGTGGCTGGAATTCTATCGGCGGTGGCTGAAAAACAACCGGCAGTGGTCGGAATTTCTGTTAGCAGCAATAAGGGCGTGTTTATTGGCTGTGGGGGTTGTTTGTTGTGGTACTAGGTACTGTGTCTAGGTTTTGGTGTAGGTAGATGTTCTTGGGGGTGGGTGGGGTGGGGGGTGTAGGGCCTTGGGCGGGGAATGGGGGTTGGTCTTAGGGCCTTAAAGTTAATTTGAAGTGTAGGATATACTCTGCTTCAAGTTAATTGTAATGTGTAGGCTTAGAGGTATTTTATTCATTTGTGACCTACATGATCTTGTATATGAATGAGTCACGGAAATGTCGTGACCTTTATGTGTCATTGGGCAAACTTTGTAACCTTTTAATTATCAATGCTATTATCTTATTAACCAAAAAAAAAACTTTTTGGGTCAATCTAAGTCCCGAAATATAGACTGCCATCCGTCGAACCAATGTCGAACTACAATGGTTTTGATTGCAGTTAGTCCGACGAATACGCAAACAATTCGATCCCTATGTCCAGTTTAAGCCAAAAATATAAAATTTAACTTAGGGTTAGTTTCATCATATTTGTCAAAATTCAATTAAAACGAAGTAGAGACGGAAAGGGTGCGATGCGCACCCAGCACCTCCACGTTGCATAACCTAATCCTCAGATCCCGCTCTTGGTTTCGATAGACTAGTCGTCCTTTTGGCGTTATAAAGTCATTTTAAGATTTTTATTATTTTTCCTAATTTAAATTAAATAAGATGGCGACTCCTAAAATCCTTAAAAAAAATTTTGAGGTGTGCACCATACATTTTACATACACTCACCACCATCTCCAACCTTAGAGCACCGTCATGCCTGCCAACCTAGTCGGAGATACCACCAAACCCATCTCACACACAATCTTTGACAGTTATTTCATCCACCAAAACCACACCAAGAGACCTAGCACAACTGCACATCCTACATTCGACGCCACCTGTCTAGCAGTGCAAGTAACGCCCCATGAACAACCCACATTTGAACCCATAGATCTAACTTCAAAAATCTTAATCACAAAGAGGTTCGAGAAAAAATTAAAAGCACACACACTAGAAATTAAGCATACCAACAAAAAATCAAATACTACCAAGCCACCACTCACCAAAAGGAACCGGTCGGGTTAAAATAGAATGAAAAATTGTATAGCATTGAATGCCAAGCTTAGAACAAAATTATAAGTTGGCCTTTTGACAATTATATTTGGTTTACATGGAGTTATAAGTAGTGTTGTGGAATTTTGCATAGTATAATTTTGAGACATTGTAGTAGCATCTAAAACATAACCAACTTAGGTACTTGTGCCAACCGTGGGAGGGTCAAATAAGAACCTGTGGTAAAGTCTATTACATTTGGACAATTCTCTATGAAGAGACAATATTAGCTATATACATAAATAAATACATACATACATATATGTATAGGGACATCTTCTATTGCCCTTGCAAGCAACTTAAGCCAAGTGCCAACGCGATCTGATCGTCCATCTAACGTGGATGGACGGACCAGATCTAACTTTTTTATTTAAAAAAAAATTATTTCCCATTATATTATGTAGCTAACTAGAATTTTGACCAATATATCTCGAAGAGATTTAATGAGTCGGGGAGATTCGCTAGTAGGGGGAGGGGGGCGCCGAGGGAACAATATGATAAATTTCACCGTCCGCTACTACATAAAGCAAATGGTGAAGTTTAATGGGAAAAAAATCAAATCGAGTCCGTCCATCCGTAATAGATGGACGGCTAGATGGCGCTGAATATCGTGTATTCAGTTAATACAACTTTCTGCAACTTCATTTGGCTACTCCACTAGCCACTCAAGACTCTCTCCTTCCTTCGGTAACTTCTAATCAATCGGCTGTCACTTTGATCCAAACTAGTGAAATTTGGGCTTAATATATCTTCCCATTCTGCAAGTCATCCAAAGAAACCGTTGCCCATCCTTTCCTCTTATTATGCTCAAGGATTCATATGACCATTCCTCAGCGCTTGGACATGACCTCCTCCAGAATGGCTCAAAACATGGATCTTAATCCCATCTACTTCTCCTTCAATCATAGATTTGTAACATAATTTTTCTTATTTTTGACTCTTATGGAAAGATAGGAATACCATTATTTTTCGTCAGGGGTCATGTCAACCAGGCAACATCATTCACTCCCGGCATCAGCTTCTCAGCATGTAAGGAACATCATATATACTTGTCGTTATTCGGACCTAGTGACTGTTACCCGGACCCTTAAAGCCTAGTAACCTCGTTCATGATACAAAATGCAAAAATAATTCAATAAAGTTTTTCTTTTCCTACAACCCTAACTTGTCGTTATTCGAACCCAGTGAATGTAATTCTCTAGGTCTCCACTTCAAGGAAGACAATATTATTTGTTTTTCTATCGCGATGAACAAGCTCAATGGCAATCAGACTTATCTTTTTGAAAGATCTTTTCCTTCCAACAACAATCATGTAGCTACTGCCAAAGCATTGCTTTTAGGAATTCTTTGGGTTAGAAATATTAGATTGGTCCATGCTAATTTTACACTTGCGACTCTTATCTCCTATCTCAGATGGAGAGAATTAGCACTCGCGATTGGAAGAATATTAAAATTCTGTGTGATATTCTTTTTGCACTAAAGCAGTATTACGATTTTTGTCTTCGTCTGACTAGAAGCAACATAAGAAAGCAAAAGATCATCCGACTGATTTGTTTATTAGTTATTTTGTTGTAAATACCCCGCCCCGATCGCTAATTTTTATTTCAGAGTGATTGTCTAAATACTTAACTTTAACCTTTAGTTTCTTCAGAAAGTAGCCCCACTACTCTCATTATTATTTTTTTTGAATTTTCCAAATTGGGAAAGAAGAGAACTGCAAATATGGGTAACCCTAGGGGGGGAAGAATCGAACACAGGACCTCGAGGCCTTTGCCAACTCAACCAACCCCTTTGGGTTACTACTCTCATTATTAAGGAGACAAACTTTCTGCTTCATATATAATAAAATACTCATGCTTAATCTAAAAAGAGAAAAATGTTTGTGGTAAAATACTTATGTGTGTATGTGCGCGCGCGCGCGCACAAGTAAAATTCTTTCTTGACGACTACAAAAGGGAAAAAAATTAGTAACTTTATCTGCAATTCAAAAAAAGAAAGGACTGTGGTGATAAACGTATACCAAAATCTAGTAGACGATTGAGTATTTGGCTTGAACATGTTTATTTGGATCCATTTAAACATGTTTATTAAATTATAATTGAATGTTGTTTTGTATTTCTACTTAATAAGTCGGGCTAAGTACACCTATATCCCTGAGGTTTGGGGGTGATTGCACGTGAGGATAATAGTTTGTAATAATTACACTTATGTCCATTGACCAAACGGAATACAAAAATACTTAACGGTTTTGACAAAAAGACTTGATTGCCCCTGACTTTAAAATAAAATACCATATCCATCCCTATCAAAACCTTAATTTTTAAATTAGGTTTATCTATCCAAACTTTTTCTTCAGATCTGCCGCCCACTCCCTCACCCCACGCCGCCGACAGCCCAAGCCCCGTCCCTCGCGCTACGTCATCGGCAGCCCAGCCCCGTCCCTCGACCCATGTCGCCGATAACCCAAGCCCCACCTCGCTGCCGCCGCAACAGATCTCCCCATTGAGCAAGCCGTAGATCGGGAGCCCCATCTCCCCTCCGTCGTCACCCTCAACTGCATCGAGGACACCACCTTGAATGTCCTCCTCCGCTCGATCGCCTTCGTCATCGATCCGCCGGATCTTCAGGGAATCGGACGAATCGGCTCCTCTTCGATCTCCACCGACAGATTAATTGTGGTTGTTGAACGACGACGTCTAGAGCTGGCCTCCGCAGAGACCCGACAGAGTGTTTTGCGATGCACGGTTGACCTCGAGCATGGTGCGTTGATTCTCCGAACATCGACGGTGGGTAGGCCCATCTCCCATGCAAAAACTCGGTCGTCGTCGTTAGCCATTGATTAAGGCGGCGAGTTGGATTTGTTGGGTCACCGCTTGAGGTGGAGAAGGGGAAGTGGGATGGGGGAAGAAGATAGGAGAAAATGGCTGTCGGCGGGGAAGGGAACTACCGGCGGGGAAGTAATGGCATTTAGAAAATCCTAATTTGAACAAATGAAACCCTAATTTGAACAAACGAAACCCTAATTTGAAAAATTAGGGCTTTGAAACCCTTAATTTGCAAATTAGGGTTTCAACAAAAACCCTTAATTTGCAAATTAGGGTTTCAACAAAAATCCTAATTTGCAAATTAGGGTTTCAAAACCCTAATTTGCAGATTGAAATCTTAATTTAATTTTTTTTAAATATTCAGTATATACAGTACAAGGGGCAGTATCGGTATTTTAAAATACGTATTGATGACATCATAAAAAAGTACACTTTTTAGATAGAACCCTGACGGATGGACACGGGTGATACATTTGAAATACTTTTGGTCACGGAATGTTACATTTTGAAACTTTGTGTCATTGACTGTAATTACTCCCTAACCTCAGGAATAGAGGTGTAATTACCCTAATAAGTTAGATCTCACTTTACACACACACACACAATTAACAGGGGTGCCGTACAATCTATATTAATCTTAGAGAATGTCATAAGAGCTAATCGAGAGGGATTGACAAGTGTCAATAATATGAATTTGGATTATCTTAGGCAAATTTAATACAGCCCATAAAGAGAATGTCATTCAAAAGTATTCCTAGACAGAGAATTTCACCATCCAGCGATGGTTGAGCCTGTAATCACATAAAATTTGGTATAAACACTGTTTCTTCAGTGACAAACTTTTGTGGCAAGATTTTTTTTCTCTGTATCAGCATTACATAAGCACGATGCAGGAGGAGAAATTAAAGAGATGCTGAGAATATGCAATCATCAAACATAAAAGCCATTTTAAATCGTTTTTGTATTTCCCTTTAGTGGTATTTGCTCATAAATATTTGTTACTGAGTACTAATCTTGTCATGTTTCACAGATTTACTAACAAATAAGGTACAAAATTGAAAGATAATTGATATTGGAGTTTCACTTTTTACCACTTGAACTCTCGTATAGTTTTAGTGAGAAAAAGAAAAGGCGATACTTTTGAGACATTTAACCACATTAAATGTCTAAAGTAAAGTAGGATTATCTAAATTTACACAGCAATTGTCACCATAGTGAAATGCAAAGTTTATCTTCAGCAACAACTAGTGTAGTTGGCCAACCATTATCTATAATTAGACACAACTAATCAGATCAATTATCATTAACCATCAATGGTCGCTCAAGATTTTATAAGTGACACATCTGACCGATATCACTTTTAGCTAATTCTTTTTTAACAACATTGTCAATAGGTGATAACTGAATTTCCACTGTAGGTTTTGCAGCGAACTGCCTTCAAAGTATTAGACCCGGAAAGGTCCAACTCACGTAGCCATCTTATTTGTTTTAGAGTTAATTTGAAATTCATAAGGGAAAGGAACATAATTCTATCTTGACTCTAAATTTTCTAATTTAGGCTTCTAATCATACGGAAACAGAAATTTGGAACCTGGACTAAGTTATTCAATTGGAAGGTATTAGACACCTCATTGTACCCTAATAGTCACTCTCTGTGTGTGCGCGCGCGCGCGCGAGAGAGAGAGAGAGAGAGAGTTGTTATCAATTTTTATCCCAACAATGACTAATAAACCATTCAATAAAAAAGAATAACTCTAAACTAAACCTAAGTTTGGTTTGAATTTGATATCAAAAAATCAAACGTCCTACATACTCGACAGGACTAGTTAGGATCAAAATCATCGTAATTTGACCGACCTTATGTGAGAGACCTAAATTTTGTTATGTATTTCAATAGACCTAAATGAACTCAACCTCTTTTAATCGAGTATTCTTAGAATTCTTTTCGACTAAATAAGCTGAAAGGTCTAAGTTACCCTCATAGGCCAAATTAAAAACATACCAGACGGTTTATTAGGCCCGACTAACCAGTTTAACTGATTTATCAGCCGGTTTGTTCACCCTTACCAGTCAGTTTATTCAAAAGTTGGCCAGCTCTCTCCCTAATCTGATGCGATTTTAAACCAATTCTAAAGGAAAAAGAACCCTAATTCGGATCAAACACATTTACAACACACGTGACAAATCAGATTTCGAGATTGGCCAACAAATCTAACTCAAATCAAGTGATGGACCTCCCATCCTAATGAGACTCTCACTTGGGTTGAGCCCAAACTAACTAGACCAACTATAAGTGGAGTGGACCACTTAAACTGGGCCAACTGTACTAGACTACTTATTGGACTTCACTTAATTGATGAAATTAAGCTTGTTATATAATACGAGGCCTAGACCAATGCTAATACAAGCCTAAAAAAGACCCAATAACCAAAAAGATAATGAATATGTAGAATAGCCTACAAAAATGTACTTACAAATTTTCTTCTATGAAGCGTTGCAACAAAGAATTTAGTCAATTAACTAACGATTCATGTCGCGATTTCGTGCTAAAAATTTATAAAAAGTGAACTATGGCATCGGTCTTCATTTATGTCGGCCGTTGTGTCCCCCCCCCCCCCCCCCCCCCATTTTTTTCTTTTTCCAATCAGAAGACAGTAATTTACACTTAAGGGACATCAACCCAATGGATTGTTGATTGCAGATCCAAAGGCTCCAGTGACGCCCGCCTCAGTCTCCATAGGGCGGAGGTGACCTTATGATGCTCTCCAAGTTACAAGCAATATATTTGAGATCATGTTTTAGACCCTTGATAAGTAAATTTATTTTGAGCTTTTTGACAGTCCCTCGATAAAGGTTTTTCTAAACGTCTATTCTCCAGCTGACTCGGACAATCCATGGTAGCAGTTTCTAATATTTGAGATGAAAATGTGGAGGCATTCATATGGATTGTCAACGATGCGGGTCATTTTCCACTACAAGAAAAAAGATTTTTAGCGACGGGGAAATCCGTTGCTAAATGTTTTAGCGACGGATTTATTCTCGCTAAAAGTCCCTAGTATAAAAGTCCGTCACTAATAGTTTGGCAACGGAATTTTCAAATCCGTCGTGTAATATTTAAGTTTTTGCGACTGATTTATTTATTAATTAGCGACGAATATCCGTCTCTAATTATATTTTAAGTATTTTAATTTATTTTTTTTTGTTAAATTAGCGACGGAATAAATATTTTAGTCACGAAATATTCCGTCGCGAAATGTCTTATTTAGCGACGTAATATTTCGTCGCTAAACACCGATTGTAATAAAAAACTTTTAGCGACGGATATAATCCGTCGCCAAAAGTCAAATTTTTTAAAATATATTTTTTTATTTTTCGAATGCCCAAACCTGTAATAAAAAAATCAATTCTCAACAACAACGCGCAATAATCAATCCTCAACAACAACGCGCAATAATCAATCCTCAACAACAACACGCAATAATCAATACATAAAGAAATATGTAAACTTAATCATAAAAAAGACTCATTATGTATAAGCTGGGAACCGGATACAGCTGGTTAGGGAAGGGGAGAAGAGTACAAGCCGGGCGCGGGGGGCGAGGGGGGAAGCTGAGACCGGGCACGAGAAGAGGCTCATCAGGGGTTACCGAGTCCCGGATTTGGATCCTGCTGATTCAGGGCCGACTCGGCATGTCCAGCTGCGGTACCCTGCTGATCCTGCTCCCTGATCATCCTCAACACCACCGTAGCAATGCGTGCGATCTCCTCGTCGTCCAACCAATGCCGAGGAGCAGGTGTCTGTGGAGGGGCAGTGGGGGGTGAGGACGCTCCTATCACGGCACGAGCAGTCCGACTAGGCAGGCCAGGTATGCGGCCTTTTGGCCGATTGACGACCTCCGGCGTATCCAGCCATTGCTTCAACGCCCCAGTACTCGCACCCGTACTAGTGGACGTTGATGGCTGTCCGGACTGCTCCTTGGACCCCCTAAGCTGTTCATACGAGGCCTGCAAAAAACAGTGATATAAAGATATGTTAGGGCATTAATTAATACAACAGACATTGAGGATAGAAAGACAAAAAATTAACAACTTAAACAAATTGACTCACATCGATCCGCCGGAAAATATATGAAATATAGTCGCCCGCTCGGTGCGCCTCGTCCTTGTCCTTCTTCCGCACGTGCGTCTGATTATACGTCAGAGCTACGACCTCATCGTCCTCCAGATCCAGGTGCTCGACCGCATTCTTGTGTCGGACGATGTCGTGTGGCACCGACCCCCCCCCCCGTGTGCATCGGATCTTTGTTCTGTCTGTTCTCAGCCCCGCACTTACTCTTGGCGTCCCAACCTGGATCCGCAGCCCACCGATCTATCATCGTCGTCCATACAGTCATAGATATCCAATGTGGGGGATATCTCGTCATCTCCGTCATTGGGGCACCCTCGGGCAATATCTTCTTCGCCCGGTCCCTTGCGTCATGGAGCCATCGGAGGTAATTTTTGCCGATGTAAGCAAAGAAGGCCTGCTGCCCCAGTGCCTGCTGCTCAGGCAAGTCAAACGTGAACCCCTCCTATAAGGCATTCAATAACACAAATTAACTACAGAAAACAAACTCTAATTAAACAAATACTATCGCTGAAAAAAATACTTCATCGTATCAGCCACTCCTCCCATAGGGACTCCCTCGCAGCGACATCCCAGTCCTTTCAGTACAGGCGTGGCTCGAAGAATTGGCCCTTCACAAGAACGCCGATCTTCGTCCTCGCCTGATTCTCCAGGATCCTGCCAAAGAAGTAAATAAATAAATTAATACAGTTCAAATATAAATTAACACCCCAAAATTTTAAATATAAGGCATGATGTGATATTTTTTTTTACTTACAGGCCCTACTGGGTGAGCATAACTCTCTGTTTACGCTGGGGGTTGATGCGTACCCCGCGTGTCGGACCACGGCCTTATCGAGATCCTACAAAACACCAACATTAATACAGTTCAAATATACTTTAAATATAAGGCTAGCAAAAACGTACTAAACACCGTTATCAACTATACCGTTATCGTGTGGGATGAACTACGTCGGGCTGGCGACGGCTGGGGCTGGGGCTGGAGCTGGGGCTGGGCTAATTAGGGTTGATTAGGAGTAATTAAGGTTATTTTGAGCTAATAGCCGGGTTTTATTGTGCGGAGTCGTGTTGATTAGTCCTAATTAGGGCTAATTAGGCATTAATTGGTTATGTTAGGGCTAATTAGTGTTAATGAGGACTACCTTGGACTAATTATAGCTAATTAGGGTTGATTAGGACTAATTAGAGTTATTTTGAGCTAATTAGGGTTTAATTGTGCGAAGTAGTGTTGATTAGTCCTAATTAGGGCTAATTAGGCTTAATTGGGTTATTAGGCTTAATTACGACTATTTAGGCCCGTAATCAGAGTTTAGTTACGTGTTAGGGTCTAATTAATCTAATCACGGGTCTACAAGATATGAGTAATTAGGGCTTATTAGGGTTTAATTTGGACTGATTGGTGTTAATTAGGATCAATTTGAAATAATTACAGCTGATTTAATTTTCATTGGGTTCTTAGGGTAAATTAAAATTAATTAGGCTTGTTAGAGCTAATTAGGGTTAATTGGGTTCATTAGGGTTAATCGGGACTAATTAGGCTAATTATAGCTAGTGCTGGAGCCACGATGAGATTCTAAAGGGTGCTAAAAATGTCGCGTTAACCTAAGTAACCTAAATTCAACAACCAACCATTCAACTAATTCACAGATATCTCAATCCAATTGGGCCTCATCCTCCGTTAACAATCTCAATTCTCAAATTCTCAATGCATAGTCAACAATCTCAATTCCCAATACCTCATATAAGGTGTCGGTATGGTGTCCAACATCTCCAGACACGTCTGAAGACATTGATTTATTTTTTAAATGCCGGACGCCGTGTCCATCACCCCATCACCCCTGAAGAGGTGTCCACAAGTATAAAGCCAAATTGTGACATTTCGGTGTCGGTGTCGATTGGACGCGGTGTCTGTGACCTACCGACACCTCGACACCTCATCGACACATCCAGAAATGTGTCGAACACCTCCGGAAACGTGTCGGACACCTCCGGACACGTCCAAAGTCATTGATTTATTTTTTAAATGCTGGACAACTTGTCCGTCACCCCTTCAAGAGGTGTCCACACATATAAAGCAAAAATGTAACATTTTTTGGTGTCGGTGTCGATCGGATGGGTTGTCCGTGACCTACCGACACCTCGACACCTCATCGACACATCCGGACACGTGTCGAACATCTCTGAACACGTGTCCGACACCTCATATAGGGTGTTCGAAGACATTGATTTATTTTTTAATTGTCGGACACCCATTGAAGAGGTGTCCACAAGTATAAAGCTAAAATATGTTGTTTCGGTGTCAGCGTCGATCGGACGCGGTGTCCGTGTCTGTGCTACCTAATGGAGATCTCAATCCAATTGGGTCCATCCTCCGTCAACAATCTCAATTCTCAAATGCCCAATGCAATAAAAATTAATAAAATCACACATTCAATCCAATTGGGTCCCATCCTCCGTCAACAATCTTAATTCTCAATTCTCAAATGCTCAGTGCAATAAAAATCACACATTCAATCTAATTGGATCCCATCCTCCGTCAACAATCTCAATATCTCAAATGCTCAATGCACAATTAACAACCTAAAATCATCAATTAATAATCTCATTTACTTCAAATGCACAGCTAATAACCTAAAATCATCAATTAACAACCTAAAATCATCTATCGATTGGATTAGGGCATTCAATTTAGGGTTCAATTAGGGGTTTAAATAGTTTAATTTAGGGTTCGGTTCAATTAGGGGTTCAAGTAGTTTAATTAGGGTTCGATTACATCAATTATAGTTCAATTTAGTAGTCGGTTGAATTGGGGCATTCAATAGGGGGTTCAATAAGTTTAATTTAGGGTTCGGTTGGTTTAGGGCATTCAATTTAAGGTTCAATTAGTTTAATTTAGGGTTCAATTCGATTAAGGCATTCAATTTAGGGTTTAATTAGGATTCAATTACTTCAATTTAGGGTTCAATTAGGAGTTCTATTAGTTCAATTTAGTGGTCGGTTGAATTGGGGCATTCAATTAGGGAGTTCAATAAGTTCAATTTAGGGTTTGGTTGGATTAGGGCATTCAATTTAGGATTCAGTTAGGGGTTCAATTAGTTTAATTTGGGGTTCAATTCGATTAAGGCATTCAATTTAGGGTTCAATTACTTCAATTTAGGGTTGGATTGGATTCTATTAGTTCAATTTAGGGTTCGGTTGAATTAGGGCATTCAATTTCGCATATCAATTATGGGGTTCAATTAGTTCAATTTAGGGTTTGATTGGATTAGGGCATTCAATTTAGGGTTCAATTAGTTTAATTTAGGGTTCGATTCAAGAGGTGTCCACAAGTATAAAGCCAAAATGTGACATTTTTCGGTGTCAGTGTAGATCGGACGCGGTGTCCGTGACCTACCAACACCTCGAAACCTCATCCACACATCCAGACACGTGTCGGACTCCTCCGAACACGTGTCCGACACCTCCGGGCAACAATCCAATTGGGTTCCATCCTCCGTCAACAATCTCAATTCTCAAATGCTCAGTGTAATAAAAATTAATAAAAATCACACATTCAATCCAATTGAGTCCTTCCTCCTTCAACATTCTTAATTCTCAAATGCTCAATATCATATCTAAAGTCTCAATTCTCCATATTTTGTAATATACAAATGTAGGCATCAATTCCATCAGCAATTAAACAAACTAATCAATCAATTACAAAATCAATTTCATCAATTCCATCAGAAATTAAAAATAATTGAAATTATAAGAAGCATATCGACATTCCAGAAACAAATTAGGGCAAATTAGGACATAAATCAGATCATCTGAAAATTAGGGCAAATGGCGCTTAAACATGCATTGAAGCAAATTAGGGCAAATAGACATATAGAGAGGTGGTGTGGCGACGACGGTGTTGGTGGCACGGCGGAAATGGAGGGCCTTGGTGGTGGGCAGTGGAGGGAATTGGTGGCGCTGAGTTGGTTGCACGCGGATATGGAGGGGCACGACGTGGGGGGTGATGTCGCCGGAGGTGGGTGGCCAGAGAGGGTGACCGCTGGTAAAAAAATCTCCGGAGAGTAGGTGAGAGTGAAAGACAGAGAGAAACGGGGAGGGAGGGAGAGAGAGAAAGACGAACCTGTTATATGTAAGGACTTTTAGCGACGGACAAATACAGTCGCTAAAAGTCTGTCGCAGAAAGTCTTATTTTAAAAACTTTCACCGACAGATATTTTAGGGACGGTGTTTTCCGTCCCTAAATTATTAGATATTTTATAAAAAAAAATTCTAGTGACGGTTGCACCGTCGCTAATATTTTGTCGGTAAAATTCTGTCGGCAAAAACTATTATCGACGGTATATTTCGTTGGTAAATGTTTTTTGCCGACGGACTTTTACAGACGGTGTTTTCCGTTGCTGAAAGGTCTTTTAGCGACGGATTATACTCCGTCGCTAACAGTCCGTCGTAAAAACAGTTTTCTTGTAGTGTTCACCGAGTGAAGCGGCATCTCGAAAGTTAATCTTGCATGAAATTTCTAGAGTGAGCATAGCTTACCAGTTTGGGACAGAGCCTTGGGGAGGTCTGCATGCATAACAGGTTTCCTGATCTCTTCCGTCATTGGAACTTCAGAGGAGAAAGTGAGCACCCAAACTAAGATTCTCATTCAACTCCAAGCCCTTACCTCAGCCTAGAGACCATTCTCAAAAGCAGTGGCGGAGTCAGGATTTCACCTTAGAGAGTGCTAAAAATATATTGAAATCAATAAATTTTTTTATAGGTAAAATAGAACAAAAAAAACATAGTGCATTTTTCGATAATATACAAAAAAATACAAAAAAGCATCCAAAAGGTCAAATTAAGTTTCATGAGAGCCACTAAAGACTCTTTACAGTGCAAAAGAAGCGAATACAACAGTAAAAATTCACAAAAAGTCAAAGCACACAAATTCGGTGAAACTAAGTGAGTTTTAAGCACGTTTCAAGCACAAACATGTGATTCGCATAGGTACAATTGTTTGAAGCAGTGCAAGGGTGTTGTTGCCCTATTTGGGAGTGCCACCAATATGTGGGGAATATTAAATGAAGATAAAATTCATTTTTAGCAAACTGTGGTTGATTCTTAATGGTAAATTGTAAAATTCAGGAACTCTAGTATGATTTTGCCCTCTTTTGTTGTACTGTTCACTAGATAAAAATACTAGAAGATGCAAAGTCAAGTAAAAGTCCTTTTTCTTTAGACCTTTAGACAATTACAGTGTTGACATTCTTTGTTGTACTCGCAAGAATAATAGTGTGATTATGCACTTCCGATTGTACCTTGTCTTACTCATCACCTATTTGAACTAAGTTTTTGATTTGCACCTATTTAAACTAAGTTTTTGATTTGCTGCTTTAATGTTGAAACAAATGACAGCCATTTTCTACAGACTATTGTTACACCTTCAGCATCTTGAGGTTTTCCTCTGGTTGTTGACATTAACATTGGTGGTCTTGTCGTTTGGTAGTGTAGATCAAAGAACTAATTGTGTAAACCAGTTTTCAAATTCAATTCAAACATCAAAAATAAAAAAATCAAACAATTTAGGGGCAGAGCTACTGTTGACTATTGTGACAAAATCCAATTCAATTCAAACATCAAACACCACAGGTCCACATCCATTCCACACTACGATTCAGACATTTAGGCCCCCACGGCCCACGCAGATTCAAGAGAATGAAGAGATGCATCAATCATCATGCAAGGCGATTTGGGATTCGGGAACATACCCCTTGTCGCCAGAGGAAACGTGGAGTCAGGGCCTGGAGATTGTTTGTGGCGACGCCGTCGCCGGTTGAGGCGAGGTCGTTAGTGACCGTGAGCTCGCCGTCGGCGCGTAGATATAGACCCAGATCCAGACAGCCCAGATCGTGGGCTCATGTCGTGGCCGCCATCGCCGGTCTATGATTTGCTAGAGTGAAGCGCTCGTGGCCGTGAGTCGTGAGACGGTGAGAACTGAGAGAGTGAAAGGTCGTAAAAGTTGAAAATGAGCGGAGAAGAGAGAGAGAGAGATCTGAAATAAACTATATATATTTTTTATTTTTTTCCCCAAAATTTGAGGGGGTACATTAGCCCCCCCCCCCCCCCCCCCCCCATACAAGAGTAGCTCCGTCCCTGCTCAAAAGGCTTGACAAGCTCAAAGAAAAGAGCGAAGTAATGCAAGAGGATGTGGATTTCATTCAACACTTGGTGGGAAATTGCTATGATTATCTCAATGAGCGTTCTAGAATAACTCCAAGCCCACATAATCCTTGAGAGCGTTTGGTTTCTTATTATATCAATTCCCCTTGTATCTTCTGAAACAATCTTTTTAAGTTGGATTTTTATCTCGTTTGGATGTTATTTCTCTTCAATGCTCCCTGTTTTGAATACTTTGTCTCCAAAGCTTTGCTTTTGTACGTAATTGCTTGACCAATGCATGCATGCTTGGGAGTTAATGGTCTTACCTTATTCTATTGTTGTCCATGCATTACTCCTTTCAATCATCTCTCTCTCAAGCTTTTAGATGATGACAGAGGGGGATAAAATCGATTAGTATGCAACAAAATTGAAGTTTTGCGACTGAAGGTGGCGGCCAAAGAGAGACAAAATAAAACTTGAAAAATCTGTCTTGATCGGTTCCAAGTGCCGTGGCAACCGCCACATAGAATTTTACGCTATAATCTGAGAAATTTCCTGACATACATTACTCCGTACCTTTATTCAATAAACATGCTTATAGAACTTAATGCTAGTATATGCTGTAAAGTCTAATGCATAATCCTAAGCTATCCCTAGTCCTAATTGATCTAATTCACATGTTTCACATGCTATATACTTCATTACCTTGCAAAAATACCTTGAAGTTCCTTGTACACATTAGTATCGTTAATTGCATGTGTCCTAAATGCTTTTACTCTGATTGTTATGCAAGATATGATCTTTTTTGAGCTTGTGGAATAGGTATTCCTAGAGAGCTTGACATAGAGAATCCTTTGGCTCGTAACCACTCGTTGTGAGTGTCACAGTATACTTGTTAGGGGGAGCAATTGCTCATTCTCCAAAAGCACTAACTATGCTTAATATTTCTTACATAACATGCACATTTCGTATATAAATTTTCAACACCAGTTTTTATCATAACAAAATAGGGAGATTGTAGACCCTAATTAACCCCATCCTTAAGGTGTTTTGATGATAGCAAAGCAACTATTCTTGAGTTTTCTCACGCACATTGTATAATCATTCTCCTTCAAGGCAAAAGAACATGAAGCTCAATTTTGAGAGCTATAACGAAGTATAAATTTCAAAAGCCCTTGGCTATGTTTTTTGAAATTTCCGGTTGGAACTGAAGTCACTCCAAAATAGCTCTCTGGAGTTGGAGGCTGTAGCTAGACCTGCTCCAGGGCTTGCCACCAGTAGCTCCCTAGAAGCTGTGACTGTAACTTAACAAACTACTGCTTGCAACTGTAACTTAACAAGCAGGTTGCAATTACAGCTTAGGGTACAGACTACAACCGGTATGTATTGTTGTTAGACAGTAAAAACTCAAAAAGTTTTCCATCTTTTTACGCACTCTCTCTTTGTCCTTAATTACCAACTCTTGGCAAAACATTTAATTCTCTAACACAACTTATTTTATTAATCTTACCAAACCGGGTCGCATGCTTTGATTTTGTTGACCTGAACACTAGCGGAAGCAGAAGCATACCTTTAATCGCTCGTTTAAATCCGACTTATTTTACGGTCTTCGTTTCGCTATCGAACCCGTAAAAAATCTGTCTAAACTCATCAGAAGATATGGCTACTAGAGTCACTTCGTGACTTTCACAGATCAAGAACCAAGGGCACTCTTGCACTCATTGACCACTCACTAATTTCACGGTGAGAATTTTGCTGATGGATGATATCTTGTGCCCTAGAGACTAAAAGGATACACTAGATTTCGCACCAAGCATTAAAGAAAAGAATCGAAAAACAATAACAGAAAATAGAGGCACACAAGATATACGTGATTCGGCGAAAAGCCTACTCCACGGTGGTAACAGCGATTCTCTATGTTTGTCACTGGAGATTACAATTTTCAGTCTCTCTCAACAAACCCTCTAAAAGAATGGCTCTTCTCTCTTATCCTTAAAATACAAGACAACATATTTATACTTAGAGATAAGTAGTGACTTTCTCTAAATAACCAATGTGGAACAAGACTTATATACTTAGGACTAGGTTGTAACCTTCTTTGAATAATCGATGTGGGACTACCACACATTTCGAGTTTTTTTATCCAAGACACATTATCACAAATCTTCACCTTGGCTTGGATAAAACAAGTCACAAACAACCTGAAAATATCATCTGCTGCTACCACACCTGTCCCCTAGGGTTGCACCTCAAATACTGCTGATACTGATCAAATCTAAGCAGTGCTTAAACTTGATCTCTGGAATATGTTTTGTCATTATGTCCGCTAAATTTTCATCTGTGGAAATCATCTCTACCATAACAGTACCCTGACCACATCCCGATAAAATAAAACCTGACATCAATGTGCTTGGTCCGCTCATGGAACATCTAATTTTTGGTAAGATGTATGGCACTTTGGTTGTATAGTAAACAGTGCTAGACTCTTGCTCTAATCCCAAATCACCAACCAAGCCTTTCAACCAAATGACTTCCTTCACTGCTTCGGTCGCTGCTATGTACTCAGCTTCTGCAGTAGACAAGGCAATAATAGTCTATAGAGTAGCCTTCTAACTGAACACATAGCTCAAAATAGTAAAGACATAACCTGTCAAAGATCTCCTCATATCCAAATCTCCAGCATTAGCCGTCTTGAAATTATCCTTTTTCTCCCCTTTACGCTCAGGACAATCCTTTTTATAATGCCCTTCCTTGTGACAATGATAACACTTCAATTTTCTGACTTTGACTGAGACCTCGATCTTCCTTTATTTTTAGACCCAGCATGGTCCGTTCTTCGGCTTCAAGCCATCAGACCATAACTATGTTCCTCTATCCTATTTTTGAAACCTTCTTCCTTAATTCCTGAGAATTTATCACAGCCTCAACCTCCTCCATGGAGATACTGTCTTTCCCATATAATAAGGTAGTAACAAGATGTTCATATGACAGAGGTAAAGAACACAGCACCAGTAAAGCTTTATTCTCATCTTCTATCTTGATATCAATATTTTGCATAGGTCTAATATTACCTTGTTATATTCATCAAGATGATCACTAATCCATGTACCTTTTTTCATCCGAAGGGTATGCAACTGTTGCTTTAAATACAAGCAATTTGTCAAAGACTTCGTCATGTATAAACTCTCCATTTCAGCCACAATCTAGCCGCAGTCGTTTCCTGAGAGACCTTTCGCAACACGTTATCAACTAAACATAGCAATAGGGCACTATAGGCTCTCTCTCTCTCTAACATGTCTTCTTTTTCACCAGTAGACATCGTATCAAAAAGCCGTTGTTCCCTTTTAACGCTTTCAACAATTCTTGATGAATTAGAACAACACACATCTTCATTCTCCATAAACTGAAATCGTTTGATCCATCAAACTTCTCCAAATCATACTTCGTCTAAGTATTTGGAGACATTGCAAGGTACTTTTAATCTAACGCTGAACCTCAGCTCTGATACCAATTGTTAAAGGATACACTAGATTTTGCACCAAGCATTTAAGGAGAAAAATAATAACTAAAAATAGAGGCACATAAGATTTACATGGTTCGGCGAAAAGCCTACTCCAAGGTGGTAGCAGTGACTTCACTATGTTTGTCACTGGAGATTACAGATCTCAGTCTCTCTTAACAAACCCTCTCAAAGAATGGCTTTTCTCTCTTATCCTTAAAACACAATACAAGACAACATATATATACTTAGAGATAAGTAGTGACTTTCTCTAAATAACCAATGTGGGACAAGACTTATATACTTAGAACTAGGTTGTAACCTTTTTTGAATAACAGATGCAGGACTCCCACACATTCTGATTTTTTATCCAAGACACATTATCACAGAGACTGATGCATATTTATAGAGAATTCACAGGTGCGTGAGAACCATCGCAACGGTTCCTTCACAAGCTTTCGGCAAATGGTGAGTAACCACCACTTCCGCCAAACAGATTGGAGCGCCCTGTGGCCGCACATGGGTCTGAATTTAAGCAATTAATTTAATACTTTTAACCTAGTCTGCTCAATTTCTTCTTCTTCTTCTTCTTTTTTCAGCCTTCACCCATTTGGTCCCTACCCCAAAGGGCTAATTTGGTTCGTGGAATGGAATTAAGCCGAAATTGATGAATCTCAGACTGCAAGAAAGTTTAGAAAGGAATGAAATGATCATACTATATTGTTGTTTGGTAAGATTCCTTGGTAAGTGTTATGAATGCGATGGTCGTTCCTTTCCTCCATTTGGTAGGACGGAACGACCCTTGGAATAGGATGAAAACTTGTTAAAAAGTTAGAAGTACCTTCCAACTTAGTCTTTATATATAAAGTCGAGCAACATACTCTATTTCTTGGACATAGCATTAATGAAGATAACCCATATAAAATA
Organism: Escallonia herrerae; assembly: GCA_033070095.1. Classification (NCBI taxonomy): domain Eukaryota; kingdom Viridiplantae; phylum Streptophyta; class Magnoliopsida; order Escalloniales; family Escalloniaceae; genus Escallonia; species Escallonia herrerae. The sequence continues at coordinate 99,431 of JAVXUP010000665.1, read as the reverse complement.
TTTATGCATCTCTATATATCCTTGATGCATTAAGAAGCCACAGGCTTAACAAACGTACCGAACAAAAAAACTTACATAAACACAACCTAAGTTTTTGCTTCTTTTGTCATGATGGGACTATTCTTGAAACGTTGTTATCACTCATCTGGTTATGCTGGGAGGGTCTATTATTTTATCGTGATGTTATGATGTAAGATATGGTAGAGGAGAAAAATGAAAAAGTAAATGGTTCTTCCTTACCATCAAGATCCATTGAGATTGTCTCAATGTTACTTTAATGTCAGTCAGATTAGATAACCTAGCTAGGACGACTCTAAAACCTTCTAGTGTGAAAAATGGGTCTGGTGGTGCAAGATATTAGAGTCAACTTCGTAAATTAAGGAATCTCCTTAATTTACTCATAATCATATCAATTTGTCATATCAATCTTGTTGTATCTTGTCAATCCTTAATTCGTATCTTGTCAATCCTTGATTTATTCATTGTATTAATTGCTAGGTCAACTGTAATGCCTATATCTAGAGGCCTCCAATGTACTCTTAAACACACAGAAATATACAGACATTTTCTGTTTCAACTTGGTATTAAGAGCCCTTCTTGAGATCTTTTTTTCTCTCCCCACCCCTTTCTCACAGCACCAACGTTGCTGTCATATATCCACGGCACGCCGCCGTGCATTCCTATTATTCTTCCGCTCTATTTCAAGCTCTGACGCTAGACCGTGCGCCAATGCACCTCCCCTGCAGCATGCTTCACACGCGCCAACCACCCACGTGCTGCACTCGCCTCGTGCTGATCTGCCGTTGCTTACGCGTACACGCTCGGTCACTAAGTTCAGCTCCTTCCCAATTCAGCCCGACCAAGGTCTTTAAAAATATCTATGGCTGCCCAAAAAGATAGTACTGATATTTTGCGTCCTATTCAACTTGTTCTTGATGATGCAAACTATCTTTATTGGGCACAACATATGCGTCATTTTCTTTAGGGACGTCATCTTTGGGGCTACGTCAATGGCAGTATCATGACTCCCTCTCACACCGATGTTGCTTTTGAAGACAAAGAGGGTGATTGGGTTTCAAAAAATTCAAAAATATTAGTTGGTTCTCCAACGCCTCTCTGCCGAACATCAACCAACTTTTTGGGCCGTTTGACAGAGCAAAGGAAGTTTGGGATTATTTGGCTGCCACCAACACTGTGTCTGACCTAGCCTCTCAATATCAGATTGATCTGGATCTCCATTGTCTTTAACAGGTTCCTAGTCAATCCATTCAAGACTATTACAGCCATTTAGCAATCCTTTGGGATAAGCAGACACATCCCTCTCAGCGTACCAATTGTCTAGTTCACTACTCTCATTCTCGTGTCAATAATCAACTCCGTCAATTTTTGATGGGTCTGCTTGATGATTATGAAGATCGGCGCTCCTATCTCCTAAATAGGAACCCGGCTTTTACTCTTGGCGCTGCTCTTGCTGAGATGAAGTCTTAAGAGGTCCGAAATAAGACTGATGTTATCCTTGCTCTTCCTTCCTCTAATCAAAATGTTCTTGCCACTCCGACTGCTCTTGCCACTTCTTCTCGCCCTCCCTTTAGGAAAAAGTGGTGTGATTTTCACAAGTGGGGATTTTACTCTAATGATGAATGCAAGCGGAATTCGAAAAACAAGAACTTTGTTTCATGCTACACTCCACCCAGATCACCGTCTCAACCAGCTGCTGCTGTTACCGACACTACTGTCTCTGCTGTGCCTTCTTCTTCTACCCCTACTCTGGAACTTACTGCAGATGAACTGGCGGTTATTTCTAATTATCGCCTTTCCCAGACGGGTAACTCTAGTGGTATTTCTGCTTCATCATTTCCTAGTTCTTCTACCTGTTCTGTAGCCTCAGGTACTAAACTTTGGTTATTAGATTCTGCTTGTTGTAATCATATGACATCAGATTCCTCTTTATGTTCTCATAAAAGTTCTAGTTTGTCAATACTCCCTATACATATTGCTGATGGTACTGCCTTACACACATATAGTAGACATTTCCACACCTTCTCTTTCCTTATCTCGTACTTTTCTTATCCCTTCTTTGGCTCATAATCTTATCTCTTTGGGTCAACTTATTGATCATGGTTGTACCATTCACCTTAACTCTTCTAGTTGCATTGTACAGGACGCACAGACTGGGAAGGTAGTTGGGATAGGGCGTAAAGTGGATCGTCTTTTTGTGCTGGATCATCTCCATCTGCCATCCACCTCTGTTGCTGCTGCTTCCACCTCTTCCAAAGCTCTTCAACTTTGGCCCTCTCGCTTAAGTCGTGACTCATTATCTAGGCTTCGTCCTCTTGTTTCCGGTGGACAATTTAGGTCTATTTTCGTGTCTGATTTTTATTGTTTACCATGTCAACTTAGTAAGCAGTCAAAATTGCCTTTCAATAATAGTGATTCGAGAGCTAGTCAAATATTTGATTTAGTTCATTCTGATGTAGGGGTCCCTCTCCAGTTCTTACTAAGGGTGGATCTCATTATTATGTAACCTTTATTGATGATTATTCTCGATTTACTTGGATCTATCTTCTGAAAAATCACTCCAAAGTTTTGATTGTTTATTCTACTTTTGCTAAAATGGTTCACACTCAATTCTCCCGTACCATAAAATTTTTTTGTTCAGATAATGCCACAGAATATACCTCTACTCCTTTCTTATCCTTACTTGCTCAAGAGGGTACAATTGCTCAAGCTTCTTGTCCTGGCATATCTGAATAAAATGGTAGAGCTGAACGTAAACACAGACACATCGTGGAGACAGCAAATACATCGCTGCGCTCTGCTTCTCTTCCTAAGTCCTTCTGGGGTGAAGTTATACTCACTGCAGTCTACACTATTAATTGCACACCTTCTGTTGTCCTAGGCAATATGTCTCCCTATGAGTGCTTTCATGGTGTCAGCCCCAATTATAGTCTTCTCAAAGTCTTTGGTTGTGTTTGTTTTGTTCAACTTCATCCCCATGAGCGAAACAAATTAGAACCTAGGGCTCGCATGTGTTGCTTTTTACGTTATGGCATTAAACAAAAAGGGTATCGCTGCTATGATCCTATATCTCAGCAGATACGCATTTCTCTTCATGTTACCTTCTGGGAAGATACATTCTTCATACACGTGTCTTCTCTTAATACACCAAGTAGCACATCCTCACTTGAGATTCCAGCATGCTCCATAAACCTATTCCCTGATACTACAACATCTTTGCCTACACCTACGCTTGCTGATGCTATTGATCCACTTGCTCATGGCCCTGACTTTCCCTCCAAGTCAGCATCTGACACTGCTCCAGCATTTCCTCCTTTTTCCCCTCAGGTTCGTACAACTTCTGGTAGGTTAGTTCAACTTAATGTTCGTTTACGAGATTATGATTGCTCCGTTGCTCTATCTATTCTTCATGAACCTACTACCTATACAGAAGCTTCTAAGGACCTAATGTGGCAGAAGACTATGAATGATGAATTAGATGCACTCACTAAGACTCATACTTGGGATTTAGTTGATCTGCCTCCAGGTAAATCTGTTGTCGGTTGCAAGTAGGTGTACAAGATCAAGACACATGCAGATGGCAGCATTGAACATTACAAAGCTCGGCTTGTAGCAAAAGGATATACGCAAAAATATGGCATTGATTATGAGGAGACCTTTGCTCCTGCTGCTCATCTTATTTCCTTCCGAGCTCTCATTGTTCAGATGGACGCAAAAAATGATTTCCTTAATGAGGAGTTCACTGAGGAAGTATACATGAAACCTCCGTCTGGTTATCCTCATCGTCCACATTAGGTGTCCATCTCCGAAAAGCTCTTTATGGTCTTAAGCAAGCTCCTAGGGCCTGGTTCTCTAAGTTCATTTATGTCCTCACATAGCTTGGATTTGCTTCTAGTGCCTATGATTCTGCTCTATTTCATCGACAATCTAACTCAGGTTTGATCTTAGTACTGTTATATGTTGATGACATGATCATTACGGGCGATGATCTCAGTCAACAGTTTGAGATGAAGGATCTTAGTGATCTTCGATACTTTCTTGAGGTCACCTCTCATCACATTGGATATTTTCTTTCTCAGATCAAGTATGCTTCTAATTTGGTCTCTAAGTCTGGCGTCTCTTCAAGTGATACTATTATGTCCCTTATGGAGGAAAACTGGGAGCATAGTACATTGACTGGTGAGCCTCTTTCGGATCCTACCTATTAAAGAAAACTAGTTGGGAGCCTGATTTATCTCACTGTTACTCGACCAGATATTGCTTATGCAGTTCATCGGGTTAGCCAGTTCATGACCGCTCCTTCTTCCGTTCACTTGGTTGGCGTTCTTCAAATTTTACGATATGTGCAGGGTACTCTATCTCATGGCTTGCACTATCCATCTGCATCCTCTCTATAGCTCACTACCTACTCTGATGCTGACTGGGGACGCGATCTTGTGGATCGTCACTCCACTACAGGTTTATGTTTCCTTCTAGGTAATTCTCTCATCTCCTAGCGCAATAAGAAGCAGTCCATTGTCTCTCGCTCCAGCACTGAGTCTGAATATCGCGCTCTTGCTGACACTATTGTTGAGTTAGTTTGGTCACGATGGTTACTTGGAGACATGGGTGTCTCTTTTGACTCTGCTACTCCTATTCATTGTGACAGTCATAGCGCTATCCAGATCACTCACAATGATGTTTTTCATGAAAGGACAAAATACATTGAGATTGATTGCCATGTTACTCGTACACATCTCACTCGTGGTATCCTTGATCTCATTCATGTATCTTCCTCCAATCAACTTGCAGATGTCTTCACGAAGTTTTTCTCCGTAAAGAACTTCTTGCATTTCATTTCCAAACTCAGCCTAGTCTCTGGTCAACCACCTTGACTTTGAGGGGGGATATTAGAGTCAACTTCATAAATTAAGGAATATCCTTAATTTACTCACAATCATATCAATTTGTCATATCAATCTTGTTGTATCTTGTCAATCCTTAATTTGTATCTTGTCAATCCTTGATTTATTCATTGTATTAATTGTAACGCCCCAAATTTATTTACGGAGTGTTAATGCCGAATACACAGAGATCAAATAGAATCTTATAACTATCATAAGACTCCAAAATGGTAATTCAGAGCATTCACTAATATTTCCAAAATACATCAACATTTAACACAGCGGCCCCAAGCCTTTATACAATTCAAGTATTCTGACACCGAGTTTCTCAAAATAAAACCTAAATAATAACAATATGTCTCAATCATTACACTCAAAATATTAGTACTAACTCTGAAATAAAGTCAGCTAATTCTTGATCACTCAGCTAGCCCTTCGATCCCAAAGTCCCACCTACTGATCACTTGAAAGGAGAAACCATAAGGGCATGAGCCAAATGCCCAGTAAGGTCGCTCAAGGACCAATCAACAGATACAAAAATGTCTGAGAAACAAAATTTCAGAAGCATAAAAGTTCAAATAGAACGGATATCAAACTAGATTCCGAATGTCAAAGGGTAACTGAGCACGAAGACATACACTAGAGATCCATTCAGAAAGTGGTCACATACGTCAATACTGACATATGAGACCGGTTCAGAAAGTAAGATTGTGATCTCTAGCTCAACTTCCCAAAGCTAGCCCACATTTCAATCCGCGTGGGTAAGTCAGACATAAGTCACATACATTGTGACATGGCTCATAGAGTTATCAAAATAAAGATTTCAAATCAACAAAAATCAAATATAGGACATGTCAATCAATATACGGAGTTTAAGAAATAATGACAATCTCTAAAACAAAGGATATCAACATCACAAATTCTAATATCAAACGAATTCGACAGAAATTGAATTTCACAAGTCATAACATTGAGAACAAGTTATTCATAGTAAAGCTCAAAGAAAAGAGGAGAAAAAGAATTACTTAACTCAATTTGAAGAAATTCGGATTTCAAAAAGAAACTAAGGACTTACATGAGCAATTGATCCATCGCTGATTTGAATTTCAAAAATAAACCCTTACCTTAGCCAAGCTTTTGAGAAATACACTTCTTAAGCTCCACTTTAGAACTTCCAAACTTTCCAAACCTTCTTCTCTCTCTCTCTCTCTCTCTCTCTCTCTCTCTCTCTCTCTCTCGTACGCGCAAAGGAAGAAGAAGTAGAGAACCCAAAAAGGCTAGAGCGGAAATAAAAGGACTATTTATATGGGACAAAAAATTTTAAGTTTTCATTCGACCGAAAATAGTTTTCAGTCGACCGAATCCAACAGAGGTGAAATGGTTTAATTTTGTTTTTGACTCAAAACTTTTAATTCAACTTAAAACTTCAGTAGCTCAATACGCACGAAAAAAAATCTTTTAATTCGACCGAAAATGAGTTTTCAGTCGTCTCAAAACTTTTAATTTGGCTTAAAATTGCAGTAGCTCAATACGCACGAAAAAAAAATCTTTTCATTCGACCGAAAACTCATTTTCGATCGACTTAAAACTTTTAATTCGACTAAAAACTTCAGACTCCAAAACTTCAAAAAAAATCAAATAGTTTCGATTAGAATCAAAACCATTTTTAGTCGACCGAAAGAGTTTTAGAAACAAACCCCAAACTATTTTCTTAATTTTAACCAAAGATCACAAACTTATTTATTCAAAAATACTAATTTCACATAGAAAAAGAAATTTTTTTGGGATATTACATTCTCTCCTCCTTAAAAGAATTCTGTCCTCAAAATTTAAAACGTACCTTAAATGACAAAAAGCTGAGGGTGCTTTTCGTGCATAGCATCTTCAAGCTCCCAAGTGGCTTCTTCAATTTCGTGATTCGACCACTAAACCTTAACTAAAAGAATGACTTTCGTCCCTTAACACTTGGTCGCGACGGTCTAGAATCTCAACTGGTTGCTCTTCGTAGGAAAGGTCCTCCTGAACTGACAACTGCTCGTACGGCACAATGTGCGTCGGATCGTAGACGTAATTCCTTAGAATCGAGACATGAAAAACGTTATGAACATGCCAAAGTTCTGGCGGCAATGCTACTCTGTAAGCCACCGGACATATCCTTTCTAAAACTTTGAATGGCCCGACAAACCTAGTTCTAAGCTTGCCCTTTCTACCAAAACGCATCACTCCCTTCCAAGGTGAAACCCTCAAAAACACGTGATCACCCACCTCAAATTCAAGTTCGCAATGATGATTAGACATATAACTGCGTTGTCTGTCTTGAGCCGCTCTTGGACATTCCCAAATCAAATCAACTTTTTGAGTGGTCAACTGCACCAACTTTGGTCCCAATAATCGTCTCTTTCCTACCTCATCCCAACATAGTGGTGTCCTACACTTCCGTCGGTACAATGCCTTAAACGGCGCCATCTGAATACTCGCTTGATAACTGTTGTTAAATGCGAATTCAACCAAAGGCAAATGACTATGCCAACTACCACCAAAGTCTAGTGCACAAGCTCTCAACATATCCTCTAACGTCAGAATGGTACGTTCGGACTGTCCGTCTGTTTGCGGATGATAAGCAATGCTAAAACTAAGGTCGGTGCCCATAGAGTTTTGGAAGCTCCTCCAAAATTTTAAAGGGAAATGCGGATCTCAATCTAACATTATGGATAATGGTACACCATGCAACCTCACAATCTCATCAATATATAATCGAACTAACTCAGATAAAGGTGATGATGCTCAGATCGGAAGGAAATGCACAGTCTTAGTCAATCTATCAACGATAACCCAAATAGTGTCAAAACCTTTACCGGTTCTCGGTAAGCCTCCCACAAAATTGATTGTCACGTGTTCCCATTTCCACTGCAGAATCTCAAGTGGCTAAAGCAGTCAGCTAGGCTTCTGATGCTCCGTCTTCACTTTTTGACAAACTAAACAATGAGATACAAACTCCACTATATCCGACTTCATGCCGCTCCACTAGAAATGCTCTTTAAGGTCATGATACATTTTTGTTCCTCCCGGGTGAATAGAGAAACTAGAACTATGAGCCTCTGACAGTAAATCCCTCCTCAAGGTTAAATCATCTGGCACACGAAGTCTCTTACGGAACCAAACCACACCGTGCTCGTCAATTCTAAACTCAGATTGCTTTCGACGTTAATATTCTCAATGATGCGAGCTATATCTGAATCTCCATCTTGGGCTTCCTTGATCCTGCTGATCAAAGTAGGCTATACCTGTAATGCTGCCAAGTATTATCCACCATCTTTCCATCTAATCTCAAGATCCAAATTCATCATATCCTCCAACAGTTGAGGCTGACAAGTAATCAATGATGCTAAGTTTCCGGTGCTCTTCCTACTGAGCTCATCAGCCACAACATTTGCCTTACCAAGGTGATAATGAATCGAACAATCATAATCCTTCAAAAGCTCCAACGAACGTCTCTGTCTCATGTTCAGCTCCCTTTGGGTGAAAATATACTTAAGACTTTTATGATCGGTATATATTTCACATGCTTCACCTTACAAATAATGCCTCCATATCTTCAAAGAAAATCACAGCCGCTAATTCAAGATCATGAGTGGGATAGTTCTGTTCATAAGGTTTAAGCTGTCTAGAAGTATAAGCAATCACCTTACCAGGTTGTATTAAAACAAACTCCAAGCCTTTCTTTGAGGCGTCGCTATAAATCACAAAACCTCTGGAACCAGATGGTAAAGTCAATAGCGGTGCAGACACTAACCTCTTCTTCAGTTCTTGGAAACTAGCTTCACATTCTTCGCTCCAAACAAACCCAGTGTTTTTCTTAGTCAACTGAGTTAAAGGCACAGCAATTTTCGAAAAGCCTTCTACAAATCAACGGTAGTAGCCTGCCAATCCCAAAAAGCTTTGTACTTCCGTAACATTACTAGGTCTCTGCCAGTCAATCACTGCTACAATCTTAGAGGGGTCAACGGTTATTCCATCCTTAGACACCACATGTCCTAGAAATGTAACATGTTCAAGCCAAACTCACATTTCAAAAACTTAGCATACAATTTATTATCTTTCAAAGTTTGCAAGATAATTCGCAATTGCTCACGATGCTCCTCCTCCAACCTAGAGTACACCAAAATCTCGTCAATAAAAATAATAACGAATCCATCCAAATACCGGCTAAACACACGGTTCATCAAATCCATAAAAGCAGCAGGGGCATTAGTCAGCCCGAACGGCATTACCAAAAACTCATAATGACCCTAACGAGTCCTAAACGCAGTCTTTGGCACATCCTCTACCTTGACTTTCAGCTGATAATATCCAGAACGCAAATCTATCTTTGAGAAGAACTTCACTCCCTGAAGTTGAAGTTGGTCAAACAAATCATCTATGCGCTGCAATTTGGGGCAACGAAGGGTGAGCTGGGTATATCCCACATTGGCTAGAGAGGAAGATTCTGGGCTATGTACGATCGAGCCTTAGCGAGGACGCTAAGGAATAAGGTGGGAAGATTGTAATATCCCACATCGGTTGTGGGAGAGTTTGTGATTAGCCTTATAAGACTCTGCCTATGAACTCATAAGTACCTAATTGGCTAGCCCTTTTGAGGGAGGCAATGCCCTGTGGTGGGGCCGTGGACCGGGTCGTTACAGCTTTACCCTAATAACTTTGTTTCTTGACGGAATTCGACATTCCATTTCTTCCTCATTCTAAAGCATTTGATAAATCGACTAGCCTTAGCACATGGGCAAGTGCTTTCCCTATGAGGTCAATACTCAGTACAGCAAGCACGCACAGTACCATTATATAGTTATATGAGTTTGGGCGATGGAAGGGGGTAAGGGACATAAGACGACAGTGATAGCAGAGGCAACAAGCGGCGGGGTGTGTATGCGCGCGCTACCATGGTGGTCGCGGGTCTAGGATGTGTCTTTGTGCTTGCGCGCGCAATAGTCCAGTGGGGAATGGAATAAGTTTGGTGGTGGGATGGTTTTTGTTTAGGCGGTGGTCGTCGTCGCCTGTGTGTGTGTGTGTGTGTGTGTGTAATGGGCAGAGGGAAGGGGTTTGGCGACGGTGGCTAGGCGTCGAGTGAGCTGGCTAGTAAGGAAGAAAAGGAAGAAGAGGAAGACTTAAGGAGCATTTCTTGTAGATCAAAACAAAATGTACGGTTCCCTAACTTTTTTTGACGGAACAGAAGTGAGTGCTTGGTAAAATAACTACATTTACAGGGGAGAGAGACGGTAATAAATATAGATAAAATGAGCCATATGTATTTTCAGAGAATCCTAAAAACTGCCCTATGTAATTAAGCTAATTAATTGCAGACAAGATTTAATCAGTTTAGTATTGGAGCCATTTTTTTGATTTAGTTTTGAAAAAAAATTGACTGCTACCGGTTTTACCTCCTCAAGGTTCAATCACTTGGTTGCATCAATGGACAATTCATTGCAGAACAACTAACACATAAAGATGAGAGTGCGTGTTTGTGTCACACACACACACACACACACACACACACACAGAGAGAGAGAGAGGGGGGGGGGGGGGGGGGGGAACATTTTGCTAAAGCTGAAAAATGGTTTCCTTTCGGACCTTTCCAACTACATCTATCTGTTTACGCAGAGTTGCTTTTAGCATGAAAGTTAGTGAAAGCCCCTGGCTAATGTCTGTCAAAATAGACCGGGAATTAGATTCTAACACCACCATGCATGACATATATATTTTTCATACTAAATGACTAAACAAATGAACAGATCCGTGTTTAAAATCAGCAAGTGCATGACAGACAGTATGGTTGAAAATTAAATAAGCAGCAAATGTGCGAAGTGTGAGATAACATTGTTTACGTAGCTCTATTATGAGGTCCATGCACGCCCATCTTGGTTTAAGATGTAGAGTTCTCATAAAACAGTATTATTTACACTTTATGTTTAACAAAAATATTAAGTTACTTCACATTCTAATTTCTAGTACAAATTCGCCAAAAAATTGTAGTGCCGCCATCTTTTCTCTGTTACGTCATAGTCTCATGAAGGAAAAAGTGTAGGAATATAGCTAAAGCCCCTTTAAACAATTAATAATCATTTAAACATTTTTAGTAGTTTTTGGTCAGTGGAGCTAAAATATTACTGCTAAGAATTGCCATCTAAAAGTGTCAGTAGAAATATTACTAACAATATTTAACGATTATTAATTATCGCGATACGAGGGGTTACAGTTATTTTTCTACAACAAACGCAACCACAAAAATTTATCCTTGTATAAACAAACACTTATGTAATAATATTTTTCCACATCAGATCGACCACACCAATCATAGCGTAACTCGTCCAGCAAGTCGTCTAAACGTGTTACGTGTTAGTTATTTCGAAGACTTTGGTGGCTACTTTCAGAATCATTGCTAGTAATTTTTCTTCTTCTTTGCTATTTGAACAATAATGATACGATGCTTCTCGTACCAATTCAATGCCGTTACCACTGTCAATGGCTGGATGAGTTATAGGATCCCAACTACAAGCTCAGCTTCAATGGACCTGTGATGTTAGGCCTCTTAGTTAGTAACCTTACTTTATAAGGTATGTCATGCCTTTGTCGCATCCAACGGGATTCAATTGCTGCTTGTTTTCAGCTTGTATGGTGGTCACTTGAGCACCATGAGTTTTGGGGAAAGAGTTAAAGTTGCAAGGAGAACATGACCCACGAATCCATTTTTTGATGGCTAAGTATGGCCGTTCTCTTGATCACGAAGATGATGCTTGTACAGTGGTAAGCAATTCGCTTCCTTTATTTTTAGCAGTGCATCCAAAAACTGTTAGTATTGTCGGTCGATAGACAATTTCACCGGTCTGTTATAATTAGTGCATATCTGTCGCTAAATATTTACGTTTCACAATCTCTCAAATTACGACTGGTGACTGACTGTTGACACTGTCAAATTACGACTCGTGCCATATCAAAATCGTATGTCGTTAACTATTTACGTTTCACAATCTCTCAAATTACGATACTTAGTGTAACTTTTGGAATTAGAGGGTCTCAATTAGGAGGCTTAGTGCAACTTTTGAAAGTAGAGGGAGAAATAAAAAATGCTTTTACACTTCTAGTTTTTGAGAGAACAAAACAAAAAAATTGTCGCCGAACGAATCACGTGTGCTAGTCTTTTTTTCGAGATAAAATGATTAAAACGTAACAAAATAAAATAAGAACCCTATAAAGCCGCACCCAAAAACTCAACTAGGAACTAATACAACTATTAATCAACAGAAGGACATCCGAATGGGATGCTTAATTCGGCGGGGACCCTACATGAAGTTGAATACGGGGCTGCGAGAAATACCGACCGTGAGAATCTGATGAAAATGATGGATTGATGGACGACCGTCCTCTCTGTCGCTACATGTGCGGGCAATTAAGGCCCCCGCATAAGTTCATATGGAACCACCCAACTATAGGTTTTATCTAATTTTTCAATAAAGCAAAGTGCATCAAAGAAATAGATTGGGATTATTGCGAAAGTTAGCATAGCTTCGGTTAAACAATATTGCTTTGCATTGTTGTATCACTTACTCTTATTATTTTTTCTATATTGCTTTGACAATGGTTGTGTGATCGAGTTTTGACAGTAAATTTAGCCAGCAAAAAATAAAGTGTTTTGTCAGAAAAATAGATATATAACATGATACAGTAAGTAAATAGATGGATGAGAGAACAGAAAGAAAATATAACTCTCTGTTGTAAGAAAATCTGATCAAACGTTTGAGTTTAGGTTGTCTATTGCTGATGTATTGTATTAGGTCACCTGTATCACCCTCAATGTATCTTGTTCGAACTTTACTTTAATTGATCTTCATCTCCTGCACATTAAAAGGTTGAGTTTTCTTTGTGGCACGTGAAAGTCAACCACAATTAGCCAAAAGTCTGTTTGGTCTCTTGAAGTCAAAGTTTCCCCTAAAGGTCTACTCTTGCTAGAAGGCAGTGAAGATTTTAGATTTTAGCGAAATGGCTGCCTACGAACTTACTAATTTGACACATGACCCTTTTTTTTTTGTTTTGCATCAATCTCGTTATTTTAGTTCATTGACATACACAATCAAGCTCGAGCTTTTGGCCTGATCTGAACAAAAGCCTGTGGCCACCGAGCTCAGCTTATGTAGCCAAGTAGTGTTTGTATAGTCTTGGCAAGATGTCTAACAGCTTAGTAAAACCGAACGTCAAAATTAAAATATACAAGCTGCATTCTTGTATTTTCAGAAGACCTTGTAAGGTTTGGGCACCATATATGTTTCAAATGACATTACTACATGCATTAGGCGATTATACTTTACGATAATCACGCATATGATGCATCAACGTCATGTATGTAGCTGTATTTCCAACTCATAAACGAGAAGGTTCCGATCAAATATGTGTGTGCACGCAGTGCAAGCATTAATATCGATGGTAATCGTACAATTTCAATATGTCTCCAAATGACGTGGATCAAAATCCATCCGTATGACAAGAACAAAAACATAATTCCCGTAAGTTAGAAACTGCAAATCTTGGAGTTATACCCTTGAGTTTTCATGCATTTCTCCCACTGATAATATAGAGTTTGAGCAAAGAATTCTTCTTGGGTAGATTGAGATCTTTCACTAACAAAACATACGTGCATTGAGGGCTTTCTTCGCTAGGTTATAAGTAGGGATGGCAATCCAACCCGCAACCGGCGGATCCCCGCCCCGCCCCGGTCCGATAGGAGCGGGTCATTTTGACTTTGACAGGATCACGGGGCGGGTATGATTTTTTTAAAAAAATCTGCAGCGGGTTAGGGTCGGGTGTGGTATTTCAAATGACCCGCCTCGATATCCGACCCGCCCCGCTATTTTAACCATTACCTTGATTTAATCCTAGCCGTCTATCCTTACCTATATATACATCATATAAACCCTAAAAGTTTCACCTTCTCTCACTCAGTCCCTCACTCCCTCTGCCGACTGCCGCCCAGCCCAGCTGTCTCTCCTCCTTCTCGGCGACTCCGGCGAGAATCGCGAGATTCCCCACCAACCAGGCAGCCACCGCGCTCCTCCTTCTCGGCAACTCCGGCGAGATTCCCCACCAACCAGGCGGGGCGGGTGCGGGGCGGGGTGGGATTTCATGGGTAACGGGGCGGGTTCGGATTGTAGCAGATCCGCATCCGACCCGCCCCATTGTCATCCCTAGTTATAAGCCTCAAGCACCAAAGTCCTTGAAAACCTACTTTTTTAACACAATAAAAATCACACTTTTTCGCCCACCATCGTACATGATGTCATATAGATCATGGGCGAGTTAACTTCGTTACCCTTTTTCCGATGCCTAAAGCGTTGCTACATATTTACAGTTACTGGACATAGTACAATCACTGACATAACCATGGTTCTTGAACAAAGTAGAATCAAGAGACTCGAATTGTAAACCAGAGAGTCGAGAGGATGGATGAAGGGGGGAAGAAGGAAGAGGAAGGGAAGCTGATGAAAGTAATGAATGTGCAAAAGTTGAAATGGGAGTTTACTCAATTCGGAAAAGGTGTTGCTACTGAGATAATGCTATGTTATGTGAGCAGCCTAACCCCAGTACCCAGTTTTAGAATTTCAGGTTCTTGGGGGCGATCCCACCACTAGTATGGCTTTGATAGACATGAATATGCCTTTCTCTCTCTTCCACAAAAAACTTTTTCTTCCCCAGCACTAAGAGGGCAGGCAGTCCACACACACCTTCACAAAGAAAGCTTAAAGGCGAAGAAACTTCCCCCACTACCCAAAAACCCTAAAAAAAATAAAAATATTAGTAGTATAGTAAAACAAAAGGAGAGAAAATTAAAAACAAAAGCCCTCTTCCCGGACCCTTATCTTTTCTTCATCTTCTTTCCCTTTTTCTCTTTCTCCCTATCTTTAGTTGGCTCTCAATCTCTCTCTCTGGTATTCTCTTCTCTTTAGCTAGCTAGAGTGTGATTCTCCACCATATATTTCCAAAAATTAACCCATCAACGCTTTCTAAAAGAAAGAGAAAAAGATCATCACATATAATTAAACCATGGTGTACTCATCTAGTGTTCCTGTCTACTTGGATCATCACAATTGGCAACAGGTAATTAAGCTGTTTTTCTCTTCAATCCATTTCCTTTGATGTATCTTCATCTGCGAAAAAGCAGAAGATGATATATTCATATTCCCCTTTGTGATATCTTCTTGAATATACCATATTTTTTTATATAATAACCTTCTTCATCTTTTTTGTTTTCAGCAACCAAGCCATGACAACCTCGAGAATCCCCCGCCGCCGCAGCCACCTCAGGTGGGCGGCAGCAGCGGTGATGGCCCTATAATCAGGCCGGGCTCGATGGTTGATCGAGCCAGGCTAGCCAAGCTACCATTACCAGAGGCAGGACTGAATTGTCCGCGGTGCGATTCTACCAATACTAAGTTTTGCTACTTCAACAACTATAACCTGGCACAGCCTCGGCACTTCTGTAAGACATGCCGGCGTTACTGGACAAGAGGAGGTGCCCTAAGAAGCGTTCCCGTCGGCGGAGGGTGCCGTAAAAACAATAAGAGATCAAACAAATGCAGAAGCACATCAAAATCTCCGATTACTACACCAAGCGATGGCCATCATAACTCAGTAAGTGCAAGTCCCTCTAGCTGTAGCACAGAGAAGATCATGACAGGTCATGGTGATTTCCAAGTCCAGCCATCACTACAACAATCACCTCTCGTGGCCTCTTTACAAAATCAGCTCCCTCGATATGGTAATACTGGTGGACTTATTCAGCCACAAATGATGGGTTTCCCAATAGGTACCAGCAGTAACGTTTTTTCCACTGCTGCGGCTGGAGGAGGAGCAGGAGGGTGGCGATTGCCGCCTTTGTTGGCTACTAGTGCTCTTGAGGCTCCGCCCTTCAATTTATCCCCGTATCAAGCCAATCAAAGATCATATGAAGCGAGATCTGGTTCCATAATCATTGGAGACTCTCTTGGGGTGTTAGGTACCACTCCAATGAAGATGGAAGCTGATCAAACCCATCACCATGACCTGAGTTTATCAGCAAGAAGGTCGTTTTTTGGTATGAGTTCGGAAAACACTAATACTAATCAGTATTGGGGTGCTGCTGGAAATGCATGGACTGAATTTTCTGGTCTCAACTCTTCTAATTCTTCTGCTTGCAGCCAATTCCTTTGATTCAAGTCGACCAGCGCACTTCATAACTTGCAAGTTTCATCCCTATATGTCCATTTTTTTTACCGGTTATGTTGATTTTGTTGCTTACAGTGTTTTAGACTCTAGTCTCCTGTATTTTATGGCGGTGGCTTGTGAACGTGCTACTGTATGTGTGAAGGTGTGTGACTATGACATTATGTATTATGATGAGCTGATTTTCGTTCACGATAACTCACTCTCCATCTCTGGCTCCCTTTTTGCATTTCCGTAGACTATTTTGCTGAGATAAATTAAACTTTAGCATCGATCTGACCATTGTTTAAACCAAATGAATGCAACTCGATACTTCTGACTCATAGTTTTCTTGATAAAATGCAGCAGCAAATTGGTGGAACCGGTATAATTTGGCTATGGTTGTCATGACCCAATTTAGTTGCACTTCTTTACGAGAAAGTTGATCGTATATGTATTCTTCGTCAGGGATCCTTAGGACTGGTAAATACCCAAAAGACATATCAGCCCCATCAAGAAGTTTTGCAGAAGGCATTGCATAATGCCGTATGGGAGTGAACCCTAAGGGCCCTAACATGCTTGTAAAGACAGTGTAATTCTGCCGCTTCCCTCTTGCTTTCGCCTGTAATATTAATGTAAGGAGGTTTCAACCTTGCCCTAATTATTTTCACTCCCGTACGGAAAATTGTAATTTAGGTCAAGTTTCCCCATGTTCTTCCAGTTCGGTCAATAGGTTTAGTAAGCCCTAGCTCCAGTTTTCTCTCATCCGTTGGACTTCTGTTGAATCAGCAAATTATGAAGTGACCTCTTCAAACAAACTGAAAACTGTTTCCATCAGTTCCAAGGCGTTAACGGTTGTGCATGCCTGATTAATCTGCGTGCCTGTGTGTGTGTGAGTGTGTGTGTGTGTGAGAGAGAGAGAGAGAAAGAATTACATTGCATCAGAACATTCATTCATAACAATGATTTTGCAATAATGCGTGACTAATACTATGAGTAGTACGGATTGATCTTTTATGGAAATTAAAGTTAAGGAAACAGTAGACAGCAGTCCGAAGAAAACGCCAAATTTCCACGCAAACCCATGCAAGTTCAACTCAAAGCGCGCACACACAAATACACAGTTGAAGAAGAGGGATTCCCAAAATTTCATTAGAAGAATGATCAAAAGAATATGTTTGGGCTTCACACTGTGAGAGCTTCTTAGAGCTTTCCTCGACTTTATTTTGGGAAGCATGAGCCTCATCAACGGAAGAACTTTTGGTCCCGACCCGAAAAGCAAACGTGATGGTAGGATTAAACAAGATGATTGAGGGCAAATCTTTCAGACTTAATTATATATACTCACGATTTTATTGGTTGGTTAAAAGAAGGAATCTAGAGGATTTACTTTTGCAAGGACCAAGGCTGCCCTAGCAAGACCGAATAAAGCACTGGGAACCTGTAAACGGGATGCCAATAAAGCGGCTCTCTCTCTCTCTCTCTCTCTCTCTCAGTTTGTAATATATAGAAAAAACAGCAGTGATATAATCTGAAAAGACCATGATTATTGGTTATGATATTATTATCCGATAAGACCATGATTGTTGGTAATGTGATTCTCATCTAAACCCATGCATAATACTATAATTCCATATAAGCGTTCCATAGCGAAGTTCGGGAGTACGGTTTTGCCACGAAATAGTTTGGAATAGTTGGGAATATAATCTCACGCGGTAGAATAAAAATCGATGGTTCAACCTTCTCAACAGGAATTAGCACCAATAATCTTGTTTTCGAGATGATTAAACCACCGAAAAATTAACTTTTTGAGATCCAACTGAAGTTCCGATAATTGCATGTAGCATGAGTATGGGTTATCCCGATTACGGAGAATCCAAATAAAAAAATGTCACGGTGAAAATATCAACCACAAATGAAGGTTAAGTACTATTTTACCTAGCCATAAGGACGACTACTAGTATACCGGTGAATAGAACCTGAACATTCGTATCCGTATTTCTACATTAGCTTCTTTCTATTTGTACTTTCTGAATGTATAATGTTAATTCTTGTAAGTACTATCAAAAATTCAACATTAGTACGTAACCAACGGATATACATAGTGACATGTTTCCTTTGGTTCAACTCATTTTCTTGGCATATAAATTTAGATCTGAAATAGGATCATTACAAGCTGATTGATAGTTTTATTATTAGTACTTATAATATAAAACCATATTTGTTTTAATGCATAAAACAAGATGACAGTAGTGTCTTCAGCATGTGTTTTTTTTTTTGTTGCGGTCTGTGTTGTTATTAATATTAGCAAAAATACTTGAGGCATGGACTTAGATTTTTAATGGAATGACATTGCAAGTTTTACAGTGAAAAATTATATACCCCTCTCTAAGTGACTGGTAAGGAAGTCCAAACATTCATTGCTTTGGCAAAATTCATGAAAATTTTATCGTTTTTATTTCACAATGCCAATGCTCGTAAAAAATGTAAGACTTTATTAAATGCTTTTGGTCGCGTTAGCAGCAGGTTCCAAAGAAGAATTGGGAGTGAATTATTGGTGTAGAATCTAGAGGTGGCAATGATAGCCCAAACTCATTTAACCCTGTCCAAATCCTCTCACGAAAAATTTACCCAAACTCACCCATTAAATAATTGGGTCCAAATGGGTCACTAATAATATAACCCAGTAACCCACTAGTTTAAATGGTGCCCATCAACCCATGAAAATATATTACAGTTTAACTTTTTCTTCAAACTCAAACCTAAAATTTCACCCAACCATACCCAACAGCGTGCGACCACGCTGCAGCCGTCATCACCCGCTACCGCTGTCACCACCTGCTGCCGCCACCGTCACCACCCGCCGTCGCCTCCGTCAAGACCTGTCGTCCCAGATGCCTTCTTCTGGCTCTAAGTAAATTTTATCAGATTAACTAAGAACTATTTATACTTAAACAATCACTCCCAAATTTATCAAATGCTCATCCACAATGAGAAATTTCAGTCCACTGAACCTATTCGATTGGATCGAGAGGAGAATAGGATAGATTCCTAATTAGGTAAATTACAACCAAATTTGTTACTTTTTGTGGGCGACCTTCAAACCTTCTAGTTGTTGGCTCAGTTGGCTGGGCAATGGCGCAGCGACGGTGGCTGGGAGATGGCGCAGCGACGGCGGCAGGACAATGGCACAGCAAGGGAGGTGGGACAATGGCGCAGCGATGATGTTACAACGTTGGTGGCGTGATCGAGGATCTGAATGATGGTGGTAACTGTGCACGTGATGGTGGCTAGATCGACGGATCTGAGTGATGGTAGTAAAGTAGCTCATTGTAATCGAGTGGAATGGGGTTGGTGGCAAAATGGTAGGTGGTGGTCTCGCAGGTAGTACGGCGGAGGTGGTTGTTGGTTTGGCTGCAATTGGGTTTTTTTGGCAAAATTGAAGTGGGTAGGTGAATTAGTAGTCGTCCTGTTGGGTAGTTGGTACGAAGAGAAAAGGAGTGCTCAGACGTCCAACTTTGATACGTATTAGATGTTGTTCGTGTTGACGCCCGCCCGAATGAATAGGCGGAAATGTTCACAATCAGTTAGCGAGCTTTTGCTTTTCTGGACCCTGAATGAATGCTTTCGTGAAGCTGGGTTCTCAGGTTATATGGCTGAAACCACACTTGTAAGTTTATTCAGTAATTACCCTTAGAATTAAAGCTCCAGATATGGAGCTACACAGCTATGAGATATATGGTCTTGAAACCTAAACCATTATAAAAGCTAGGAGAACCAGCTTTGGCGGAGTACTAGCTAGCACCGGATATATTTGCTTCAGAAAAGCTATTTTAACCTTTGTGTTGCAGTGATGGAACCAGGATGATGCTACACACACACACACACAAATATATTTTGTGCTATTAATTGACCTATCACTGAATGATTTTGAAATCGGTCTCTTATACTTAACAGTAGGTACGGCTGAAGCACTAAAGTGATAAAAGTTCATGACGGTTTTATTTATTTTCGTGGTAAATCTTCTTGCACCCTTTTCGCTACATTTTGTTGTTTATGGTGTAAACCCTCTGGCAGTGCTAGAGGCGAGCGAGTGGATGGTAACCGTGGGTCGGTGTCATCGTGCTCTTCCATCATTTTCTCCGTCTATATATGGTATATTTAATCTCCAATGATAAAAGTGTCCATTTAGAATTTCAAAAATATTTGAAGGAAATGTATTTTTAATAATTTTACATGTTAAGATACCTAAAAATTCCAAACATAGTTACAAAATTGTGCCTTTACTCATGTAAAATTCTAAACTTACACAAGTAAACAAAAAAAAGTAAACACAAAAAAATGCCCTTTTATTCTCGGTCTCTCACTATATATTTTCAAAGCCTCTCATTGTTTTCAAAGCCACATACTATACGGAGAGAGCACACTGGTCCTTAGGGGTGCAACTTGGGCGAGCTGGACAGGTTCAAGGGTCAGACCATGTTCAACTCACTCTTCAAAAGTCGTGCCCATATCTAGCCCAGCCCATCTACGGGCCTAATAATATTTGTACACGCCAAGCCCATCAAAATTTTAGTGGACACGAACTGGAATCGGAGAGCCCACGGGTTGTCCATGGTAACAAATTACGTTTTTTTAGAACGATTTCAAAATATATAATTGACAATCCAACTTTACAATTTAGTCGTGATAACTAAAAAAGTACATTAAAGTCTCAAAATGAACTTAAATATAAGCATGAAAATAAATATTTGAGACAAAAAGAGAAAAAGAATAAAGGAAACAATATATATATACACACACATATCGGAAAATCGAATCTATGTGTCACCACAAGGCAAGATGCCTGTGGTTAGAGATGTCAAATGGGCCGGGTGGCCCGCGGGCTGGCCCGGCCCGGCCCGGCCCGTTTTTGGCCCGGGCTGGCCAGGCCAGTTTTTGGGCCCGGGCTGGCCCTAACCCTTAGGGCTTGGGCCAGGGCCAGGCCGAATTCTTTGAGAAACGGGCCCGGGCCCGGCCCGGCCCTAAAACGGCCCTTTTTTGGCCCGGCCCGGCCCCGTTAGCTCCCCCCCCTAATTTTTTTTCTTTTCTGTTTTTTTTAAGTCTATTTTATTACATTATTATTTTTTTGATATTTTGGATCTTTTTAGTTAAATTAATAGTTTTTGAGGTGTTATTGAATTCATATGATCAGTATTTTCTTTAACATACGCAGAGAAGTATGGGTGTGTGGTGACTGTGACGTGTTTTTGATGATTTTTGAGTGGGCTTTCATTTAATGTATTTTACAGAATTTGCTTTGTGTTCTACATCACAAGCTAAGGGAATAATTATAAAAACAATTATCATGTATTCTAAACATAAATAAAAATTATGTATTCTTTTTGTTTCAAACCAAAAGAGGTGAATTGAATTCTAAATTTAATTTCATGAAGTGGGTGACGTGTTAAAGAACCTTGAAGAATAATCTCATGTTTCTTTAAATGACCAAAGAATTTGAATGTAACAAGAAAAGATATTATTTTATCTTCATCGATCTCATTATTGTTTTTGTTTGATCTACTCTATTTTTCTTTGACATTTACAGGTTTTACACCATATTACGAAAGAGATTGAATTTTGTACTTAAAATCAGTATGTATGGGCTAGAACAACTAGTTTTTGTACTTAATCCGTGGTTAATAGTCAATCAACATCAATTTGCCTTTTCAAAAGGGGGTTAATTCGTGAAAAAGTGATTGTATACTCAGTGGTCCGTTTACAAAAACTTTGCCCTTTGTTGAAGAAGAAGTCTTTATAATAAAAAGTTAGAAAGAAAGGAAAAAAAAATTTTGGATTGGGCCCGGGCCCGGCCCAAGCCCGGCCCTAAATATTGGGCCTAGGGCCTGGGCTTGGACTGGCCCATATATCCCAGGTTTTAGGCCCGACCCGGCCCGTTTTCCATTTGTGAGGCCCGGCCCTGGCCCAATTTCATTGGAGGCCCGCTGGGCCTGGGCCCGGCGGGCCCAAGCCCGGCCCATTGACAACTCTACCTGTGGTGTGCACATAAACGGTGCAGTCTTTGGGTGAAAATTAAAAAAAAAAAATACTCCCATCAAGTTGGTTTCTCCCTTTTCTTGTCTTCTTCTCTGCATCGGCCGAAGCTTGTGAAAATGAAGAAATTTACTCATACATTGATGGATGTGCTTGTGGGTACAAATCAAGAGAGAGATAAAGATGGGAGTTTTGTATGTTATTCCAGAATGGAAAAAAAACGAGTCAGGATTTTTATCGAACACATGGTGTGTGCAAATCATAACCTTTGTCCAATTTTATGAGCGAACATACACTACCTATGAAAGATATGTTGATAGAAAAGAGTGACAGAGAAGTGCAATGAGTTCAATGGCATTTTCCTGATCAGATTGCCAAAAGATGAGTTTCTGGTGACTCTAATATTTGGCAATTGTGTTAGACGTGCGACAGTGAACACGAGCAGAAAGAAGAAGTTGGGTGTGTCTGTGTTCAGAACAAAAAATGTGAGAGTGAGAGAAGAAGACCAAAAGACAGGAGAGTGATTTTAACTTTCGCCCAAAATTACGCCGTTTTGTGCGCTCCACACGTATCTTCTATATGGTGACGCACAGATCCGCTTTGCCCATATATATATATATATATATATATATATATATATAGAAAAAAACAAATATGTGTGTATCTCCACAGACAATTTGTCTGCGGAGCATATTAATATGACAAAAATGTCCTTACTTTGTAACCTGCCATGTTTTAGATAAAGGGCAATTGTGGAATTGAAATTCCCACCCCTTAAATTGCACTCCAACATTCAATAACAGATTTGTTTTTCTACTTTACAGCCCTATTTTACAGCCACAAAATCATCTGGGTGGCAGCATTTGTCTGTTCTAGGATAAGCTCCAATTTGCAGTGTCTTGCTCTTCGAAATGAGGTGAAGAGCAAAACTCTGCATGCTCTTGATGGCCATGATAGGATCTCTGCCTAAAATTCAATCACCATCTCGATGTATGAAACGCCTACGCCAGCCAGCATATACGTTCGGTTGTGCTTTCTCCTCTCACTATCCTTCAATTCTTCTTTTTCTTCTTCGAGATCTGGTGAAGATATTCTAGGTAAACATGCATGTTGTTTTTTTTTCTTGGATTAATTTGGATTCCTTCATGATAGATTTAACCAACGATGTGTGGCTGTGGTTCATGATTTAGTGTGATGTGTTTAATCGAAACAGAAGATAAATGAGGAATCGGTTGTTGGGAAGGATGAAGGTCACTGACATTGATCAGGAGTTGAGGATTTCGGCATATTAGGCTGCTTGATGTGCAACACAGACAAATTGTCTGTGGTGACACGCAGATTTGCTTTGCCATATATATATATATATATATATATATATATATATATATATAGGCTAGTTTTCTCACGGGCTGGACGGGCATGTCGTAACTGTTGCCTCAATCCCCTTACCAGCGTTACGCCCTCAACGGCTGAACTAGTTTTCTCTTCTCCTTTCCTCCACAGGTAGCTTTACCTCTGGCATAGTCACGTAGATCCAATCACGGCAGGTCACGGGCGCACGGCACCCGAAAGCATAGGATCGGGCATGTCACGGCTCACAACAGGTCAATTTCTCGACACGCAAAGGCAGGGGTGGATTCAGGAAGTCTAATCAGGGGACCAAAAAGTAATTAAAAAAATTAACACCTATCATTAGAAATTTCGGAAGGTTCAAGTTCACACTAAATAGTATTTATTCAATTGTATAATTTTACCAATCATAGTGATTTATTTAACTTGATAAGGTTAGTCAATAACAAATTACTAATCTTGCATTACATGCAAATACATACTACTAATGAGATAATTAATTATACAAGGATAATAGTACATGTATAATTTAACATACTACAAGAATTTAAACTAAAAAAGATTAACTTGATCTGTTTGTGTTTCTTTGTAATCGAAAATTTTGGAAATTGAAAAATCAAAAATGGAGTAAGGAAAAGACAAAAACTATAGCCGGCGGTGGCACAAAAGGATAAAAGCACAAGAAAAAGAATCTCCTATACATTAATGTTACAACATCACATTTCCGTAAATATTTTAAATATAATTTTCTACAATTTATAAAACTAAACAAAATTCCAAAATTTGGGGGTGGTGGTGGTCATGCATGAGGTCCGCCTCTAGCTAAAGGTCATGATATTCGGCGGCTGTTTTGACGATGAATTAGGTCAAGGAAGATAAGATCCGTGTTTGGTTCTTAAATATTCTGATTCCTTGAACCCTCTCTTTTTCGTTTATACTTAGAATTTGGTAATTGGAATTTAGAACTTACAATTTGCAACGGGAACTGAGAATTTGTCAATTGCTGCTCTTTAGATCTTTAATTTCTGATCAAGAAATTGGCAATCGGTGCTCGTTAGGAATTTGGCAATTGCTTGTCGTGGGTGTGTAGGTTTCAGGTTGAGATTTTCAATTGGAATTTTTAACTTCGGATTAAAAGTTTGCAATTGCTTCGGTATTGGGAATTTGGGAAGTGGAAACAAAATTTTTTTATCTGAATTTGGCAATTGGGAATTTGGAGCTTTCATGGACAAGTTCTTATATATTGCTCAACTTGGACAAGTTCGAATCAAGAACTTTCATGAACTTTCATGGACAAATTCGAATTGGGAAATTCTTGTTTCTCCAGTATAATGGCAGGTCTTCAGTGTTATTCATTGCTAATGGCAGCTCTTCAATGTTATTCATTGCAAATATGTTACATTTCTTGTTTATAATTAATTCTTATAATCTTATTTATATAGCATCTAGTGTGTATATAAAGTGTATATGTACTACTTGTCATATATGTCTGGTATCAAGTATTGCTTGTTGTATATCCAGTGTAATTTGGGTGTTGGTTGTTAATCCAGTATATGGTATTAAACTCACCTTTACTACCATATCATTCTTGTTTAGCCGTTATAAGGTTATATATTTAAGATTTTTTTATAGTTTGATATTCAGTGTAATTATACTACATTTTGCTATTCAGTGTAATGTCTATTCAATTCTGCCACGCTTCATCACTTGTGTGATTTTTTTTCAATTGGTATAGGTTTCTTGTAAGTATTTAAATTATGAAACGACATTTTCAATTAATTTCAGGTCTAAATCAATCATCCATTAATCAACAAAGTGTTGATAATGACGGGAACCTCCTTCAAAGCATTATAGAATGGGAGGTATTTCAAGAAATGCCAACTCGATTAAAAGGATTTCAAAGGTTAATTAAAGTGTCTGTCCTAAACGATCGAAGTTAAATTCTTCAAAAGTTAATGATGGCGATGTGCCTAATGCCTTGCAAAAGACTATTCCCACTATTATGTAAGAAATTATTCGTGATCCGGAATTGCAGATTCAAATATGTAAATACCACCTAATGACCAAGACCACATTCGTTAGGAGTGTCTATTAAGGATTCATTGTCAACCTTGTAAGCACAAGTTTCCATAAACAAGGTTTGGGAAGAAAACTCGCCGCTTCATTAAGGCTTGGTTCAAAAATATTCAACTTGGTTGGAATATATAATTGTAATATCCCGCACCACCCGATTTAATATTTTTGGCTTGCTCTTCAGCACTTTTTTTTTTGTTGCAATTGTCTACTTTTGAATATTAGATTAGTGATTAAAGTTCTGTAAAAATAAGGTTTGGATTATAGAGGAATGAAGAAAAGAGAAGGGAGTGAAACAGAAGAGCATGAGAACATTAGGGATCAATATGTAGATAAGGGAAACTTTATCCCATTTCCGTTTTCTCCTATTTCGTTACTCTACAATGGCTAAAAACAAAGGGGTTAATAGAATTGATACCAGGAATTTAAAGGGGAGTTAATGGGAATATCAGGGCCACTAATTCAAGAAATTCAAAGGCCAGAAAAAGGGGAAAATCTGCTGAAGATAGACTAAATTAAAGAGCGTTCTTGGACTAAATTTGGTGGGTGAAATTCTGATGATTGCATTTGATTTTCTGAAAGCCTTCACCTAATTCACTGTAATTCTTGTGTTGTGTATGTATGTATGTGTATATGTGTGTGTGTGTGTGTAAAGTATTATGCGCATAAAAAGTGTGTGGGCATCTGTATGTGTATGTGCAAGAATATCTACAAGGAGGACTTTATATATAAGACACAATATATGCCAGGGCGTGGGCTAAACAAATGGTAATATGGCTCAAAAATCCAAATATAAAACTAATTGGATATCTCTTGCTTGCTGAGCCTTAGATAGGAAATCAGAAAGCACGTCCGCACAAAAAAAAGAAGAATTACAGTGAGATATGGTTTTTTTTTTTTAACTAATCTTGCAGGTGAGCTGAATTCGCCCAGGGGGTGATTTTCGTAGGACATTGTTGTGACACATTTCATGATGTAATATATGAGATATATAAAGGGAAGTCAAATTTGATCAAAACCTCGTACAGGTAAGTTGACCATATGCTTTTCTTATGTCTAACTTGTGCTGCAATGTTTGCCTTGCCTTTTCAACAAGTGTAGATTTTATGAATGATCTCTTGGGCAACCAGAATTTTATTGTTATTGGTCAAGCTTTCTACAAGGAAATTAGGGAATTTGGATGGTAAATCACTAAGAACTAGCTTAAAGGCGATCATATAGCATTTAGAGATAACCTTATCAATGGTATACTGACCTGTTCTAAGTCCTCAAGCTTAGGATGGTGTTTCAATTTGGGAACCATAGTAATGAAGAATTTGTTAGCCTAATTCAACGTAAAGCCAGATTTGAGGAAAGAAACACAACGCTAGTAATTGGTGTAGTGAAAGTCTCAGTATTACTTATAAACCTAAGCTATGATGTAATCATATGTGAGCGTGTTCACTTGAAAAGAGCTTTTTTAACTTTGGTAGCCTTGGACATGTCTTTATGCTTGTCATTCAAAGTTATGCCGAGATTATGAGAACTGGATCAAGTCAACTGGCCATCAAAGGATGGAACACTAATTTTGAAGTATTTGGAGAAGTAGATGATACTAATTACAAATATATATCTTCGTGAGAAGTGACCAAAGGTCCCGATCATCTTCCAGTTCTCGAATTGATTGATAAACCTTTGTATAATGGTCGAGGTGTGAAATTTTTTTTTGTTAGTGGTCTCTCTTTTTGTTGATGGACAAGATGGCTGTCTAATTGGACAATTTCTCCAAGTGGAAATTTTTGTTTGAAGTCTACATGGAAAACTATTAGGTGCCAACCGCCTAGAGTTTTTTTAGGAAATTGGTCTGGTTTACTTGTGCTTTCCAACACAAACCTTCATCACCTAGCTAGCTTTTAGAAATTGCACAAAAGTTTGTTCAGCTGGGATAATCGTTAGGATTGTTGCACTTTCTACAACAATGAGGTTGAAATGTTGTCTAATACCTTTCCATTGTATAAATTAGTCCCCAAATCCGAATCTCCGGTTTCATAGCTTAAATTGGAAATTTAGACTCAAATTAGAGCTTTCTTTTTTACCCTCGTTGCTTATTGTATTAACCCTAAAGTTAATTTTGCGACTCGAGTTAGACCTTACCGGGTCTAAATTTTCAGAGCGATTGGCTATAGTGGCGATTTTTGCTAGGGACTAAATAAGAAGATTAGACTCTAAAAAATTTGTTTTATAATTTTTTTGAGTTTTATCCTTGGATGTATGATCGATTTTTTGTGTATCTATGTGCAGATTCGTAGTAATGTATTTGTCCTTTTCTTCTATGACTCAAAATGCGCATGATTGTCCCAAAACCACCTAGTCGAGGGCAACGGTTGAAACCCTCAAGCTTCCTACTTGCGAGGCAATTTTCAATTGTACCCTCACGTCCGAGACCTAGTACCGAGACCTCCTATATCTTGGTACATTAAATGACCTGTGTACACGTACTAATGATCACCCATATTAGGTGTATGAGTTACAAATGAGAGGTATGTTGTAGAAGTCAACTGAGGGAGTTACCTTACACTCGAAGTCGGATTGAACACACACCCTGACCATTTTTATTGGGAAAAGTTGTGAGTAATATGGTATATCAGTTGGAAAATTGGCCAGTATTTTGTAGAATTGCTAGGTATTCTCAATAAGGATAAAACGTGAAAAATGTGTCACTGATCAACCGACCAGTTAAGCATATAGTTAAAACTAGATGATTAGTTAGTAGGCACCATTTGTGCAAGGGTTAACCAACCGGTTTTACCCTTAACATTATCCCCTTTAAATGACCAAAAATCCTTCAAGAATCAACTCGACAGTAAACCTAGTTGGAGTTTACCATATGGTTCTCCCATGACTGGCCCAAAAGAAAATTTCTCCACGGTCAAAAAATAAAGCTCTGATCAACAAGCCGATAACCCTTCCCGGAAGGTTCATCATAACGCATGTTTTTGCAAGGCTCAACTGGCTCGTAAACACTTATCAACTGGCTCATCAAAACTCATGTTTTTGGAAAGGTCGAAACCTGCCTGTTTAACGTGCTTTTTTATCATGATATGGTGTGCTTATATGTGTTCTCCGGTTGTGTGGTCCTAGTTTTTCCGTTGGGTTGTCTTTTCTTTTCTGCTTTCATAGAGTAATAAAGCATATTGAAAAATAGTGTACCTGTCCTCCAACTGTGTGGTCCTAGTTTATTCATCAAGTCACTTTTTTTTCCATTATAGGGTAATAATAAAATAAAAAACAAGATTAAAAAAAACTTAAGTGTGAAGTTCAAAAATTTTGAAAAAGTCCAAAATATTTTTTTCTTCTTCCTTAAAGGAAAGAAGTTCAGGTATCGGGATTGATCCAAAAAACTCAAGCCAGCTTCACTATTCTAGCCGCTTAGCACGCAGAGACAACAATGGACTTGGAATGGCTAAAGGAGAATATGAATGCCTAGAAAAATGAACAAAAAAAAGAGAAGGAAAATGAACAGGAGAATGACCAAAAAAAATTGAAATGAAAGAGGAGAGGAAAAGGGAGATCCCAAGAATGAAATTGATTGGCAATAAGAGTCTGATGATGAAGGAGAATGAAAGGAAAAGTTGGCCGCATTAGAGTCACAGATTGTTTGGATGAGAAAAGGGACGACCTAATGGATCTCGATGTCATTAATTTGGACCAGAAAGATAGGCTCTTTCAAAATTCAAGATGCCCGATATAGACAAGCTTGATGGGACATCAAACCCAATGATAGACGTGAAGATGTACACACGTGCATTAGCTCCTCGATGAGTTAACCATAATCAATTGGTTTAACTATTAAATAGAACTTTAATAGAGGTTGACGCTTGATAGTTCCCTGCTCTCGAGGACTCAGTAGTTCGCACATGGGAGGACGTGGTGCCTGAGTTCATTAACTAGTATTAATATAACTTCAATCACGATATTACCCGACGGGACTTAGAAACCACTAAGCAAGAGCTGAAGGAGTCAGTAGTTGCTTTCATCATCCAATGGAGGAACAAAGCCACTCAGATGGTTAACCACTGCTCCTTACGGATCTTTAAGGAAAAGCAAGTGAATATAATAAGAAACAATCTTCTGCCAGTCTATCACGGGTATATCTTCGGCCACTACCATACCAAATTCAAGGCATTGATGCGTTCTATTGCTCAAGTTCAGGACACCATGAACAAAGGAACAATAACCAATGATAAGAAGCTAAGAGGATACAAGACTGATCCAAAGAATCCTAATGCTCAGCCATGGGTGTTTGCAGACACAAATATGGTTAGATCTTAAGAGGTAATTTGGTTAGAGCTGACCACCAAAAAGCAAAACTTCTATGAGCTACATGCCCCTATGTCCAAAGCGTTTGAGCAGTTGCTTAGTAGAGGTATGATTGCCAAGTTATCCCCCACTGCTACACGCAAAATGCCCAAGGTGCAAGCTCGATGTGAATATCTCCAAGTATCCGGACACCATACAAAGAGGTGTCTTACTTTGAAGAATGTTATTCAGCATCTCATCAATGAGGGTAAGATCAATCCTTTTGCTGGACCTAAGGTAAAGAAAGAACATCTGTCAGTACACCAAGTGAATGGGTGAGACATCTCTTCAGACACCAGATCTTTTTACGATTAACCAAGAAGAAGATATCATGGACTCGATTAGCCAGACCACCACAGTTTGAGACAACACCTACTAGCTGTTAGATCAATGGTCAAAGATTCTCTCGATACCTAGCCGGAACCTTAGTTTAGTTCTATCTTGGATGGTTTTTCGTAGTACTTCTTAGATTTTATTTTTTTTGGACTTGTTCTTTTGATCGGTAATGTAGTCATTGTTTCTACTCACTTTTGATTGCCAATTTAGTTTGATTGCGGTTGATGATGAATAAACATAAAAAAAATGAACAATGAAAAATATTTTTTAAACTCTTAAAAGTCTCTTTTAGGGTTTGAGTCAGATAGATGTTATGTCTCTGTTAAGTATAGGTGACAATCCTTAGCAATTCGAGAACCGACAAAAACTTTTCAGGAGTTTGATAAGTGCCCAGTTTCATGTCGATTGAATTCACAGTTGGCCAATCACTTCACGAAGTTATAGAAAAAGATGATTTTGAGTTTAAGCTTAATGGTCTATCTCGCTGACACTTCTTTTCTACGCTTGAAGGTGATGAGTAAAGTTCTTTCAAGTTTAAAAAATCAAAATTTCAGTTTATTCGAAATTGGATGTCAGAAAACCTAATAGAAAATTTTGGTTCGAAGTTTAAACATTCGAGTGAGAATTTAAGAGGTTATCAAGAAAAGGCTGTGACTTCCTTTTTTTGGCCAACGCCTCACTCACCAAAAGCAAGTTGATCCCTCAATGATAATGAGGTCTAACACTCATTTTCTCATATTCTAAGCCCATTATCTCTCTCTCTCTCTCTCCCCTCCTAGCATAAATCACTTATCTGAGGAAAAAAAAAACCTCAAAAGAATGTAGGTTTGTATTAACCTTAAAGTGAGCATTCCCAATAATTGGAGGCCATCTCCTAGCCACCACATATCTTCCTAATTACCCTACATTTGTTAAGTTGTTACCCCCTTTGAACCTAAATAGTTTAACCTTTTTTTTTTAGAAGCCTATAATCCGAACCTTAGGGAGGGTAGGCCCTTTATGTGTCTATGTCCCCAGTATTGCTATTAGACACAACATGGACATGGTTCTTTCTCATAGAAACCAAACTCTCTGTAACAGAAGCGATGGTTCGAATCTTGATGAGCGTTTCATGTTGGAGAAATATTAAAAAAGAAAAACACAAAAAAAAATACTTGAAAATTGAAAGACATGGAGGATTGAACGCTAAGATTGGACGGCGTGGATTTGCCGTAATTGAGTATGAAGAATGGATGCACAACACGTTCAATTTGAACTATTGTCAGTCTAATTCTCCCAATAGGATATGTAGGCCTTCTAGGTTCGGTCTCCATGGACGCACACGAGGGGCTTTGCACGTTGCAGGCTCTCTTGGGCTTGATTGACCAAGCTATCTCACATAACCTACTACTTCCCACCATTGGTTCTGTGCTGAACCCTCATCTCCCACCTTGATTTCGTTGATGACCTGTTTATTGTTGCCATTATAGATGTTTGCTCCGTTACCTCAAAATTACTTTCCACTCTTTTTCTAATGGCCTCCAGGCTTTTGCCAATCTTTCTAGGTCTTCCATTTCTTTAGCAAGTTCTCCCCCCTCCTCTCCAGCTATCAATCTTCACAACCCTCGGTATCGAGCAGAAAAGCCTGCCTATTGGTTATAAAGGGCATGCCCCTTATTTCTTTCAGCTTAAGCGCCACTGGTTGGGAGCCACTAATTACCTCTTAAACTGAGCACAGATTAACGAGTGGAAAGCCCAAGCCCTTTGTTCTGCTGACAAGCTGAAACTCATCCAATGTGTCCTTTTTAAGCTTGTATTAGTACTTAGATTTGCGTTTTTCATCTACCTGCTAGGTTTCGGAAGATAAGAGAGCAAACGCAAACGTCAGCTGGAAGAAGCTTTATTGCCCGAAAGTGGAGAGTGGCTCTGGGGTTGAGGAGGGCTGGTAATCGCAGCAAGGCAACTCTTCTAACGCAGCGGTGCTAGTTACTGTTATTGTGTGCTGGTTTGGTTTATTCCCGGCTTCTCCAAAACTCATGCTCTTGTGCTGTCATGGGTGTCGGAAAAGATGCTGCTAAACATGAGGGTGCATGTGAATCGCTTCTCTACCCACAAAAGTTTGTCGAGAAATTGTGCACTGTACTGTTACTTTGTGTGCACCATTTCTTGGTCAGGCTTAAGCTAATGGAGAGACTATTTGACAATTGGTGCATCATTACCTGTATTTTGGGATGTGGAGTGTGGAGAAGGAACAAAAATCGCCAATAGCGGCAGACGGAAGCCCATGGTAAGGGATTTGTAACACAGCATAACACGGGATCTGTCAATGTTGAAGTTTTGCAAGATACTGTTTGAAGATTACTACTTAGAATGAGGTAGCCATTGTTGAGAATTGGAACCCGTTCTGTACATGGCAGCATGATGCCATTTTCCGGTCGCAAACGCGGTTCACAAAACATGGACTGCTTCTGCCTGCTGCAACTAACTTGCACAAAGAGGGGACTGAAAATTAGCTTACTTCAGCTCCTCTTGTTCCCTGCAGTACGATCTCAGATTCGTAAATGAACTATAAGAAGCACGACAGAAGGATCATAAATGTGTAGTGAGGGTCTGAAACTGATTATTTACGGACGATTTCATATTTCTAGCAGATGTTTTCCTCCTCTTTTATCTACTGGTGGACTTGGGGCAAATCTAATACAACTTGCACATTGAAAGCATCTCCTTCAATAAAACTGAGGATGATCAAGGTTATACAGGTTACAATGTCACACTTGACATGGGCGTCAGCTCACATCTTAGCTCTTTCTCTTTCTTTCTTTCTCTCTCCCTTTTGAGGGCACTTTCCATTCATCAATTCGAAGTATCGTCCTCAACCCCAAAAAAAAAAAATTGAATAACTTACAGAGGGCGCTGGTGAACTTCCACCTTCCCTTTCTAATCAAGCAAAACGCCCTTGGATATTGAAAAACGAACCAAAAGAAGCAAAGCCACCCGGGAAAAGAGTATAAAATTTCTCAACAATCGACAGCATTTGCCGACAAGGGTGGCTGTGACAGCTGGTTCTGAGACTGAGCCTCGGCTTGCGCCTCGGCTTGCTTCTGCTGCTCGACAAATCTGTTCATGCGTTCAAGCAACTGTGCAGCCTTTCGCTTGCCCCTGTCCGTGCCATTTTGCACTAAATCCACCAGTGGACCCGTAACTCCAAGCTCTTGAGCATCTATTAGATATTGTTGGTCTCCAGCACAAAGGTGTACTAATACTGCAGCTGCATTCTCTTTGTTCCTTGGGGATCCATTCCCAATAACATCTACTAGAACTGGCACTGCCTCCGCAGCACCGATGGCTGTCTTGCCTTCAGGATGGCTGGCTAGTATTGCTAGAATGGCTAGTGCTTCGTCCACCATTCCACCTTGGGGTTCTGTAAGAAGCCGCATCAGCGTGGGCACAAGCCCAGCTCTCACGGCTTTTCCCTTGTTACCTTGGTATATACACAAGTTGAAGAGTGCTGTCGCAGCATCTTTCTTTCCCCTTTGGGTGCCTTCACTTAGCAGCATCACAAGTGGTGGGATTGCGCCTGAACCACCAATCATGACCTTATTTTCATCCACAACTGATAGGCTGAATAAGGTGGCTGCTGCGTTTTCCCGTGCTTCCATGCTCCCCTTCTTGAGCACATGAACTATACCAGGCACTGCCCCGGACAAAACAATACTTCCTTTGTTATCCTCACATATGGAAAGGTTAAGGAGTGCTGTAACAGCATGCTCTTGGGTACGGGAATCAGGTGTTGATAGGAGGCCTACGAGTAGAGGGATGGCACCAGCTTCAGCAATTGCCACACGATTATCAGCATTGCGCTTGGCAAGAAGACGGATTTCACCTGCAGCAGATCGCTGATCTTCAGGATTTCCTGATGTGAGCTTACATAGGAGAGTTTCAATCTTGGCACGGTCAGCAGGCGAGCATGCAGATGTGGCCTTGCTGGGTCTAGAGCTGCTGGGACGCTTCGGTGCTTCAATCCCATTCGCCTCACACCATTGGGCTATGAGGCTACGTAAGACGTAGTTGGGCGTGAGGGTGGTGTTAGCAAGAGTTTGTTGTGTCTTGGGACAAGTGCCATGTCCCGCTTCCAGCCATTTCTCAATGCAGGAACGTTCATACGTCTACAGCAAAAAAAAAAAGTTCACCTGTTAAAAGCAATCTAAGCATAAAGCACCAAAGCATAAGCATACAGTGTAAGGGACCAGTATAACTGGATGTTCGAAGAATTGCATTGCAAAAGCAGGTGGCGTGCCCTTTACAGTGGGATAATGGAGGGAAACACATATAAGGCAGATGATTATAACTTACATACAGAAAAAGAAGCATCATAAGAAATGGCTTTTAGTCGTTAATACGAACTCAAGAACGATTATGAGGTGTTACAATTCAAGGACTTGTAACAATTTAAAACGGCAAAAGATCCAGGTGCAATACCTGCCCTGTTGAGACAATGACAGGATCCTTCATCAGCTCCAGGGATATAGGACACCGAAAATCATCTGGTATAAGTGGAGTTTTGCGATTTCCGTCTGTCGAGGCTTGTCCACTGCAACTTGAAGTAATACATTTTTCCCCTAGAGGAGAATCTATGTTGGGATTTTCTGTCAGCACAAAATCCTTGATTTTCTTCAGCAGCATTGACATCTTCTCTATACTCTCCCCAGGATCTCCACCACTGGCAGCAACCATCTCATGCAAAGCTAGTGATTCTTGTGTAAGGTCAGCTATTCCAGTCAGCTGTAACTTTTCAGTCAATCTTCTCAAGACACCTGGATCTGCAGCTGCTTCACTGCTCTTGTTGTAAAGGGTTAACAGATCCTCGTACAGCTCAACATCGGGTGTATCAACCCTACCTTTGGCTCTTCTGAACTGAGCAAGCACAAGCTCAACCTGGGTACAATAACTATTTTAGGGAGCGAAATTCTAAAGGTAGACAAATACATATTGGCAATTTTAATGCTCCTGGGCCGCACTCGAGTTGCTGTTGGAGTGCACACAGAGATAAGGGAGGGATGCAGTATCCAGATTCTTCAAGCCCGTGTCAAATGTAATCAATGGTGAAAGAAATTTGTTAAATATATCCAACATCTAAACTATCACCTAAGACTCTGCAGTATATACTTTAGGTGTCATTCCCACAACTCAAAGAAAAAGAAGATTAAGCGTCATTGGCGTATATCATCTCATACCCTGTGTAGTAATAAGATTTAAGGTGACGTGTTATATACTGAAGGAGAATCTTAGCCTCCTATTACTAACTCATTTAAAACCCAGCTGCACGAATGATAGCAAGAGCTTAAGAGTGTGAATCCCTACCTGCTCCTTAACTTCATCTGTTATGTCAAGGCTTTCAAAGGAAATTCCACTCAAAGCTTGTTCCAATCTTGCTGTGACTTCATGGAATCTATTCATGATTTCTTCCCTCTCTAGGACCTGTAAGCAGAGTAAAGACTTAGTAGAACGAATGAGATCTGTTGCATAAAACTGAGCTCGACAATGTTACTCCAGCTATTTAGGTTTAGTTACATAGATCTCTCCTTACTACTTATCCGCGCGCCGGGGGGTTGGTTTGTTATAAGGAGATCTATCTCCTTCTTGTAAAATCGTATACTCAATCAAATTAATGGCGTTCATCAAAAGTCAAACCACATACTGAAATGGAACAAAAGAGCCAACTGCCACAAAAGGACCTAATTATACCAAAGAAGCCGAGAAAGAACCTTCAAGTCCAAGAGATTCATGAACCAAAAATGGGGTCTTTACCACCTATCCTTTAAGACTGGCCACGTTGCATTCTACACCTTAAAATGCTCTACAATTTCTCACAAAAGATGAACCAAAAAATAAATAAAGCTGTGATATCCCAGGAGCTCCAATCCCTCAACTGTGCAAGGCCCAATCAGAAGTGTACTTTTCAGTT
The DNA here is from genome assembly GCA_033070095.1 of Escallonia herrerae. Taxonomy (NCBI): domain Eukaryota; kingdom Viridiplantae; phylum Streptophyta; class Magnoliopsida; order Escalloniales; family Escalloniaceae; genus Escallonia; species Escallonia herrerae. Next base: position 63,236 of record JAVXUP010000665.1, on the reverse strand, counting down.
TTCACATAGTTCAGCATCACCAAAGCTACTCCCAAACAAATGGAGGCAGCATATCTTACTAACCCTGGGAGCAATGAAGGAGTTAATGATCCACAGATCATTGCATAAAACATCAACTAATGTCTTCTATAAAACCATCTTGTTGCCTCTGATCAATTTGACTTATTACATCACGAACACCTGGGTGGAACAGCAAACCAATTCCTTCTAACGGAAGTGTTGATACCAAATTTGTGGCTAGAGAAAATCTAACCAACAAGAAGCAGCAAAAACTAATACCAAAAGTACGAGATACATTGCAGGGTACATTACAGGCTCAACTATAATTTGCAAGATCTCCTATTGATGATGAACAAATATATAGGGATCTTCTGCGAACAAATGAAAAGCAGTACATCGTCGAACTGTGTCCTTGTACTCGCATATGTAAATACACCAAGTCTGAGATGTCCCGATATGCATTACAAGCTCCACTAGCAATTTGTAGCTTTGCAAGATTCAGTCTCAAGGTAAATGAACAAGCTTTCCTCTGTTTTTTAATGTTCTCAAAGAAAGTTTTAATAACTACTAGAATACCTCCACGACAGGGAAAAGTCCAAACTTGATTACTCTTCCCTAGTTGGAGGTTCAGAAAAGAAAAGATAATAGGCGGCCAATATATTAGGAAACAAAAGAACCATTATATGTATCAGAGATGCTATACCGGTTGGTACTCTACACTACGCACTTAGTTAAACATATTAATTTACCAAAGTTTCCGGACATAATTAAATCCCTGGGCACCTCCTTGTGGACAGTCTTGTGGCGCTTCATATCTTTACCCGATAATGTATATTACCCTACATTTTTTTTTTTTTGGTGCCATATCAAACACCTTAGATCCTGTGGGTGCAAAATTTTGTCTCTTGCAATCCAAAGAATATGGAGAAAGTGCAGCAGGCGGAATGGTGATTATTACCATGTGACTCTCAGATAGGGACAACAACATGCAGTATGTTCTATTTTTACAAGTGCTTATGCCACGCAATTCTTTCTTCACATATAGATATTACTTGTGAGCAAAGCATCATTCTCCTTCCAAACACCAAAAAGATAAAAGCTTCATTCCTCTCCTCCGCCTCCTATCATCTACCAATCAGGCAATTACAGTATCAAGCATGGATACATCTAAAAGGCAACATGTTTGCTTCATGCACATATTAAATAGTAATACTAGAATACTCTTAAATATGTGTTAAATGCTTCTTGCGTGTAAGCTATGAACTTTCTTTTTGCTAGAAAGAGTAGTGAAAAAATCTGTGGAATAGGTGCAATCAGTAAATGTCCATAATGTACATATTTACATATGGAAAATATTTATTGCTTCCTAAGTATTTGTCTACATAACAATGAATCCTTATTGAGTATAATATGTCAGGACGTTCGCACAATTATGCCTCATACCTCATAAATATCAAAGATATTAAATACCACTCAAACAAAATATATTTCTTTTCTCACTTATCACCAACAAGTCTGTGTCCTGCATGCCAGGGCTTAGCATTGTGGCGTGCTAGTACCCTGTGATCTTGTCTATGCTTCACAGAACTCGAATGCGAAGTACGTTGTACTTCACTTTTTTGGCATGACGTGTAAAAAAGTTTAAGGAACCCACCATGCACATTTGAAGTTCAAGGACATGTCACGGAACTTTCCAAAGTTGAAATTTCTTGAATAAATGTAACTGGTAGAGCACAAGAAGAGAACAGTATTGCTGGCCAGCATTCCAACAATTTACATAGCATTAAACTGGAACAAGCCAGACAAAAAATTAAGATGCATCAGATATGTAGAAAAGCAACGATGGGAAAATGTCATTGGAATTAATATAACAGCCGAATGATAACAATTCTCTACACGCCTGACCACATTAAACTCCTTAAATTGGTAAGAATTGTCTGGACTTCTGAAAAATGAATTCCCAGCCAGTAACACAAATCTCAAAACCAGTTGTTCAAAGTCAAGCCTGCACGTAACATATTTTTTTCTTCCCTTTTTTTGGTTAATCCATGTACACTAAGAGTGCACATGGTAAAAACACCAGGATTCCGACCGTGGTCCTGACCGAGAATAAGCAGGCACATACTACAAAAATCTACCACCCAACCATAGCACAGAGTGTATTAAACTATAGCAGACAGATAAAAGGTCTCTGGAGCATGAACTAGTTTTTTTATTTTGGAACCGACTTGACATTAATAGTGAGTTGAATGCCAAAAAGTTTGGCAGAGCGTGGTTCTAAGTATCTAAACCAAAAATGAAAACTATTTAGAGCACGTTTATGATCTTTTTTGCTACAAGTTTACAACTTCCTAATCATACGAAACTTGAAAAAAAAACCCCATAAAGGTACCATTAGAGCAGAAAACGGCCGATTAAGACAATCAGTGAGAGGGACAACAGTACAAGAAAAAGGCCGATGAAGACAAGTTCTAAAGCAATTGAGGAAAGGACTCCGATATAAGCATATCTATACAGGAAAGGGAAATACATGCACCAAAGGCAAAGATATTCCTTTTTGTAGAAAGAAACTTAATTATTCACTGCCAGCCGGAGCATATTCCACTTATGACAAGCTCATAGACTACTACTACTGGCAGCACCAAGGATTAACAAACCCAACACCGTTAGTGGTAAGCGAATCTTTGAAAAGCATGATAGATATATATCTAAGAATCCTCAAAGCAAAAAAGAGCTTTCAGGAACTTGAGGCAGATTCCTTTTAGTTTACTTCCGAACTTGATCAGGGATAAGTTACCCCTAACCCACTGAAATCCCATTCACGTTTCAAACACGATCCAGAACTATTATTCCCCTTCAACCTGGAGTTTTGGAGAGCAACTCTTAATCACTACAGTTTCACGCCGAAAAGCCAATTCATAGCGAAATAAACAAGACTGAGAAACAAAAAAAAAACTTGAAAACTTTCCAAATCTCTATCACCGGGTTACTTAGAACATGCAGAAATAGAAATGTTTAAGATACCGGAAAAGCCAAACTAACTTACACTCAGCTCAAACGCGAAAAGCAAGCGCAGTTCGCGCACATTCTTCAATTCATTTAAGTGCGAACATGACAAGAACAAACTAATGTGATTTTTTACCCGTTTCACAATTTTCTCAACAACCAAAATGCGATTCCCTATTGGTTGCGAACTAATTTTAAAACGAAAACACAAACACAAACGACCAGAAAGTATCAATGGGAACGATCAGTATAAGGAACTTTGAAAAAAGATTTTAACCAAGAGTTTGCAAGCGTGTGTACGCTGACGCACCAGATGAATCTTGCTCCCTTCGCTGCCGGACCGGAGCAACTCCCTAGCCGATTCCAGAGCCTCCTTAAGCGAAACTAGGGCTCGGAACGACTCGTCAGGCACTGGCTCTTTACTGTCGCGAATCTCTTCGAACATTGGAGTCAGCAGCTTCAGCCTCCTCGCCAGGTTGCTGTACTGCCTCTTTACTGGCAACCGGTAGTCCGAAATCGCCGATATCTCGCTCACGGTGTCGATCAGGTGTCTTATCAGAGCTCCGGTCTCGTCTTCCATGGCGGCGGTTCGGAGATCTGGTAGTGCAGGTGGCGCAATCAAAAGGTGCAGTGTGGTTGGCCGGAGAATTTTGCTGTGGAACTAATTCCAGCGGAGGTTGACCGACCGGTGACCGGAGTGGTAGATCCCAGTCGTCTTCATGCGAGAGGAGAGAGATTGTGAGGGGTGGGGGTGTTTTCACGAGCACGAGCACGAGCAAGAGTTTGTTTCGTCTTTCCTTTTTGTGGCGCGGCTGGAGTGAACTTAACCAGGGTTGGGATTTTTAACCCGAGGGTTTTTGGTATTTTAGTTGCGTTTGTCGGCGTGGCTCGGGGAAGACGCGAGTCGGCTCGGGTGGTGGCGTGTGGCAAGTCCGTAACCGTTTGAGGGTCTGTTGACTGTTGGTGTTGCAGTTAAATTGGAATTGCCGCCAGTAATTCGCTCAGGGCGGGGTTTAAAGCTTGTTATTGATGGAGACCATTCCCATAATTACAGTACCTTTTTGCACTTTTTACTTTTGCGTGGGAAGTGGATCTTGACTCCACCTCTCTATGCAGTGCTACATAAGAGTTGCATGGGAGAGTAATTAGGGGGCTTGACAAAGCAAATAGTGCCTTGTACGAAGTTCGAGGAGAGCAATTGGGGGCTTCACAAAGCAAAAGAGTAATTGGGGTGGTATATTTGTTGGAATTGATTGGAGGAGGTTTAAAATCTAAACGATATTGATAATCTTAAGGAGAGGACAATTTGCAGGCGTAGGAATTGATATTTTGGAACGGTGAGTGACCGCAGCCGGTAACACTCTCTTTATGAGCCCGCCCTCAAGTTGCGCTGCCAATCATTTTGGTGTCACCAAATTCTAAGTACTGCTAGAAAGTAATTATAAAAGAAGTCATTGCTTGAAATTCATAGCGATACAACCCAGCTTGTATGTAGGAGAATATTGAAAAAACAAAATCTCTTATATCTTTTTCGATTATGGCAATTTGAGGAGCATTTATCAATTTAGGTGGTCAACTGAAGAACCGCTTGTCAATTACTTGGAAGGAAATTTTTCTTATTAACCAGAGATTTTATTAATGAGAAGCTAAGGCACAGGGGGGGGACAATAAAGCCTAATGCATAAGATTTAAGAAGTTACAAAGGGGCCCTTATAGTAAAATTTTTTATAAACATATACAAATCAAGTCGAAGCAGCTCCAACCTAGCACTTGAGATTTAAAGATTTACAAAAAGGTCTTGATAGAGAAATTGACACTTGAGATTTAAAAAGTTACAAAAAGGCATTGATAGAGAAATTGACACTTGAGATTTAAAAAGTTACAAAAAGGCATTGATAGAGAAATTCTGATAAAATTAAGCATACACAAATCAAGTCAAAGCAGCCCCAACTTCTTCCAATCTAACAGTTCCTCTTACAAGAACGATAAGCAAAGCTCCATTTTGAAACAACATGTCCTTCTCAAGTTTAACTTTAGATTTATAAAAAAAAAAATTGCTATTACATTTATTTGCATTGAAAATGACAGACAAATGCACTATGCGTCAAGAAATTATGTATCTTATGCATCACATATTAACTCTCAAAAAGCACAAAATTAGGATTACAATGTGCACATTATTCATGTGTTATAAACATCATCCAAAGCACATCACAAACTTCTTTATCGGTGCCCAAATTTAAGCACCCTGTTTGGCAACCGTTGAATAGGAGCTCAACTCCCACATAGAGAAGCCAGACAAGCATGAGCCAAGTTACAGCCTGGTCAAGCTCAAGCCCAAGCCCACCACCCTATCCTCAGTGGAGCAAAGTATCTCAAATCATTTTCACTTCTTTTTGCATTAAAAGCCAAGAAATTGATCACACCTTTGACAAAACTTGGGCAAAGGAAGGTGGTGAGAGAACATCAAAGCACATATTGACAACCAAAGTGGAGGTCTCATCCTCTTATGCAGCATGCCCAGACCAATCAATGCCATGCAACGAGTCAGGCCAATGAGGCAGGTAACAGTAGCACCACCCACCCACACCAACCCAGGAGACCTAAATACTCGAATTGGGAATAGCAATTATGCTAACCCATATGCATGCCCCGCCCTGCAGGATCCAAAAGTCCAATTATTACGAACAAGATTGCAGTGCTTTTGTAGAAGTGGGTCTCGCACTGGGCTGAACTGAACTTCTTGCTTACTACTGTGTTTCTTAACTTTTTGGTAGTATATGTGGACAGGTAGGAGTGCAGGATTCTGAGGTACCAAATTTGGAGCATCATAGGTGCAAGTATCCAAACTCCAAAGCCTCTCAGTTTTGGAGTTTGACATGAACAAATCCTTGGTTGGGACACTCAGACATGCCCTCTTCCACAAGGCTCAAGAAATATCAATGTGGTATTAATGCGGTACTTTGGCTTACAGGTCACAAGTGTGAGTGAAACATTACCACACCATTGCGAGTCAGTTGTTTGAAATGTATTATACATTTTTATTTATATTTATGAAAAAAAAGATATTGCAAACTAATGAAGTGCAAAGATGTTACGAAACCAGCAATGTTTTAAAAGAACACGAACGGTTTTGCTGGATCCACCAATGTCGCATATTTTTGTTCATTTGGTAGAAACTTTTTGGCAATTTCGGTCGTGCATTTCATACTACTAGGAATGCACCGTAAATTTTCTCCATGATTGCATCGAAAACTACCGACCGGTATTTGTTAGTCTATCCTTTATTTCATCGACCAAATAAATGATAGACTAACACTATTCACGTCTTTTCTTGAAGCAAAAAACGATTTCGCTCAACTTGTATCACGACGATGAGACTAACGACGATGTACTCTTAAGAATCGTAACATGATACCTTATAATTCTATGTTCTCTAGAAGACAGCACTATTCACGTCTTTTCTTGAAGCGAAATACTGTTTGATAATACTATTCATATCTTTTATAAGCAACTCTGATAAGTCCTTTAATTGGTCGTATATAGATTTGATATAGACGAGAAATGTTCCCAGGTTTGTTAGTGCAAACGTTGAGACTTCCGCCAAAAGATTGATCTACCGTCATAGCATAAGTGCCTACATACACATATAGGCCATACTTCCTGGTCGTAGGCAGCATGCAGCAATCCCCGTTTTACCGTCTTAAGGCGTCGGGTCATTTACACTATCCTTAATTTAGAATTGGAGTATTTATGTCACCTTACAACGACAACATTAAATTCAAGAGGTACATGCTCTGGTTGGGATTGATTCTCAACTGCACCAAAATTTGGACGAGTTAAGAGCTGAGGATGACTATCTCCTGTGAGTAGCTGAGGTGAGTAACCTCCACTATAAATTCAATAAGTGGAATAGGATAGCGTTATTGTTAGAGCAGGAATGATTTTTGCCAAAACAATGTCTCATTTAGTATAATATATTGTATGGTCCGAGATCATAGGTCCGAAGCATTAAGGATCGTAGAATACATAATAAATAATCCTTTACCTCCACTAGCACCTCCTTCTATCACATTAATTCTTCTTGATTGGACAAATCTAATTGGTCGGGATAATGGTGCATGATCGTACCAAACATTTAATCCTACTATTGTACTTTCTAATGTAACAGTAAATATGATTTGCCACTAATACTTGCCTTGAGAAAATTTATCGGTGAAAACTTCAAGTAGCAAAAAGTAGACTGGTAGTCAATGTGGACTCCAACAAAGAAAGCTATCTAAAAGGAATGCCATGTTTTGATATTTTAACGAAATTGACTATTTTTTTATTTTTAAAAAAATTAACAAAAATTATAATTTTGAATAATCCGTAGTCAATATAGAGAATTGAACTCATGATGTTGAAATTATTCTTAATAAATCTGTCATTTCACCTGCTCCTTGGAGTTGAAAATTTGCTGGTTATATGAAGAGAAAAAAAAAAACTCTCCGAGCAGAGAGCTCCGTTTGTAGCCGTCTAACGCGGAGACGGCTTTGCAGGAAAAGTCCTCCAGCTATGGGGGGTCCCACGAATATACTAAAACCGCGGCACATGGCCGACGTGTACGTAACGGTGCTCGTAGTCGTTGCCAAGGCCAACGTGTCATGATCCCTTCTTGGAGCTCCATTTTCCTAAAATAAAATTTGGATACACCCACACCAGAAAATCAAAAAGATTTAGTGGAATTAATATCTTTTTCTTCTTTCATTATTTTGTTTGTGCGTGCTCGCGTTTGGGAGTACAATGTACATGGACGTGTGCTTGGGAGTATCCCATAAATTTTACAGAAAAGCTCTTCATTGTCCTTGACACATGCATAGATCTCATAAAATCCTATACAACTATGCTTATCGTAAGGAATTAAGTACATTCGGCATTTATAAGATTTTCATTTATTACATACAACTATGCTTAAATATTAAAAATGCACTACATATCTTGTGTTTAACTTTATTACTATACATAAGTGAATGATTAAATCTTGAATTTCTTATTGGTTGTAATTTTAGGTAATTCCTTTTCTAATAATTACTACCAACACATTTATTCATTCAATTGTGTTGTATTTTATGCACTACGTTCAAGAAAAGAGCACCCTTTCATGTAACCGTTGCGAAGACATCAGCTATATTACTCATATCTATGATTGGACCTTTGTATATCTTTGTATATCGCAAATTCATTGAAAAATTCAGACACACTAAAATGCCGTTTCAACCCACCCACATTGCCATTTAGAACTTAATAAATCAGTAAATCACCCACGGTTATTATTCTCCAGAATGTTCTACTTATTCTCATCTTTTAACAGAAAAAAAAAATCAGCAACAACATCCCTTCACATTCTATGCATTCCATGCTTCTGCTACGGTGGAAATGTTTTATTTTCAATTCGATTTTCATTGGGAAGAATAGCTGGAGGTGCCTAGCTCCCTTATTTAACGGTTCCAATCAAGACTGTGTACATTAGATTGGCTGAAGAAGCATGCTCAGCAAACACAACAGGAAAAGAGTAAACTTTTCTTTCTCACGTACGTAAGGAACCTATTCGCTCTTATGTACATGAAGTCTCGCTGCAACCTTAGGATGAATATTGGCTTCAATTGAATATCTCGACCACCAAGATACGCAATGGAATGGCAGTGGTTCTATTATGTCCCTCGCTCGACGTGGGTGGCAACGACAAATGTTTTCTTTAGTATTAGTTGTCTGCTTTGCACCTTAAAGGTGCCTCTGTTGGAGTATTTTAATAAAAATAAAAAATATTGGTTTAAGTGCCTCATTATAATATGTTATGATGAGCCATGACACCTCATTATAATGTTTTTAGTAGTATGTTTTTATTACATTTTAGTGGCTTTAAATTAATCCTTATAACTTTTTATAACCTACATTTTAATGAAAACTTAATGATCATGAGTTACATTTTAAAGCTACTATATATATGTATATTGTATAGTGGATGGTTTTTGGTGAGTGACAATTATACTTTCACAATACAAGTTTGTGTCACCACATTGTTTAAGAACCCTCCTTTTTCTTTGGCTTTTCCTTCATGGGTTACGAACAACACCTCTCTATAGCGGTATCATCTTGATGACTAACTTATCATCTTATGTGATGTGTTGAAAGGAGGTGTTTCATTGCCACTATATATATACACTTGAGTTTCGTTTATTTTGAAAAATAATTTGGGCAAAGAAGGGTGTTGAGTGAAGCTTCTGCTTCATTCGATAGTGCAGAAAATGTGAATGAAGCTACAGTTATAAGTTGGGTTGCTGTATCCTGGAGGTGACGCGTCGAAACCTTGCTGCACCGGTAATTATCCGAAGGGGCGCGAATCGTCTTAAAGAGAGCGACCTAATCCGCGCCTCATCCTAGCTGTTAACTTATTACCTATCATCTGAGGTACTCGAGATTAAGGATACTTCGTTTGGTAAGTTTTATGTTCCAAAAAGGCAATCGAGGTAAATGGACAATTTCTTTCATACAAGTAATTAAAGGTAATTGTTTACTTGTATTGTCTTTTTTCATTTCAAGTACTTGTTTAACAAAAAAGATTTTATTTTAATGGATTATTTCTAACAGCCTCACTTCTAGCATAGCTGTAATGAAGAGGTGAGAGCAAAAGTCAAACTTTTTGACATGTCTCACCATGCATTGCTCCGCTCAGAGTGGGTATGACTTTAAGATCAACCTAAGCCTTATTATATCTTTTTATTTTCAATAAAAATAAAAATAGTATTGATAAGTTAAAAATTACAAAGATACTTTAAGGTAATTACAAAAGAGATATTATCGTGACATGCTATGATTTGAGAGTAAAATTTACAGTTTGCTTAGGAGATTATATGTACGAAAAAATATAATTCACAAAATAAAAGACTGCAAAATTTCATTGCAACAAAATATCATAAACCTAATATACGTGGACACGAATTCGAGTCGGACAAGTAATTTTGTCTTATGAAAAATTGACCCTTTGAGAAGTTACGATGCATTTTCCACACCGTATGACCCAAAATAGCATTATATAAGCACCGTAAGTGTGTGGGTCCAAAACGTAGGGCCTGGGACAGGGGCTGGCGCATGTGACCCGCCGTGAGGACAGCTCAGAACCCAACGGATGCTTCACTCTGTTTGTCTGCTGTGACGACTACGAAACCGGATGCTTTAGCAAAACAAAAAAAAAAAAGTCATCTCGACTTGATCCAATGACAAAATGGTGATTTGCTTCACCTGCCTCCCCACTGGCTACTGGCTTAGCCAACTCAACTCGTGAGCCTTGATTGGGGCTGCGTGCTATTTCACGGTCCACGTCAAGACATTTATCCCATGTTTTTCCTCCCTCCATAAATAAATTAAGAAAATTTTGACTGCTATACTTGCGCCCGATTTAAAAGATAGTGTAATGACAATTAATAGGTGTTAAATTTTTTTTAAAACTTTTATGTCTGATGCTAAAAAAATATTATTGGAAGTGCTTCTAAAGATATAACATGTTATACTTAGCGGTCATTATGTATTGTTATACTAGAATTTGTAGCTATCTTCCTAAAATCAGGGTAGCAACAAAAATTAATCCTTAAAAATTTGAGCTACCAATTCTATTTCTTATTCTATGTTTTTATTTTCAAGTAAGTATCTCTGTATGTATAGTATATTTATAAAACCTTATTATTCTATTATTTGACGATTGGTGTTTGCAACGTGATTTTAAAAACTTAAAACAGGTATAAACTTGTATGACAAGTGTTCTTACGGTCGTCGGTGGCGGTCAAGGGATGAGGTGACTGTGAAAATGGGATGAAGTGGGTTGGAGGCGGCGGTTGTGTTGGTTGAAGGGTGGGTGGTATCGAAGATGGCATGTGGTGGGGGTGATGGGGGGGGGGGGGGGGGGATGACAGTTAGTGAGGCAAAAACGTGATTTGGTGGTTATAGGTGGCCAACGAAAACAATCATTGAAAATTGGTCATAATGTTTTAAGACAATTGGAATAGTATAAATTCGTTTGTCTTAATTAGCTAAAAGCATCCAAATCATTTATTAGATGTTATTTAAAACGGTTACCTTTCAATCACTCTAGAAAACATTTACCATATACGGAATATTAAACACGGTTGTTTTTGTTTTTAGAAACAAAAAAAAAAAAAGAGAGCTGTTATAGCGCCTCAATATCTCGATTTCAACAAGCAGACTCTCTTGATCAATGGAACCAAAACACTCTTGATCATTGATGTCATTAAACTTTATTTGGAGCGGGATTATTTCAAAATATGAGCTTTAAAGGCATAAGTAAAATTTGAATGACCGTAATTGCACTCTGAATGGCAATGACACGCATATTACTGCTTGAGATAAATGATCCCTGAACTATTTCCATTTCCCTGTTTTGGTCCCTCAATTAATTATTTATCATCATAATCCTTTAACTTACATGTTAATCAGATCCGTCCTTATGCACGTTTTGATCCAAATTTTTATGTTTGTGGCTTCCACCATAGGTGGTACTAGAATCATTTCTCAGTAAGTAGAAATATGGTCTCCTTAACTATTAACGTACTGCTGAAATAGCTTTTTAATTAATATTTGCGTTCTTCAAAAGGATTCGTGCTTGGGTGGCGGCTCAAGACAAGCCTCGTAAAAACCTTATGTTCCCTACGGAAAAGGTTCTACCCCACAAAAATGCTCTTAATAAAACTTTAGCTTTAGCTGCTCGTGACTAAGAAACCATCAGTTTTGCTTGGTGAGCAGAGAATGCCAGGCTTATCAAATTAACTGTTAGAAGAGAAAATGTGATCCTTGTATTTCACATAATATGTACAAAAGAGCTTTTTATATAGGCATGGATGTAGTATCCTACAAAGACTAAGAAACCTTAAAGAATATTCTAGATTAGGAAAAATAACAATATAACCCCTTGACTACATACAATCTTACAAATAATATTAACCCCCCCCCCCCCCTCAAACTCAAGGTGGGAGAGAACAAGCCAGCTAGAGTTTGAAACTAACTCTTGAAGTCGTTCTGGAGGATGTGATTTGGTAAAAATGTTTGTCGTTTGATTGAGAGAAGTGACCGAATGTAAGCAAACAGTATCACGAACAACATGCTGACGCAGAAAATGACAATCAATCTCAATGTGTTTGGTGCGCTCATGAAACACATCATTGTGAGCAATTTCAATGGCACTTCGATTATCACAATATAAAGGTGTAGCAGTAGAATGTGTAACTCCCATGTCCTCAAGTAACCAACGCAACCGTAAAAGCTCCTGGGTCGTATCAGCCAGTGCTCGATATTCAACTTTTCGTACTAGAACGTGTTGTGAGAGTCTGTTTCTTACTTCTCCTGGAAATAATAGAGGTACCAAGAAAGAAGCAAAAACCAGTAGTAAAGAGTCGATCGGTAGGATCTCCAGCCCAATCAGCATTAGAATATGCATGTAGCTCGAGAGAGGAATTAGAGGAAAAATGTAAGCCATGAAATAAGGTACCCTTGATGTATCGAAGAATATGAAGAACTGTATGAAATTGAGTCGTATGTGGAGCAAAGAGAAATTGGCTAACCAAGTGCACAACATATGCAATATTAGGACGAGTGACGGTCAAGTACACAAGACTACCAACCAATGTACGATACAAAGTAGGATCATGAAGAGGTGTACCATCAAGAGGAATAAACCTTACATTAGGCTCAAGAGGAGAAGAGGCGGTTTTGCTATCAGTCAAACCAACACAAGAAAGGAGATCAGAAGCATATTTAGCTTGAGAAAGATAATATCCATCAGAGGCAGTGAAAACTTCAAGTCCAAGAAAGTAACTGAGTATACCAAGATCTTTCATCTCAAAGTGGTGATTAGGATCTTGCTTGAGAATATAAATGCCATCAAGATCACTGCCTGTGATAATCATATGATCCACATAAAGGAGCACAATTATGATACCCTCGACAGATTTTTGAATAAATAGTGCAGAATCATACGCACTTGATGCAAAACAAATCGCTGTAAAGTGGAACTGAACTTGGCAAATCAGGCACAAGGAGCTTGTTTGAGACCATATATTGCACGACGAAGCCGACAAACTTTGTTCAGTGGATGAGAGTATCTTGGAGGAGGTTGCATATAGACTTCCTCAATGAGATCACCATTAAGAAAGGCATTCTTGACATCCATATGAAATAAAGGTCACTTGTGAACAGCATCAACTGCAAGAGTGCAAGTAAACTATGAACAGAGGTAAGACAAGCTATAGGAGCAAATGTTTCTTCGTAGTTAGTACCATATTCCTGTGTAAAACCCTTTGCTACCAAACGAGCCTTATGACGCTCAATGGAGCCATCAGAGCGAGTCTTAATTTTATAGACCCATTTGCATCCAAAGGCTATTTTCCTAGAGGAAGATCAACTAAATCCCAAGTATAGGTTTTAGCCAGGGCCTGTAATTCATCGTGCATCGCTTGCTGCCAAGCAGTATCAGCACTAGCCTCGCAATAAGATTGAGGCTCATGTAAAGAAATAATAGCAGAAAAATAATGAAAGTCCTGAAGATATGCTGGAGGTTTTCGTACCTGCTGTGGACAATCATGAAGGGAATGTGTAGATTCAGTAACCTCAGAGACAGATGGTGGACCTTGATCAGGTGTAACAGGATCAGAAGGGCGGGCAGACATCTCAATAAGGGCCATAAAGTCATCAGACGGTGGTATGTGGGTTTTATCAGAGTCATAAAATAGCGAAACAGATGAATTGGTAAAAAATGGAACACTAGAGGAAGGAGGTAAATGAAAAGAAGAGACAGAGGAGAACATCTTATGTTCCCAGAAAACAACATGGCGAGAAATACTTAAACGATTAAAGACAGGATCCCAATACCGATACCCCTTATGTTTGATACCATACCCTATGAAACAACAAAGACGTGCATGAGGTTCAAATTTTGTACGCTCATGGGATTGGAGAAGAATGAAACAAGCACAACCAAAGACTTTAAGCATACTATAGTCGGGATAGGACCCATATAGATGATCATAGGGAGTTTGAATACCAATTGTGGGAGATTGAACACGATTGATAGTATAGACATCTGTAAGAGCAGCTTCCCCCTTAAAATTTTCAGGACACGAGGCAGAAATAAGCAAAGCATGAACAGTGTCTAGAATATGTCGATGTTTGCGTTCAGCACGCCCATTCTTTGAGAAGTGCTGGGACACGATCTATGAGTAATGGTTCTATCATTTTGAAGAAGCTGGAGAAACTCTTCTGATTTGTATTCCATGGCATTATCAATACAAAAAATCTTAATATTGCGAGAAAATTGAGTTTTGACCATGGTAACAAAAGTATGATATATTTGAGACAATTCAGATCGATTTTTGCATTAAATATAACCATGTAAAACGAGAATAATCATCAATAAAAGTAACAAAATATTTGGATCCTCCCATAGTAATGTTTGGAGAAGGCCCCCAAATATCGGAGTGAATGAGATCAAATGGAGCAGAAGAAATTGAAGTACTTAAATAAAATTGAAGTGTAGTTTGTTTAGCAAGCTGACATGGTAAACAATCAAAAATTTTAAAACTGACGACACCTAACAAACCACTAGATACTAGAGGATGTAGCTGAGAAAATGAAACATGACCTAAACGAGAGTGTCACAACTCAAGAGAATTTTGAAAAGCAATGGAGGCAGCAGAGTGAGGCGGAATGGTAGGACGAAGAGGGATGGATAAATTGATGAGCTCAAATAATCGTCCAACTTTATGGTCAATCCCAATAGTTTGGCCCATTTTTTTGGATCCTGCACACGACAACCAGTATGAGAAAAGTGTAAGTCAAAACCAAGACGATAAAGTTGACCAACATATATAAGGTTTAACTTAAGAGAATGGATAAAGTAAGTATCAGGAAGAGACAAGGTAGATATAGAGACATGACCAACATGATTAACAGGCTTATGAGAATTATCGGCATTATGAATGAGTGGATAGTGGGATATATGTTGCTTAGAGACAAAAGAAAAAGGATCAAATGCCATATGATTGCAACGGCCAGAATCAAAATACCAAGAGGAGTTACCTGAAGTAACTGAAAGAGCAGAGGAAGACGGAGTACCAGAATTAGACATGATTTGCTTTACTATTTCAGCAACATCATTAATCGAGAGAGCGGAAGACAAGGAATCGTTCAGTACATCAGCAGAGTGGGAAGGAGGCTTGAACCTATACTGAATCCTTGCATTACAAGAAAAACAACTTTTTTCTACGGACTTTTAGCGATGGATTCGAATCCGTCGCTAAAAGTCACTTTTACCTACGAATTTTCTGTCAGTAAAGGTCCGTTGTTAAAAAAACTTTTCCAAGGGATTTTTCGTCAGTAAAGATCTTTAGCGATGGATCTTTACTAACGGACTTTTACCGACGGAATATTCCGTCGCTAATTTTTATTTTTGATTTTCTCCATTTTTTTCTTTTGCCCAAAAATTTTGAAAATGACTTTTACCGACGGACTTTTGCCAATGGAATAAATCCGTCGGTAAAAGTCAAAATTTTTGAAAATTTTTTATGATCTTTAATGACGGATTTTTGGATACTGTCAAAATCCGTCGCTAAAAGTCCTTAAAATTAAAAACCCTACCCCTTCGTTCTTTTCTCCCTGCCGCTCACACTATTCCCTTCTTCTCTTTCTCAGTCTCTCTCTCTAACCCTAAATTGTAGCCACTCACCTCCCACACACCCACCCCGCTGCCGCACCCCCACCCTGTCGCCTCTACCGCTCGCCGACACACAGGGGCAGAGCTACGCATGAATGGGGGGGGGGGGGGGCTAATGTACCCCCTCAACTTCCCAAAAAAAGTTCAGTCTGCGACTCTCTCTACGCCAAGTCTCTCACCCACTCCCCAGACCCAGACGACACACACCCACTCGGCCACTCACCTGCGACGGTCGACGGCGACACGCGGACACGGCAGGGGCTCCTGCCTCCTTGAGTCGACTCTCTCTATTGAGCTCGGCTCAGATCTGGAATGAGTGGCCATGGAGCCGTGGACGCGCCGATCTGGAAGTATAAGTGATCGGTGAATAGCGACGGCAAGGTGAGGACTCCATCGGCCAAGAACCCACTGCCGGCGACGACGTGTCGATGACCGGTGACCCTTGCGGTCAATTAGTCAATTGCCTAAATATTTTTTAAAACTTTTTCTTCAGAAATTCAGATTTTTTTAAAAAAAATATACAAAATATTCCGTCGCTAAAAGTAAATAATTCCGTCGCTAAAAGTAATTTTTTTTTCTTACGGATGACATAATTCCGTCGCTAATCTTTTAGTAACAGGGTTCTAGGCAACAGACTTTTAGCGACGGGGTGTCCGTCGCTAAAAGTCTTTGGCGATGGATTTAGGGTTTTAGTGACGAAAATATCCGTTGCTAAAAGTCCTTTTTCTTGTAGTGTTGGTTTTGGTGGAGCACTAGTTCAGTTGGTATTCTTGGACCATTTTTTAGGGTTACGAGGATAGTCTTGTGGGAAATGACCAGTGCCAATCTTACGACATAGTCTGCAAGGGCGGACAAGGAATTCAAGAGTCTTATGATTGAACTCATGGTAGTACCAACATTTCTGCTAGTACCGAGATTCCTGTTGACAGGAAGAAGATTATGAACGTCTCAAAGCTGATGAGGGTGAAGAGATGTGTGAAGGTCCGGAAGGAGTAGTAAGAATGGTATCAGGATGACGGGTCTGCAGAAGGCCTTGACGGGTTTCTTCAGAAAGAAGTTTAACAACGGCATTGTCTAGGGTAGGTAATGGATTCCGAAGCAAATGGGAGCTTCAGACAAATTCATAAGAATCAGTAAGAGACATAAGAAACTGGATAAGGCGAAGATGGTCACGGTAAATAATAAAATGAGTGGAATCCTCAGAACAAGTTCATTATGGTTCTGAAAGTTCCAATTGATCCCAAATTCCTTGCATTTGAGAAAGGAAGCTATTGATAGACTGACCAGGCTCTTGTCTCATCCGGTGAAGGGAATCATGAAGCTGATACTGATGAGCAAGATCTGCAGTAATGTATCGCTGAGCCAAAAGATCCCAAATTTCATTGGCAGTATTATAGCGGCCAAACTGTTGATAGACAGACAGAACAGAGGTATTGCGGAACCAGGTGATTATCTGATGATTTTTTCTATCCCAATCGTCAAGTCTTTCATCGAATTTTAGTTGAGGTTCACCTGCAGTTTAGACCGGTACAATAATATCGCTAATAAGGTAGCGCCAAATTTCTTACCTTTGATGAAGCTATGCATAGCTTGGGTCCACAAAATATAATTAGAACCATCAAGGATGATAAAAATAGGCTGAGCAGGATCCATTGCAGTCACCAAGCAAAGAGATGAGTAAGAGATAAAAAATAAACCGAATGAGAGGCTCAAAATATAAAAGATATGAACGGATTTTGAGCAAACAAATGGTGGGAATGAGTTCATAACGATAAAAAATGGTGGGAACAGGTTTGGGACCTGAGAAAATTGGGTCAAAATCAAAGTGAACCAGTCAAAAAGAAAAAAATAGGTCTAAATGAACCGGAAATGGTAAACCCGGTCAAAGGCAGAGTCAGGTAGGGTCGGGGTCCACGGGAGGGCTGCGGGTTTGGATACGAGTTGGGGCGGGTGGGCGTGGGTCAGCCCAGAGTTTCTGGAGAGTGGGGTGTGTGGAAGCCCGTGCAGGCGCGTGGTTATGGGTGTATACTGGTGGCGCGTGGGACAGAACTTGAGGTGGCGCGTGGAGACGAATCTAGTGATGTAGTTGGCGGCGTTTTGATCGTTGAAGAAAAATGAGTCTTATGATGGTGTTGGATTAGGGTTTGGGCTAAAGGAATTCGACATAGGTAGCAAGAAAGGGGAAAAATTGAGTGGAAGAAGGTTGTTGAACAGTAACTGTGGGTGGTGGCTTGGGCGGCAGATAGCTAGTCGGATCGTCACGGCTCTGGTACCATGTTAGAAAAAAAAGATATGATTCTTGTATTTCAAATAAAAAATGTACAAAGGGCCTTTATATAGGCATGGATGTAGTATCCTACAAGGACTAAGAAATCCTAAAGAATATTCTAGATTAGGAAAAATAACAATATAACTCCTTGACTACATACAATCTTACAAATAATATTAACATTAACCATAAACTAATAGGGGCTCATGTAGCCCATACCACATTAATCATAATTTGGGTTGGAGCAATGAACTTATTTGAAGTGGTTTACTTCGTACCAGAGAAGCTTATGAACAAGGATTAATTATAATTTTGCACATAGCTATTCTAAGTTGAGGGGTGGGTCATTTTGTGAAAAAGTGATTAGACCTGGCAAACAGGTCGGCCGGCTGGATATGGGTTATAAGTAAGTACTCGTGTTTAGATAATTATCCGATTTTTTTTTCTTTTCAAATAGTAATTTCCTATATCCGTATCTTACCTGGGCAGGGTAGACCTATGGGTAAAAAAGTCAGATTAAGAATGTGGTAGTCTATGAATCGCGATCGTGTAGATGTACGGCCATCCACGTTCCTTAGAAAATCCGTGTTGATTGACAACGAAGTTCATGACGATGACCGTGGATATGAACGACACTGTTGTGGTGACGATGTGGATTGTTGAGTGAGTGAGACTATGAGAGATAAATAGAGGCATGTCAGATGTGGACTTGGTTGTGCTGTAGAGTGGAGCGTGTGATCTATGATGTGAGTTGTTTGTGGTGAGAGATATAGGCAAAAGCGGCTAAGAGAAGAAAATGCGAGAAACCTAGATACCTTGACCCGAGACAGCTAAACTTAATTTATAGTCTAGAAAATATATATATTTTTTAATATCACACATATATGAGTAAACCAAATAACTTGTACTTGACCCTAACAGAACTGGATTTTACAGTTCAAGTTGGGTATGTGTCAAACTTTTAATGGTTTTGTGTTTTACATGCCCATACTCGTTTTCTTAATAGCGGGTTGGATCGACCCGCTGGTACGGGCATTTTTTTCCCCAAGTTTAGAAGTGATAGACACTGTCTCATGCTTCGTATTTGGAGTACTTCGTTTAAGATTGCATTATTAGGTAGCTCTGTTCGTTTGGTAACTTCGTTAGAATTTTGGGTGTTAATGAAGAAGGCAATTTATACTCATCAAATAAGTTGCCACCACGACATTTGTTTTTAAGTACCATAACATTGAGCTCTCCACAAGGTGGTTTTGTTTCGCGTTATGTACCAGGAACACCCCTTCCCTGCAACCGACAAAACCAACAATGCACCACCCCTTCCTTCCGTGCTACCAACCATGTTATATTCTACATGGCAAACCACCCCCCCCCCCCCCCCCCCGAGCTACCAACATCCCGGTTAGATTAAACTCCCCTCATAGCCACCATAACCAATTTAAACTTTCATTATTAGTAATTTATGTTTGAGATACAAATTAGTACATCCAAATTAAGATCATTAAAATTAGAATTATACACCAGATTCCTGGCAGTAGATACTAGTATGCAAATTTTTGTGTTTATGGCAAGGGTTAGTGCCAATAATTTTTACAATACACCCCGTCCTAGATCTGATTTCATGTCGATTACATACATCAATTAATGGAGATAAATTCTAATGCTAAAAAGAAGAATTTATGATTTTGGGTTTGTTATAGTGATGGATATAGGGCAATAAAGATGGTATTAGAAGTGGGTCGTGCTCTGCAACTAGGCATCGACGTGGCATTTGCAAAGGAATTATTGTCATGGTAGTGGTGGCGGTTGCCCGGTATAAAAGAAGATTAACTACGCAGCAGGAAATAAAAATGTGGGCAAGCGGGGTGGAGAAAAAGCCATACCAAAAATACTAACGAAAAGGTCAGATAATTTTCTCCTATTTTCTTGTCTCAATAAAAATGAAATAGTGAAGGGGACTTAAGTTTGAAATGAGATGAGAAAAGTAAAAGTTGTCACTCACACTTTTCTTTTTCTTAGGACAGATTTCCTATAACAAATTGCAGCAGCTTTGCTTAGGGAACAACACAGTTAGAAACAAAGTTGGGCCTTAAACTGGATATATGGGCTGGCCTGTCTATGCACGGGATTTAGATTGAACTCGGTGAGTCTATTTGTCAGATAAATAAATTTCAACTCAAACTCGGTAATTGTTAGGAGTTTAGATCAGATTTTATCAGCCTTATTCATCAAAAGAAAAAAGGGCAAACCAACTTCCAAATTCAAACCCAAACCTGAATCCAACAATAGTGAAGATATACTAGTATTATCAAAAGTTAAATTAGTTAGCAAATTAATCTGGGATAAACGATCTGTGAGAAGATTACGATAAAAAAAAAATGTACGAGAAATGATTGTTAACGAATTTGATTAGACTGTGCTCAAAGGATCCGCGCTCAAAGATATTTTTAGTACAATAATAAGTGAAACATGTTATGATGGATGAATATAATTAGATGAGATGGTGAGATTTTCACTAACTCAAAGTTTTATCATTTTCTCAACTATACGTGGTTAGACCACGTGGTCACAATTGGACCCATTGAAGACAGTTCAAGTCGGCCGATCCGACACCAGCACCCCAGTCGCAAATTCTTCGGACCGAGTGAGGCTCGAACAACAATCGACCTTCAACCGTACTGAAGGGGAAGGTGAAAAATGGCAGAAATCGAAAACCAGAGGAAACAAAAGCCATCATGGAAGGTGTTAGGCCGTTGTATGGTCTCCTTAGCCTCCGTCGCCTTCACTCAGTTTTCGCTGTACATGGTTCCCTACTGCTTTCCTTCCTCCTCCCTCCTCACCCTTCTCCCCTTCTCAGGTTCCCTTCTCCCTGCCTCCTCTCTCTATGTATTTGCTCCCTCTGTTTCATTGAATTTTCCCTCTTTGGGACTTGTCGAAAGATACACTATACGGGTTCAGACCAACGTTTTCTCGTACGGAAGTCTGTCCGAAGATTTTGCAAAAAGTCGAATAGAGAAACACAGAGGGAGTATATACGTCTGCTTGTGCGTCTGAACCAGTGGGTTGACTTGTCATTTTGGTGGTTGTTATTTTCCAGCTGTGGCGGTGTTGGCAGTGGCGGGTTTGGGGAGATGCTGGAAACTGCTGCTTGGAGTCCGGGCCTCAGCTCCGGCCTTCGTTTTCTTTAATCTAGTTTTCATTTGGTGTGTTTATATCTTTGTGGTTCAACAAGGTAATTTTCAATACTAGTGAATCATTCTCTGCAAGTCTAATTAACTGTTTTAGCTAACTTATGTTAGCCTCTACATGTCGTGAACCTGAAGCTTTGTTTAGTTTGGTGAAACTATTGATGGTAAGCAAAGGGGAAGTAGATATATATTTATGTGTAAGTAATCGTTGAATTGAAAACTCAGATAGCAATCATAGAAATAAGTATCTTTTGACAAGTCAAGTTAGGGTAAAAACTATGAGCAGAGTCAACGGTTACATGTGCTAAACCTAGGAGTTTGCAAAAATCAGAAGGAAAAAATCCAATGAATTGGAAGGAGTAACAGTTTGGGGATAACCCAACGTAAGTTTGGAATGTTCATAAGAAGAAAGGCTTTCAAGGGGGAGTAGTGAACATGATACAGGTAATGGACGGATGAACATACAGTAAGAAATGGAATGAGAAAAGATAACAATAAGGCAGGAGCGGGACATATACTTGGGCAGCTTAAAACTGTTACTATTCGGACTCGAAAAAAGTTATGGGTGATCATGCCTGCACAAGCCCGCAATATGGATTCCCTGCGTAAGATATCCTCTTAGCTGGTTTTCAAGCCCCAGAGCTCATGAAGCCAAAGCTCTTCATAACAATGCCAACTAGTATCAGACTGGGTAGCAACTTCTAAAGTGAATATCGAACATGACCACTGAAGCACTTTGATGGGCGAATATCACTTTAATATATAGTCATGCAGAATTTCTTTGCCTCAAGCCAAGTACCGATGATTCCCTTAAGATTCTTCTTCACCTTGAAAGCCTCCTCAATTGCTCAAGATATGTTTAGATATCTAGCTAGGATTTTGTAAACGCTGTGCACCAATATCCAATTGAAGCTTTGAAAGGCCATTTGTTTTGGTTTCAAGCCACTCCGAAAGAGTGGTGTTTTGAATCTGTAATAGGCGTGGACAAACTGGTCTGTATCATTCAAGATGCAACAACTCTTAGATTATTGTTTTGTGAAGCCTTGAAAATAGATCTCACTGAATAGGATCGATATAGTTAATTAGATGATTGTGATGAATTGTGTTCCCAAATCTACAAGTGATGAAGTGCTTAGTTGCAATGAGGAAAAGATGGCTAATGGATAGGAGAGAGATGAAAGAGGGATGGGTAAAGATGTGGGTAATAGGAGTTTTCAAGGCTAGGTTACAAACTGAAACCAATAAAACAACCCTAGAGGGGGGTGAATAGGGTTTTTGAAAATTAATGGGGAATTTAAACTAAGCACAATCATAAATCTCAATCAAACCAAGTAATAATTCAATGAAGATGCTAACTAAACAATCTCAAACAATTAAAGAGCAATAAGTAAAGAGATTGAGTTAGAGATACTTGACAAGGAGATTTAAATGGTTCGGCTTGAACTACCCTCAAGCCTACATCCACCTCTTCAAGGAAGTCCCTTGCAAGAGCACTAGAATCCACTAGCAACAATCTTCTTCCGGGTCAAGATCAAAACCCTTACAACACTTGGTGATATCCCCACACCAAGCACAAGCCTTGAATCCACAAAGCTCACCCAAGACTTGACAAACCCAAGCCTTGATCACAATCCTTTTACAAAGATCAATTGTGTACAAAGAAACCTTCTTGAAAGGAAATGAGTACAAATGAAGCTCTAGTACAATAGAGAGATGAGAGAATTGATGACTTGAAGAATGCTCACTCTCAATCAAAGAATTGCTCACAAAGATGCTCTCTTTAATGATGTAAAATCATGAAGATGAAGAGAGAAAAGTTTAATCTATGAGCCTTGATGTTTCTCTAATGAATGGAGGCTTAGAATGTGGTTTCCATGGTGTATGATGAAGCCCCAAATCATTTATATAGAGAGCAAATGAAATATAGCCGTTAGAGGCAAAATATGGGCAAAACTGCCATTGCAGTCGACTGTATTCCCAATGCAGTCGACTGTAATCCCTCTAAAATAGCCGTTGGAGTTTTGTCCTTGAAAATAGCCGTTGGAACTGAATTTTGACCAATGCAGTCGACTGCATTGGAATGCAGTCGACTGGATTCAAATACAGTCGACTGTATTACCCTACTGCCTATCAGCTGCCTCACGGAACCCCCTTTCCTATTTTGGGCATAACTTTCTCTAGAAAAATCGGATTGAGGTGCCGTTTTTTGCGTTGGAAAGCTAATGAAAAGTTTTATCAAGATATGAAAATATTGGCACCAAAATAGTTTTTGAGAAAATCTGAGTGAGCTCCAAAGTTCACTCATTTTCAAGAACCACACTTGTGTGAAAGGTTATGAACTCACATGCAATGCACAAGGTGTCCTAAGGTCTTTTTAGGTCATAGTCATCAATCCAACCATCAAACCAAGACTAGTTACATAATAGTAAAGACCAATCATAATCGTAGTAACTTAGCCTTTGCATTCTTTCTTGCTCTTTGACATAGGACTTGATGAAGCTTCCATAGTATGTCCACTATAACTTTAAGCTTCTTTGGCTTCAATCCATCTATCCAACTTCTCAAATGTGTCTTCATGAGTGTCATGTATATATCTACTAAGAATCCACTCAAAGCACACATTAGAACATAATCAATGTGTAGTTATCATCAAAACAAGATGTAAGCCTAGGTTATCCAACCATAGGGCTAACACAAACCTTTCGACCGCCCATGGCTTTTTATGGATTTAATTCTTTTCAAGGTAGTGGTGCATCTGTATACCTGTCTGGTCCTGGTACCTCTGCTGCTAAAAGTTAGAGAAATCCCCCTGAATAGATGAGGTTTATAGAAAGAGTTGTGGTGAAGAATGATGTCTGTTGGTAAATGTGGAATATGAAGGTAGAACATGGACAGCCACAAACTGATGGTGAGGCCATGCCTTCACTACGAGGGGCTTCTAGGCTCTGAATGATTTCTTTGCTAGGAAAGCAAGGGCTGATCAAGAAATGGCGCATAATTATTCACTTTTGAAGTTTTACCTGACAACAAATGGACAGGGGAATGTGAAGATGTCAGGGGAGGGTTATCCGCTGAGCTTATTTTGAAAGTGGAAGGGTGTTGATATTCGACTGAGGTAAAGGGAAGAGGTAAGTAGAGAGTGGAAGAAATTTTGAATCTTGATCATGAAACAGGCCATGAGAGGATGGAAACTGTATTTGTGAGGCAAGGAGTACGATCCCTCATTTAGAGGAACGTGAGCCCGTATTGCAGCAGATGGGAGTGCTGAAGAATGCAGATGATACATATTTTCAAGGATAGGTTCTGCATGGTCTCTTTTGCGACACTCTTATAGATGGGCCTCTTAGCAACCATATGGCTTTATATGCATACTTGATACCTTTATCAATACACAAATGTATAACTCCCTGAGAGGAGGGGGGGTCCCAAGAGGCTGTAGGTAACTCAGATCCCCGCTTCTTATGAAAATGTATTTATCAATATTTGCTGAGTCTCCATCGGTACCCCAGTCTAATGCAAGCTTATAAGAGAATTGATAAAGGTTCTGCTCATTGCAGCCGTATCACTATTTATGGACATACTATTCAATGCAGAGCTACTTATGCTCGTGATTGGTCTATGTAGGTGAGCTTCTGCTTGGACTTTCCGTACTTTGTACCTTGATCAATTCTTCTCACATTGATCTCACATTAGGACTTGGAAACGCTTCACACTTGCAGTTCTCAATTTCCTTATAAGTTTTTTGTTGTTGGTAGTATCCTGTCAAGTGACCCTGGTTTCGTGACACATGAATCTTTCTGCCGTGATCCTGCTGACAGACCTTTCTCTGATGTTGAAGCCCACTTAGAGGTTGCAAGCATGATCTATCTTTAATTCTTCAGGTTTCTTGACAACTATTTTATGTTTGTATTTACAACTATCTTAAGAAGTGATTGATTGTTATCTATCTAGATATTTTTCTGCATAAATAGCACACTAAAGGCTCAATATTTATGACATATCAGAGTTCTATTTCAGTCGGGAGAGTAGGATATTGTAAGCACTGCAAGGCTTATGTAAAGGGATTCGACCACCATTGTCCAGCTTTTGGGAACTGTATAGGTAAAAACAATATCTATTGATAAGAAACTTTTAAAGAGGTACAACTTATTCTTATTACCCGTATTGATGTTATGCAGGCCAAGAAAATCACTTCCTTTTCATGATGCTCCTATCTGGTTTTCTCATATCTGAGGCCTCTTACGTTGTATGCTCATTTGAATGTAAGCGTTTTTCTTTGTACCTCATTTCCTGATTTCGTAATCTTAAATCAAGGAGATGAAGTGACACTGAAATTGTTTAGCGTTTATGTCACACTGTTCAAAGAGCGATATCGAAGATATAACCCTTTAAGTAAGACATAAAACAGCCTAGTTGTGTTGCATATATGGGTGGATTAGGAGTACTTGACTAGTAGCTATATTGAGTGCTTATGATGCTGAAGTGATCTCAGTGTCTGATCTATTACTATTTTTATCCTAAGTGGAAAATATTCACTTTGCATAGCATTCACTTTCTAAACCGTTTGTTCTGGAGTCTGGGTAACATTCACATATCCTGTGCATGGTTTGAAAGTTATGTTGTTTCACATTTGTTGTCATTGGTATGTTATTACTTTTATGATGATAATAATTGGTCTGATGAGATATGTAGGCACCTTCAAGGATGTAGCCAGAAAGTAAGAGAAAATGCGCTTAAACATACAAGAAGTCGGGCAATGATTAGATCTTAGTTTAATTGAAGGTGTTAAAATATTCATTAACTAATAACACTCTTTAAAATATTCCCACTGAAAATTAATGGTCCAAATACCTAATTGCTTCTCCTGTATATTAGAATAATGTATTTCTGCAGTTGCACTCATACGTGTGTGGGATTGGCAACCAAGCTTTCTCCCAAGTTGGATTCTTTTGCTTTGTAGAACCATAAGATATCAAGTACCATAGACATGCTGCGACCGGAAGATATTATATCTTACCATTTTATGAAAAGGGGAGGGGAGGGGAGGGGGAGACTCTGGTGTCACAGTCTCTCTTTGGTCTCCCAATAGAAAAAGTTGATCGTCTATTTTGTTTCTCTCCACTCCTCTGCTGCAAGCATGCATTGCGTGTCTCATCACCCCTAGTTTAGCATTAATTGATGTTCTACAGCGAGTCCGACATGGACATACTAGGTGGTGGGAGTAGTGGATTGTCTCTTAAAGACTTCATTCTTCTTTCTTGAACTCTAGATTGCTAAAAGGGGTGCTCAGTGCCTCCTGTAACTGCGGGGTCGGGAAGAGTCAAACGTTCATTAACCTTATATCACTTTTGGGGAGACTTGCAGCAAGGCTCCAAGTCACAGGGCAGTAACCTTACCCCACGTTAGGCTGTTTCTGCATTTCAAACTTGTGACCTCCAAGTCACAATGGAGCAACCCTTACTTCGCACCAAGGCTCACCGTCAAACTCCAGACTACTAGATACCTGGAACCTAGTTGTTCAAAAGTTTCTTTACCATGAGGCATCTAGCACAATAGCTGTAAGGATTTTGCTGTATTTCCTTGCTCTTGAGTCATCCATATGTATTTTATTGTTTTGATTTTGCGAGTTATTTGCGCTTAAATGCTGATTAAAGCCCAGATGCTCATTTTTACTTTGGCCATAGATGATGTAGTTTGTATTTGTTTTCTTATCTTGATATTTTCCCTTGATAGATTAATTTAGTATAGCTTCATTCTTATCTTGGATTCAGTTGCGACAAAATCTCGTGCTCTGAAAACAACTGGGGAGGAGGTATGTTGTACTCCAAATGATGTCTATTTGCATACTGGTTATCATTCTGTAGTCTTGCTGCTTGTAGCACTGCCTTGTTGTACATGATCTTTGTTATGCAGGCTAAGCTTTCTAGAAATTTGGCTATTAGCACAGTGCTATTTTCTCTTCTACAAGTGCTATGGCAGGTTGTTTTTCTGATTCTGCATGAAATTTTCCCTGTTAATTTTTATTAGTAAATGTACGAGAAGAGAGCTAGCTGTATCATCTGACAAGGTTATTCTTTGGTAAATGCTAGGTGGTATTCCTGATCTGGCACATATCTTGCATATGTATCAATATCAAAACTGATGAGTGGGTAAGTTCTTACATTTCGTGTTTATATATGTTGTAAAACTCAAGTATAAGATCTCTTAACTCCAAAATTATTGTCTGATAGTCTACTTGTTTGTGTATTTGAGCATCAAATTTAGAGAGGACTACTAGAGATTATAATTTCTCTCTCTAATGACTGACTCCTCTCCCAGTCCAGTTTTTGTTGTATTGATTGATAGAAGCAAGTTCTTAGATGGAGGGTGGGAAGGAAGAATCTCTCTGTTCCCAAAATTGTGCTCCAGTAATTCAGCCTCTTGGCCTTGAGTTTCTCTAGCAGACATTTCCCAAATGCCTCTCATTTCCAAGGTTAATTTGGTGCCACGTATTATCAAATTCTAGACTATGTTTGTATCAGGGAGGTGCTTAGATTCCCAAGTACAGGTTTTCAACTCCTGAGGGATGAAAACAATTTTTGGTTGCTGTAGTTAGTTGGCATTTTGGCCTACCAACACCTTGGTTTTTGGTGGGTGTGGTGCATAATCCACTTTGGACAGAAGAATGTAGCAATAACATCATAGTATTGGTGGCTAATATATCGTGTTCTGCAGATAAATTGGAAAAATTATCCTGAGTTCCAAAGTACTGACCAGCCTCAGGCAGGTTAGTCTCTTACGTGGCTTTGTAGGTTTTCTCATGGGATATGCCCCAACATTTTTATAAAATTATTATATCATCTCTTCAGGATATCCACTAGGACAGATGAGGTTTACTAATCCATATGACAAAGGCTTAATACGTAATTTGAAGGAGTTCCTGAAAGTGAAAGAATAACATTGGACAATTTGCTACTTGCAAGCCTTACTTAGTGGCTGTGTCTGGAATGAGACCAACTTCGCCTTGTTTCGTTCACAAGGCATTTGCCTACCATTACGCCTCAGCCGATGATCCAAAACAAGTCAATAATGGTCCAGAACAATTCAACGTAGTGAACGGAAAAGAAAGGACACGTGATTTTATTGCATCGCTTAACGGCAATTTTGCACAAACATCTTCCGGTGGCACTCAGTTTACCTTACAGCCTTTACGTGGCAAGTCGAACTGCCTTTCTGCACTCACCGGAAAGAGAAGGAAAAAATACAGGTACTTGTGTCAATTGGAAAGTTATTGTTTCTCGAAGTTTCCAGTGATAGAATCTGTCTGATCAAAGTTTCAATCATTTCTTTTTTGCAACACGAAAAATGGAAGATGCAATACTTGACTAGCATTTTACTGTGGAGTATAGTTATGACAACTCGTTTCTAGATCAATGTAGACACTAAAATATGTTGGGGTTAAAATCTAGTCTTTATTTCTTTCTAAGGATTCAATGGACTTCATTGCAAGGTTCTGTAGAATTGTATATCTCAGCAGCACATGCGTCAGCAGATGTGGAGTCATATGGATTAACCTAATGGTTTGGAATGATGTGGAAAACATAGCAAGTGGATCTTGATAAATTAGGGTCGTCGAACTATAGATGAAACTCTCACTATACGAAACAAATAAACATCTCTTTATTTGACAAACAGCAGACTCTTGCAACAGCAGAGCCTGCAAGCACACACAGACACACTAGAATATTAACTTATTTCAGAGGACCTGGACAGCACAAGGGAAGCAGCATTTGGAAGTCCTTAACCAGAAATATCGATAGCCGTGACCATGGGCTTCTTCTCTTCCTCCTTAGCGACAGTCACAGTCAGCACTCCGTTCTCCATGCTAGCCTTCACCTGATCCAACTTTGCATTCTCCGGCAACCGGAACCTCCGGAGGAACTTCCCGCTGCTCCTCTCGACGCGGTGCCACCTGTCATTCTTCTCCCCCTGCTCTTTGCTCCTCTCTCCACTTATTTGCAGAACTCTACCCTCTTCTACCTCCACCTTCACTTGTTCTTTCTTCAGCCCCGGCAGGTCAGCTTTGAAGATGTGGGCTTCTGGGGTCTCCTTCCAGTCAACTCTTGTGCTCATAAACGCAGAGGTTTCTCCTGCAGTGAAGAATGGATCCCATAGGTCAAGAGAAAAGGGGTCGAACAGATCAGATGGTCGACCACCAAAAAAGCTTGGAATGAGCGCCATGTTTGTAGACAGTACTAAAGATGAGCTTTGAAGTGCTGTAAGTATTGGATATGGTGGAAACTTGGGTGACCGGGCACCTCATTTATAGTAATCAGATGATGATTCTGGATTTGGGAACTGTAACAAGATGGGAAAGAAAGATGTTTGAGGAGGGTTCCAGAATTGTTCTGATTATTCCTTCTAGTGTCCTACTCTCGGGTTCTATTAGCTTCTACCGCTTTCATCTTATCATGTCTATGCATAGCATCCTCGCTAATCCATTTGTTGAATTGATTGATGTGCACTTTTACGCCAAGGCCTCTGAATTAGTGGAGTGATTATAGAGGCGGATTGCCTATGATAGTGGCCAAATGTTTGGCTAGATTACCATTATCTGAAATCATCGAGTGACGACAAATCACTATTAGCAACAAAAGTGGCTTTTAATCACGAATTTCACCTTTTAATCTGGGATGTCTACATAAATGATACAAACACACTTCAAACCTAATCTTGGACGGCGGCTTTCTCCCTACAATCTTAAGACCCACATCTGTACCTCCGCGGCCCTCATTGACACTATCACTTAAAAAAAGTGTCGCTATATTCCAACGTTGGAGCTTCAAGATCATCAAATTCAGAGGCCAAATCCAACAATACATCAAATGTGACATTGGAGATGGGCAAAAGACTTGGTTGTGGTATGATAGTTGGATGCCTAAAGGAAGCCTAATTACTCAGTTTGGTAATAGAATTGCCTATGATTCTGGTTTGGGCGCAGAGTGTAAAGTGGCTGCCATAATTGAAAACAATCAATGGGCATTGCCTCAAGCTAGATCTACAGCCCTCAGGTTATGGCAGGAAGCTATGAGAAGTATGCCACAACCACAGGGGGAAAGGGAGGACAAAGTCATATGGTATCGGACAAAAAATGGCCAGTTTACAGTCAATTCAGCCTGGAATGCCATGAGAATTAAGAAGACAAATGTGACATGGTGGAAACAGGTGTGGTTCAAAGGTAACATCCCTAAGTGTGCTTGTATCTTATGGATGCTATGCAAAGATGGACTTAGAACAAGGAGCAAACTAAAGAGATAAAATTTCATAACAGATGACAAATGTGCTCTATGTAACTAGCAAGTGGAAGATGTAAACCACTTATTCTGGAGTTGAGTTTACACAGAAAATATGGAAAGAAGTCTGGGATAAGATGCTAGTACCATATCAAGGACAATCATGGGAACAATTGTTGGAATATGCAGTATTAAATTTCAGGAGAAACAATTTCAAGACGAAATTGAGAAAGCTTGGACTAGCAATTGCTGTTTATATGATATGGAGGGAAAGGAATACTAGAATTTTCAACAAACAATCCCAATCAATAGAAGATGTTATGCAAATGATCAAGCAATGGATACAATGGAGAGTGAGAT
This sequence comes from Escallonia herrerae, assembly GCA_033070095.1. NCBI lineage: Eukaryota > Viridiplantae > Streptophyta > Magnoliopsida > Escalloniales > Escalloniaceae > Escallonia > Escallonia herrerae. The sequence goes on along the minus strand of JAVXUP010000665.1, from coordinate 32,387 downwards.
GCTGGAAGCAAGAACCAAACACAAGCATTAACAGGAAACTATGTGAGAGAGGAAATAAACAGAGGAATACTATTAGAATGAGTTGGAAAGTGTGATATATTACATGTTGTAAATGTTAGGCATATGAGAGAAATTACAAAACAATTGTACATAAGTTTCTTGGGAATAATAAATGACTTTCACAGAAGAAAAAAAAACGTTGGAACTTCAAGTTTCAAGGATGCTATATTTATCGTAGAATCCCGCTCCCTCTGTGGTCTAAACTTTGGATCTCTTCCCATCTTATTGAAAATTTCTATGGGAAACCTTGTAGACTGTAGGATAGAGAGATCTTCCTCATGTAGTAACAGATCAAGACACTCACAGTTCTGCACTGAACGCGTGCGAAAGCTGCATACGCCGCATTGTGAAGATAAGGGCGATGCCGTTAAAGCAAAAGAAAACCGAAAGGCAAATCCATTTTTTATCCTTAGCAAAAATGAGAAATGCATATCAAAACAATTACCTAGATAACATTTACGGGAATAGCAAAGGGAAGAGCATGCCTAAATATTGTCATGTCAACCGAGGGTAAGTTAATTACGTTTATGACTGGGTGTATAGTTAGTATCTTGACTTGGGTAAAAGTGTACTAATCTTTTATGCAGACAGTCTTCAGTAAAGGTTCTTTGGCGTTAAGCCGCTTTCGGATATTCAAGGACGTTGGCAATATACTGATCATTTTATGTGGTTACATTGCAGGGGAAGCGGTCACCTGTTATTTTTTCTTTATATTGTTCTCTATCTTGTACTACTTGTTTATTAATGATATGATTGGTAAGATTTTTTTTACCTACAATAAAAAAAAATCACGTTTATGACTAGCTTGCTAGGAAACACATTTGTGAGAACCGTGGTAGGATGAAAGGAAGCCCTCACCAGCTCAAAACCCTAGTTCAAAAGAATGTCATAAACCACTTTTGAAATGCAACTTCAGCCCAGAAGAAGTACTCGGTACTTTACTTCCCTAATGATTTTGGTTGCAGTCTTAGCTAGTTATATCAACAGGGTTCTCCTCCCACCCACAAAATTTTACTATGGTAGATTTTATGTGATGGTAACGTTTAGCGTTTGATTATTAGTCATAAAAAGAGGTTGCAATTGCTACAACCACCGTTTTCGCTAATCCTTTTCCTTCCTTTTATTATGCAAATGGTAACTATAAGCTGGGGCTAGGATGGCAGCATTTGTCTAGGTAATGAAGGTAGCTAAAATGCTTAGCCACCTCACATGCTTCTTAAGTAAATGACTATTAGGAGGGTAATATAGCTTTTAATTAGAATTTGTGGTGGTTCTTGGTTGCAGAGGTCATTATTTTCGTTGTTAATTCTGGATATGGTGGACGAGCATGGTAGTTGCCCCTGATGGTTGGTGTATGGTAAGGCCATGAGGAGAGCGTTTAGTTTCAAGCTAGGGTTTTTCCTTTCCCCTTCTCCCTTGCTTGGTGCCCTCTTTATTTTTGGTTTGTGTTGTGTGACTGGTATGATTTTGAAGAGATGATGTAGTTTCAAGCTAGGGTTTGTTCCTCATCCTTTCCCCTATCTCGGTGACATCTATAGCTTTTTCAATTTTCGATTAGTGCTTGGTGGGTTGTGTAGTTGTAGCTAGCTTGTAGTTTGTGGTCTTGTGTGTGGCAACCTTAGTTTGTTGGTGATGGGGTGGGTGGTCGTCTAGTGGTGTTATGGGAAGTGAGTGGTTGTGGGGTGGTGTTGTAGATGTGTACGTTGTGTTCGCTTGGGTGGATCTGACGGGTGTGACAATGGTGGTGCGCAGAGGCGGAACCAAGAATTTTTTTTAGGAGGTATAAAAATTATATCGAATTTATCAAAATTTTTTGTTAAAATAATATTAAAATTCTCAACACAAATTCACATAGTTAAATAACTGTACATATTATTATATTAGCATATTACACTAAAATTAACATGTTAACACTAAAATTAACATATTAAACTAAAACTAAAGTATTACCTCAGAGAGGCACAATAGCTGATGAGGAGTTCTGATAAGCAGTTGGAGCCACCAATGCAGATGTTGGTCTAAACCTCCCTAAGCCTGCATTAATTTGATAAAAAGCGGGGGAAAAAAATGAGAAAATGTGAAAAAATGAGAAATTAAAAGCTTAAATAGTAAAGGCAAAGCTTGATCCTATAAGGACATGATTAATTTTCAGTATTTAATTTTCATGAAAAAGTGTTGTGAAAACAAATTTTAAAGGCAAAGCTTGATCTTTAAAAATAGGGTATCACAAGTATTATTTTCGCACAAACATCGTGTGTACCATGATAACTAGTACTACTTATAAAGGAAACATTCTTTTGGTGTTCCGCAACTACCTATCTACAATGTTGGCACTAAACGTTCTAGATATTTTTTGAGAAGATACACAAAATAAAATTTTTAAATAGTAATCAACCTAGAAGGACATGTTTGGTTTCATAGTTTGAAACTTATTATATGGACTGTTTTTTTACAAATAATTATATGTCAATTGTCATGCTAAGTTTTTAAATATTTCAGATTATTCATTATTGAACTGGACCAAAAATCGCATGATTACTAAAATTAATTGCAAAGTCATGTATTTCACGCCTTTTTTTTAGGGGCAAAATTATCCAACCCACTTTCATTTCTATCTTCTCTTCTTTATCTCCCATTTCTCTCTCATTTTCAGTTCCTGTCACTGCCTTTTTCACCCATAACCACCACCATAAACTATCAATGTCGCCACCCATAACCACCAACTCCAAACCCTTGCCACCAAAATCACTCCACAATCTCCAACCAACATTGTTTCACCACTTCACCATTACCAACAAACCCACCATTCGCACCACCACCGTCCAGCCACAATCATTACCACTCCACCAATATCAACAAACCCACCACCAACACCAGAATCACCATCACTTAACTGCCATTTCACCACCATCGACAAACAGTATAATCAGTTAGCATAATTATGATTGTGATAATAATAATTTTACAATACAGTGTACAAAAAGTTATAGACTAAATACTCCACAAGCAGTCGAAGACTAGAAGCAGCAGCAGGTCAAGCAGCCAGCAGGGATGGTTGGCGTCGTCGCAGCGTCACCTGAGGGGCTTCAGTCGCGATCGCTGGCAGGGGTGAGGCTGTGAGGGGCAAGATCTGGTCGGACGGAGTAGCCGACAGCCGAGTAGCAGTCGAAGTGTCGACGAGCGGAGCCTTGTCGTCGACTGTTCTTCAAGATCTGGTCATCTTGTTCTTCAAGATCTATTGTCTGAAGGTGGGTTCAGTCGCGGTCGCTGGCAGGGGCCAGATCTAGCCGGAGTGGCCTGGTTGGAGTAGTTCAGTCCATCGGCGGTCACTCACTGTCCTCACGGAGTCACAACGGTGAGAGAGAGAGACACTACCGAGTGTGGGTCTCGGGATTGGGGAACGGAGTCTCGGGGAACGGGATCTCGGGAACGGGGTCGGTGTGATTCCCGAAAATAATTTTTTTTAAAGTCAGTGGGTGCTTCAGCCCCCCTTATCACCACGTAGGTCCGCCAGTGGTGGTGCGTGGTGGCTATGTGCTTATTGTAGCGTGGTTTGGCATGTGGTGTTAATCGGGTCCTTTAGGGGATGTTTATCGGGTCATGTGAGATGTCATGTTTGGGGGTTACATATTGTTCATATGTATATGGTTTATGGGCTAATTTAAAGTTGGGTGCTTGTCCCTAATCCTTAAAGGCCCAAGGTTGTTGGGCTTTACTTTTTGGTTTATTTGTTATGTTGTTTTTGTTGACGGATTTTGTATTTTTACTAGACTTTAATCCTTGAGGTCAGATCTCACTTCATGATTCCATGGTATACACTTCAACTATTCTACCAAACAAAAAAGGCATCTTCATGAATGGAAATGGGTTGTATCTACGTCAAATCTATTTGAATAATAAGAATTTCCTTGTGAAGAATCTCACCAAGTTCATGAATGACTTGACGAGTCACAACCAACAAGACCATGTATGCCTTCCGATCTTGGTGTAGACAACTCAGGTCAAAGTCAGTGATGGATCTAGAAATCTAAGCTAGACTAGCCAAGCACTAAGACAAACTTAAACTCGACTAAGATCTTGATACTTTTTGTATCCAAAAATTGCACAACAAAATTACATATTGGAAACCAAATCAGATCCAAGTCTGGATCATTCACAGATATTCTAATTTGTAGAAGTTCTAAGTTTGGACCATTCAAAGATATTCCTATTTGGACTTTCTTGATGTATGTCTCTTGAGACAAACCGAGAAGTCTCTTTGGACGATCACGTATGATTTTAACCCCGAGCACATAATTAGCTTCTCCCATGTCCTTCATCTCAAAAGTTGAGGACAGCCACTGCTTAGTGGCGACAATGGAACTCATGTCATTTCCAGCTAAAAGAATGTCATCCACGTACAAAGAAAGGATCAGAATATTTTTTTTGGATCGTTTTACGTAAACGCAATGGTCTTGTTCAGTCATTTCAAAACCTATAGAGGTAATGGCATTATGAAACCTAAAGTACCACTGCCTAGACGATTGTTTGAGACCATATATAGAACGTTTGAGCCGGCAAACTTTGCGCTCATGTCCCTTGACTTCAAAACCCTCAGGTTGAGCCATATCAATCTCTTCGTCTAGTTCTCCATTGAGAAACGCAGTCTTAACATCCATATGAAAAAATTCTAAATCCTGCTGGGCGACAATAGCTAGGATCAGGCGAATTGAAGCAAATCTCACCACTGGGGAGAAAGTGTCTTCATAGTCCACACCCCGCAGTTGGGTATAGCCTTTCGCCACAAGACGTGCCTTATACTTGTCGATTAACCCATCTACCTTGCGCTTGACTTTAAAAACCCACCTGTTTCCAATAGTCTTGCGCCCTGGCGGAAGGTCAATCAACTCCCAGACCCGATTCTTTTCCATTGAGCTTAACTCATCCTTCATTGCAGCCATCCACTCATTACTAGCAGGTGAAGATAAGGCTTCTTCCATAGAAGTGGGCTCATCTTCATCAGTTGGAGTGCACATAAGAATTTCACCGTCAATCTCAAAACGACGACGTGGAACTCTTCCTCGTGCACCTCTACGCAGTTGAGAATCTTGTTGACCTAATGGTCCTTGTGGTGTGCTCCCACTGTCTGGGATACTCCCACTAGGTTGAAGGTCACTTACACTATCTTCAGCGACAACAGGATGAGGAACTAATCCCCCACCTTCGCTTGGAGATGGTAAAGTGGCTTCAACTTCCTCTAACTCATAGAGGTCAAGATTCTTACTTGCGTCTCCAATGCTAGGAAAATCATTCTCTATGAAATCGACATCACGAGACTCTATTTCAGTCTTTCCACCATTTGGATGTTCACCATACATCACATAGCCTTTAGAGTTTTCAGAATACCTCAAGAAGATACTCTTTTTAGCTCTAGGCCCTAGTTTCCATACTTATGAGAAATACTGTGAACATAACCTGCTGAGCCCCATGGGCGCAAGTTATCCAAATTTGGCTTTTGGCCATTCCAAAGCTCATAAGGGGTGGATTTGACTGACTGTGAAGGCACACGATTAAGTATATAGGCTGCAGTCAAAAGGGCATCCCCCCAAAAAGATATCGGAAGGTTTGCTTGCGCCATCATAGACCTAACCATGTCTAACAATGTTCTATTCCTTCTTTCCGCAACACCATTTTGTTGTGGAGTATTAGGAATAGTAAGTTGCCTGCGTATCCCCTTTTCCTCACAAAACTTTTTGAAGTGATCTGACAAATATTCGCGTCCCCGGTCAGTGCAAAGAGTTTTTAAATTCTTCTCTTTCTGATTCTCAACCTCTGCTACAAAGCGTTTGAAACAGTCCAAAGCTTCATAGCGGTGAGATATCAGATACACATAACCATATCGCGTATAATCGTCTATCAGTGTAAGGAAATAAGAGGCGCCATGGCGTGCCTTTACACTCATAGGTCCACATATGTCAGAGTGAACTAGCTCAAGTGGTTGAGTTGCTCTCACAGCCTTTCCAAAAGGCTTCCTACATGCTTTACCGGCCAAACAAGCCTCACAAGTTTGTAGATTGACTTTTGCGAGTGGGCCTAAAAGGCCTTCTCTAGCCAAACGAGTCATTCTATCTTGGCCTATGTGGACTGAAATAGAGTCTCGTGATGTCGATTTCATAGAGAGTGATTTTCCTAGCATTGGAGATGCGAGTAAGAATCTTGACCTCTATGAGTTAGGGGAGGTTGAACCCACTTTACCATCTTCAAGCGAAGGTGGGGAATTAGTTCCTCATCCGATTGTCGCTGAAGATAGTGTAAGTGACCTTCAACCTAGTGGGAGTATCCCAGACAGTGGGAGCACACCACAAGGACCATTAGGTCAACAAGATTCTCAACTGCGTAAAGGTGCACGAGGAAGAGTTCCACGTCGTCGTTTTGAGATTGACGGAGAAATTCTTATGTGCACTCTGTTAATAAATTGGGTCAGTGGACCCATTATCCGCCCACTAACAGATAATGTGTATTTGTTAGTTTGGATACATACAGTTATTTAGAGAATATTTATCTCTTAAGTGTTTGAGATAAATACAATCTTTATCTCCTAAGAGTTGGAGGTAAAGTCAGTCTCTAATTGTATCTCTATATAAAGGCTAGAGATATCCCAATAAATCATAAGTCAATAGTAATAACCCTCTCTCTATAGCAGTCTCTCTAGAGCAATCACCAAGCTCTAGGATTTGGTTCGTGGACGAAGAACTCGACTCTAGTAGCCATTTTCGTACCTGCGAAAAAGATCAAGCGTGTTGGAGGCTCGTAACAACAAGGATCCTACGTCGGAATTTTCGAAAACTTCGTACGGTATGTTTTCGAACCCATTACGTGTTACGTGGTAGCACAATAATTGTTGTAATCGTTTCAACATTGGTATCAGAGCTGATTACTTGTTGATTCGCCTTTAACATGCTAGATTAATTTATGTGCATGTTGTGATTTTTTCCGGATACATGAACGAGACCCATTACAAAGATTCGAAATTTATTGAGCATGTTTTCTGAAAAATAATTATATAGTTTTGTTCTCCTATGGTTGAGGATGAACTCCATAAAATTTCGTGATTTTCGGATGCATGATTTGTGAGAAATCACGATTTTATTTTTCAAGAAAACTGTGGTTTTTTCGAGTTTTGGGACTCAAATTCGGAGCATGATATTCTGTTTTTATCATGATCGGTTGGTACATAAGTAATCTATGTCGTATAAGCTTTCCAACGATATATCGTACGCATTATTTGGCTTAAAAACGAGAGAGATGGCTTTCGGAAGTTGGCATCGCTTCATGACGGCGGCTAAAAAATTAGGGTTTTTCGCGAAGAGGATGAACAGTGTTACACGCGCGCCACGCGCTCAAGCCAAGCCGCCGACGCGCGACACGCGCTCAAGCCGAGCCGCAGAAGCGCACCACGCGCCAAGACAACTGTCCACGCGTCAAGCCGCGCTGTCACGCGCCGCCACGCGCCTCACGCGCGCAGCCAAGGCTGCTGCACGCGCCACGCGCCCACGCGCGCGTGCTACTCACGCGCCTGCCAGAACACAGATACTGCCCCACACGCATGGCGGCGCGTGGAGGCGCGTGAAGGCTGTTTCCGGCCATTTTTGGACCCACCTCCGCGCGTGAAGCTTTGTAGTCGCTTCTGTAAGTTTGTTGTGGTGTTAAATTTACTTTTATACCCTCTGTGTGTATTCAGTATAGTTTTTAAACGATTTTTCCTATGAAAAATTAACTTTAAAATTTTGTTTTGATGCACACAGATTTTTTCTTTAATTCCAGAGGGTATATTAGGATCAAATTTACTGTTTGTCATCTTTTAAGAATTTATCTCTCAGTTTTTGGTCATTTGTGAGTATTTTTGTGGTACTTTTGTGGTTTCCAAAAATACGAATAATGCGTAAATATTATTTTTTGCACTTTGTGAGCAGAAATAAATATTTTGGAGAGTTATATGATATAGATAAATTATGTTTAATTTACTTGCCTTGATTTGTGTTATGGTTTAAATATGCTTTTGCATGAGGTATTTTTTGTTGGGTTTTTTGGTAAGCCCACACCTTTTTAAACCAATTTTTTCAAGGCCTTCACGCCCGTTTTCCTTGGGAGGAGAATGTGGCCTATTCATCCATTTTATTACCCTTTAACTTGTTATTTGAGCATGCTAGTTTTAGGTTAAATGGATGGATATTAGATTGGCATTCTAAAGAAACTTATGATTAATGTGTTTACTCTTGTTTTAAGAAAATTCTTTTGAGAATAATGTGTTGTGCGGCATCTCCATTTGTTTTATTGGAGTAGTTTGTAGTAGGATTCTCAAAGATGTTGTATTCTGCTATTTCCCTGTATATTTCGAGAAAGCCTTGTACGGGGATGTAATTTCGCACGCACATTATTCAAGCCAGAATTTTCTTAGCATAAGTTATTAGAATGCCAACAGGGCTCAACGGAGTCCTTGCACACTATTGTATGGTGCAATAATATTGTTCTAAATTATCATGTGGATGATTTATTATATTGTGGCTTATATAATGATGAAATTTATTGCGAAAAATTACTTGAAAAATATTTTTCCCAACTCACATACATGGGAGATGATTACGAACTTAGCAAATTTTCGATTTCATGATGTGAGGAAGGATTATGTTTTTCATTTGAATTTTTTGAAATAAATAAAAGGATGTATAATTAATGTCTTTTCCTTGCGCAATCTAATGTAGTGAATATAATGGCCTCCAAGAATGTCATAGCTGATCTCGTTAAGGGTGAGAAACTTAACGGAGATAATTATGACGTTTGGCACAAAAAGATGAAATTCATGCTGAACGAACAAGAGCTCGAGGAGCACTTGACCAAGGAGATGGTCGCGCCAACTGAGGCGCAACCCCTAAGAGACCACACTGCCTACCAGAAAGTGGAATCAGAAAGATCGTAGTGCGCGCTATACCTTGTTGAGCAGCTTGCAAAATGATCTAATTGGGCAGTACGATGAACTTCCAACTTGCAAAGCTTTATGGGAGCAGCTCAAGTTTTCTTTTGGTGGAACCTCAACTACGCGGCTTCGTAGCCTTGTGATCAAGTTTGAGGAGTACACAAAAGACCCTAAGCATACCATGAGTGAGCATCTAAGGGTGATGTCCAATATGATTGGTAAGCTAAGGGATGCTGGACATGCGCTCACAGATGAGCAGCAAGTCAGAGCTGTCATAAGGTCCCTTCCTGCCTCATGGGCCAATATGAAACAGATATTGACCCACAGTGAAAACATCAAGAACTTTTCTGATGTTTCACAGCATGTCATCCTTGAGGCCGAAACTCGAGATGCTGACAAGACCCTTAACTTATGTCGCCCAAGAGGGATCGCGCAATGCAAATGGCAAGCGCGGAAGACAAAGTAAGAAAGGCAAGAGAGGCGAGGCTAGCACTTCTGCGCCAAAGGAAGGGAAAATGAAGAAGCGCAAGAGAGGAAAACGTGGTGGGAAAAAGGATCTGTCTAAAGTTAAATGCTTCAACTGTCAACAGAAAGGACACTTCGCTCGTGATTGCACTGAGCCGAAGAAGGTACTTTCAGAATCTCTCTCTCAGTTATATGTTTCCTCACATGTGATGGTTGCTCATTCCCAACCTGTGTGGTTTGTGGATACAGGTGCAACAAAACATGTAGCACGTGATCGAGAGGGGTTCGTAGATTATCACCGGATTCCAGCGGGTAGCAAACATATCTTCATGGGAAACAATAGCTCCGAAGAGGTGCTAGGGGTTGGTTCTTACCAGCTCAAGTTGCGCACTGGGCGCACATTGATTCTTGAGGATGTGCGATATGCACCCACTGTTCGGCTTAATATACTTTCAGTTACTGCTTTATTAGACAGTGGTTTTTCCTTTATTTTTAAGGGTAATAAGTTGGATATCTTTTTGGATGATGTTTTGTTCGGACATGGTTTTCGCATGGATAGTCTTTTTCAATTGGATTTAATTGATTCTCAGTCTTCTTATTCTTATGTGGTGAATGATAATATTGTAAATGATTCTACCACCTGGCATGCAAGACTGGGCCACATAGGCCAAGATAGGATGACTAGTTTGGCTAGAGAAGGCCTTTTGGGCCCACTCGCAAGAGTCAATCTACAAACTTGTGAGGCTTGTTTGGCCGGTAAAGCATGTAGGAAGCCTTTTGGAAAGGCTGTGAGAGCAACTCAACCACTTGAGCTAGTTCACTCTGACATATGTGGACCTATGAGTGTAAAGGCACGCCATGGCGCCTCTTATTTCCTTACACTGATAGACGATTATACGCGATATGGTTATGTGTATCTGATATCTCACCGCTATGAAGCTTTGGACTGTTTCAAACGCTTTGTAGCAGAGGTTGAGAATCAGAAAGAGAAGAATTTAAAAACTCTTCGCACTGACCGGGGACGCGAATATTTGTCAGATCACTTCAAAAAGTTTTGTGAGGAAAAGGGGATACGCAGGCAACTTACTATTCCTAATACTCCACAACAAAATGGTGTTGCGGAAAGAAGGAATAGAACATTGTTAGACATGGTTAGGTCTATGATGGCGCAAGCAAACCTTCCGATATCTTTTTGGGGGGATGTCCTTTTGACTGCAGTCTATATACTTAATCGTGTGCCTTCACAGTCAGTCAAATCCACCCCTTATGAGCTTTGGAATGGCCAAAAGCCAAATTTGGATAACTTGCGCCCATGGGGCTCAGCAGGTTATGTTCACAGTACTTCTCATAAGTATGGGAAACTAGGGCCTAGAGCAAAGAAGAGTATCTTTCTAAGGTATTCTGAAAACTCTAAAGGCTATGTGATGTATGGTGAACATCCAAATGGTGGAAGGACTGAAATAGAGTCTCGTGATGTCGATTTCATAGAGAGTGATTTTCCTAGCATTGGAGATGCGAATAAGAATCTTGACCTCTATGAGTTAGAGGAGGTTGAACCCACTTTACCATCTTCAAGCGAAGGTGGGGAATTAGTTCCTCATCCGGTTGTCGCTGAAGATAGTGTAAGTGACCTTCAACCTAGTGGGAGTATCCCAGACAGTGGGAGCACACCACAAGGACCATTAGGTCAACAAGATTCTCAACTGCGTAGAGGTGCACGAGGAAGAGTTCCACGTCGTCGTTTTGAGATTGACGGAGAAATTCTTATGTGCACTCCAAATGATGAAGACGAGCCTACTTCTGTGGAAGAAGCCTTATCTTCATCTGCTAGAAATGAGTGGATGGCTGCAATAAAGGATGAGTTAAGCTCAATGGAAAAGAATCGGGTCTGGGAGTTGATTGACCTTTCGCCAGGGCGCAAGACTATTGGAAACAAGTGGGTTTTTAAAGTCAAGCGCAAGGTAGATGGGTTAATCGACAAGTATAAGGCACGTCTTGTGGCGAAAGGCTATACCCAACTGCGGGGTGTGGACTATGAAGATACTTTCTCCCCAGTGGTGAGATTTGCTTCAATTCGCCTGATCCTAGCTATTGTCGCCCAGCAGGATTTAGAACTTTTTCATATGGATGTTAAGACTGCGTTTCTCAATGGAGAACTAGACGAAGAGATTTATATGGCTCAACCCGAGGGTTTTGAAGTCAAAGGACATGAGCGCAAAGTTTGCCGTCTCAAACGTTCTATATATGGTCTCAAACAATCGTCTAGGCAGTGGTACTTTAGGTTTCATCATGCCATTACCTCTATAGGTTTTGAAATGATTGAACAAGACCATTGCGTTTACGTAAAACGATCCAAGAAAAATATTCTAATCCTTTCTTTGTATGTGGATGACATTCTTTTAGCTGGGAATGACATGAGTTCCATTGTCGCCACTAAGCAGTGGCTGTCCTCAACTTTTGAGATGAAGGACATGGGAGAAGCTAATTATGTGCTCGGGGTTAAAATCATACGTGATCGTCCAAAGAGACTTCTCGGTTTGTCTCAAGAGACATACATCAAGAAAGTCATTGAACGATTTCGTATGCATAACTCAAAACCCATAGACACTCCAATGGACAAGGCGTGTACTTTGACCACAGACCAATGCCCAAAGAATGATGAGGAAAAGAATCGGATGTCCAAAGTGCCTTACGCGGCTGCAGTAGGAAGTCTGATGTACGCTATGCTGTGTACGCGTCCAGACATCTGCTATGCCGTTGGAATGGTGAGTCGTTATCAGAGTAATCCTGGACCCGCTCATTGGAATGCGGTGAAGAGGATCCTTCGATACTTGCGTGGAACCGCTGATCTCGTCCTGTGTTATCATGGTGGAGACTTGAGACTGAGAGGATACAGCGATGCTGATTGGGGTGGTGATAGAGATGAGCGCAGATCCACTTCAGGTTATGCATTCATACTAGGAGGTGGAGCTATCTCTTGGTGCAGCAAGAAACAGACTTGCATCGCCCTATCCACGATGGAGTCGGAGTATGTTGCTTGTTCAGCAGCAGTCCAGGAAGCTGTTTGGTTGAGGTCATTCTTACAGTCTTTAGGGGTTACAGCTCATGCAGATGAGGCTGTCACTGTTCACTGTGACAATACAGCTGCCCTAGATTTTGTAAAGGACCCCAAATATCATGGGAAGGCCAAACACATAGGCCTTCGTTATCACTTCATTAGAACTTTAGTTGCGCAAGGAGAGGTGACCATGAAGCATATACCTACTGGCAGAATGGTGGCTGATCCTTTGACCAAGCCTATTGCTAGAGATGTTTTCCTTTCTCACATTAGGAGTATGGGACTACGTAGGTTTTGATATGTTTATGGCATCTTATGTACTTGACATTATTTATTACATTAAATTTTCATTCCTTGATTTGAGTTTATTTTGGAATGAATGGATAATCTTTGTGATTACATATACATCCTTGTTGAGAGTGTCACCAGGCTCGAATTGACCCACTCACACGGGTAATTCACCTTGGCGCTAAGATAGCGAGCAAGATGAGACATAATTGTCTTAAGCGCCAAGTGGGCGAATAAGATGATACAGCTTATAAAGCAAACATGTCGCCTTAGTTGGAGCTAAGATGAGACCTAATAAATGTAGGTCGATCATAGAGTATCTCCACAACTCTATGTAGCCTGTTTACAGCCGAATGTGAGATTTCAGGCAGGCACTATGAGAGTGACTGGGCTGAAAAACTCAGGTTAGGCGCTTGTACAGCGACTAGACTTAGATTCGTATGGCGTATTTTATTATACATTTATGTGACACGCCCTTGCGGGTTACGCCATAGCATGCAAATCATACTGCATGTGCTAAATGCAGACCGACAGTGGGAGTGACGAATGAATCCCTGCTTCGTCACTGTGTGAGCCACTTGGATCAAAATTTTTGATCCTATATGGTACCCTTTTCACCTTAGACTATGTCATGAAGAGGATACTCAATGTCGCTACTTTAGCATGTACCCTTGGATCATGGATGATGCGGTCTCGCGGGGCATGTCTAGGAAAGCGGTTGGGTCTAATTGGAATGACATGAGGGCTTTGGGAAGAAAGTTCAATATTACATCATGTTGTGTGATTCATAGCCCGGGCGACTTTGTCGATTTTCGTTTCGATATGAGTCATGAATACATAACATATGAGAGGTTTAACACTGCTCACTATGAGGGATTTGAGAGTGTTTAATCTGGTGTAGTTGAACTATCTGGGGTACATACGAGATTTTTTGGAGTGATGTATTGTGTTAGTTTGGTGATAACTTAATACAATACTCCTCAACTGGACATCCTTTCTCGTAGGTCGCACGTTCCATTTCCTGTATGAGGAGATGAGTGGACGAGAGATAAAGAGGGACTGTACGATTTATTTGCCCTGTGTGTGGGCGAGTGGGAGCTGTTAATAAATTGGGTCAGTGGACCCATTATCCGCCCACTAACAGATAATGTGTATTTGTTAGTTTGGATAAATACAGTTATTTAGAGAATATTTATCTCTTAAGTGTTTGAGATAAATACAATCTTTATCTCCTAAGAGTTGGAGGTAAAGTCAGTCTCTAATTGTATCTCTATATAAAGGCTAGAGATATCCCAATAAATCATAAGTCAATAGTAATAACCCTCTCTCTATAGCACTCTCTCTAGAGCAATCACCAAGCTCTAGGATTTGGTTCGTGGACGAAGAACTCGACTCTAGTAGCCGTTTTCGTACCTGCGAAAAAGATCAAGCGTGTTGGAGGCTCGTAACAACAAGGATCCTACGTCGGAATTTTTGGAGACTTCGTACGGTATGTTTTCGAACCCATTACGTGTTACGTGGTAGCACAATAATTGTTGTAATCGTTTCAACAGGAATGTTAACCATTAACACCGAAGGTAGAATTTATAAGCCCATAGGATTAGAAGGAGATGTAATGTGATAAAACGAATTAGGGTCTTAATGCTGCATTGCTACATGAACCGAGAGAATGCAGAAGGTGAATTGCCGTGTTTTTCAATGTAAAAAGCATCATCTGTAATGAGTACGAGCTTAAGCTTTTTGTCGATCTGTAGCTTGTGTGCGATCAATACGAGATAGTCTATGCTCAGGTTTATTTGAAAATTTTTGGATAAGAGAATGAAGATAAAATTTGAGATACAAAAGCTCTAAAGTACCCTTCATCACCGGTCGCTGCTTACAAGTCATTGTCCAACAAAAGACCACTTCATCTCGTCACTTTTGTCAATCGTAATTTACGAAACCTAAAAATTTATAACCATATGACTCATTTCCTATTACAAAATTACACTATAATTGATTGTTACGTTCCATATCGACAATATGAAACGAATATTAATATAGTTGATAGAGTTACTTCAAAAAGAATATCATATTTCGTTTTGAAAGCCAAACTCAGTTGGATTACTTAATAAAAAGGAACGCCAACAAAGGTTGTGATGGCCGATCAAATCTGGGGTACTAAAGAGCAAAGACAAGAGGAAGCCCACTCTAAGTGTTATAGACTAGTAAAATACCCAAATTTTGTCTGGGTTAACATCAAACGTTGTAGTAATATATCTAGGTCCAAAAACATACTAGACTAGTATATCTGAAACTATTGCTCTAGTAGAGGAGGCCTTCTTGTCCCGTAGCTGGATCAGTCCCTGGTCAAAGTTATCTGCATATTATCTGCAGCCAAACTTCATTATCCCGTTGATGAGGTGGTTAGGGCACTGCATATTTGGTGCTTGACTATAAGTCCTTTCAAGCGTTGCATAACTTCATCCCAATAGTTCAAGGCCGTCAAGAGGAACGCAGATGTGCATAAAAAAAGGCGATAGATTGTCTAAACAGCCTTCTATCATACCCCATCACAAACCCTTCAAGTCCCTCAAACTACCTAACTAGAAAGCAAAATAGAGCAATGCAACCAATAATGCAAACAAGAGAAAAGGAACATAAACCTACAAAAAAAAAAAGTCCAACTCCAACCGATGCTAAAAGTGAGAGCAAGCTGATCGCCAAGCACCCGAAGCAACTATACCATGATTTTTTTTTCATCAATTAAGTTCTATTTGTTAAAAAAGTTCCATCATTATCGAAGAAAAACGAGTGAACAGTGTGATGTACATTGCATGTTCATGATCTGGATCTTTTCTAACACCAAAAGCACTGATCTTGTCTAATTCTGCGATTTGTAACAACATTCGTAGCTAAATAAAGTCATTGCAGAAATTAACGACCTTTGTGATGTACCGTGTTGCTTAAAGTAAGAGAATATTAGTGACAATTTTCTTTTGTAGTTGGTCTTCCATTGCTATGTCTACACTAGGCCAATTCTTGCCAGTTTTATTCGTAGAGCCCCTCTATTTTATTCTTTTGCGCTAGGCCCATTTGGTTGCACACACCATAAGATAACGGATTCTATGATCGCAGTGTCACCATGATTATTGCTTCCTCGAAAGAATGTTGAGGATCTTAAGATAATAACCCCACAGTTTTTTTTTTTTGCGCAGGCCACCATATAACAAGGGAAAAGTAAGAGTGACGCAAATCATAGATTCAAAACCAGTGCTCTTCAGACATGGAAACCTAATGGCTTTGTCTCAAAGAAGGCCTGAAGACTCCTTCCACATGCTATGTATTGGCTGTAGAATGATTTAAATTCCACGAATTCCTCTAGCTATGGACCAAACAGACGAGACAAAAGTGATAAACTACTTCTGGGCAAGACGCCCTTTGGATGTAAATGCTATGGCAGAATTGAAGTCCTTCGTGCAAATTGCAAAGGGCAGGTTTTGTTTGGTCGCAGAGTGACGGTAGCAAAACTATTCGCTTCTCTTTCTCCTCAAGCGAACACAATAATTGCCTACTTGAGTAGATAAACAATACTTCACAATTTAAAGCAGCCTTATTGTTAAAGTTCATGCCACCAGCTTACGACTGTTAAAAGAGATCCTCAGTCACTTCTAAACAAGCTCGTTACCTCATTTAGTATCGACGGAAACTTAGAACACGCCCCACATTTTTTTTTCTGGTGATGATGACAATGAATAAAATGTTATTTTAGCGATGAATAAATATGAGAGGATGAATCTTAACTGTTCCGTATTAGAAGTGTTGTTGTGACTATGCTTTCGAATCTAGTCATAATAAGTTATCACAAGCGCGGCCCATTCCATAACGTGTGTAACATTAATACTAAATTTCTTTTTTATGCATGGGTCCTTATAACCTTATATTTTAATTTACTAGTCAAATTTGCACGCAAAAATCCTCTGATCTGTCTTGGAAAGTTAGACAAGCAAGGGGAGATATTCTTTAAACTTTTTTAGCAGAGATTGGGTTGTTGGTGACATCTCATTGAACTTACTTAGACCACTGATGTTGAAATTGCCACAACTTAACAAGTTACAACTAATGGCTTTGTCTCAAAGATGGCCTGAAGACTCCTTTCCACACGCTATGTATTGGCTGTAGAATGATTCAAATCCCACGAATTTCTCTCGCTATGGACCAAACAAACGGGACAAAGGTAATAAACTACTCCTAGGCAAGACGGCCGCAGAGTGACGGTATCAAAATTATTTGCTTCTCTTTTTCCTCAAGCCAACACAACAATAAATTACTTACTCGCGTAGAGAAGCAATATTTTCACGATTTAAAGCAGTCCTAATGCCAAAGTTCATGCGATTCCTCTACGATTGTTAAAGTAGGTTGTCAATCACTTAAAACAAAATTCTTACCCCATTTAGTATCAATTAATACTTAGAAGCACACCACATTTTTTTTTCTTGCAATGACTATGAATAAATGTCATTTTAGCGAGAAATAAATGCAAGGGGATGAATCTAAACTCTCCGCATTAGAAGTATTGCTTTGACTATGCTTTTGGATCTAGTCTAGGTATAATAAGTTCTCACAAACGTGACCCATACCATGGCGTGTGTAACATTTATACTATTCTTCTTGTTATGCATGGGTCCTTATTACCTTATATTTTAATTTACTGGTCATATTTGCACGCCAGAACCCTCTGATCTGTCTGGGAAAGTTAGACAAGAAAGGGGAGATGTTTTAAACATTTAAATCATAAATTGGGTTGTTGCTGACGTCTCATTGAACTAATTAGACCACTGATGTTGAAATTGCCACAGGATAACAAGTTACAGCTAGAATTTGTTTGCCAAATTGCCATTATATGCCCCACAACTCAATTTGTTATAACCTGCAGAAACAAAATAGGTACCTATCTTCCACTAATTTAACACACTTAAGAATCTGTGCTTGTACTCAAGCTTGATACATCATTTTCTATGGTATATACTCCATAAGAAAAGCGCTATTGCTGGAAGGAACCATCTTGCTTGAATCATTGAGAAAGAATCTGTTGATTAATAATTCATGGGGGATTTATATTAATGGATTCTAAATCCAAGAGTTAAGCTGAGCGCATCACTTTCTAGGGCTGCTAGTTGAAGAAATTGTTCTTGCTAAAAACTCCCTCGAAAAGGGGATTTTTGGAAAAATTCTTACAACAAAAGGATATGTAGGGGAGAAGACATAAAACATGGAAGCCTCAAACATATTATAAGGTAGGACACAATCTTGACCTGAGAGCTAATTGGCTAGTTAGACTTTTTGGCTTGTGTATCGGTAAGTGCTTTAGTCCCAAGTATCGGGTAGGATTGATTGTGACAAGGCGGCAGTGCTGCCTCTACGTATAAGGTCTGGGAACTCAGTAATGCGGTTAAATGTATCGTTCGTATAATAATTTCAAACTACTTTACAAAAGAGACTGAAATCCTGTGACCATAATCTTTGCTACCTGTTAATAAATTGGGTCAGTGGACCCATTATCCGCCCACTAACAGATAATGTGTATTTGTTAGTTTGATAAATACAGTTATTTAGAGAATATTTATCTATTAAGTGTTTGAGATAAATACAATCTTTATCTCCTAAGAGTTGGAGGTAAAGCCAGTCTCTAATTGTATCTCTATATAAAGGTTAGAGATATCTCAATAAATAAGAAGTCAATAGTAATAACCCTCTCTCTATAGCACTCTTTCTAGAATAATCACCAAGCTCTAGGATTTGGTTCGTGGACGAAGAACTCGACTCTAGTAGCCGTTTTCGTACCTGCGAAAAAGATCAAGCGTGTTGGAGGCTCGTAACAACAAGGATCCTACGTCGGAATATTCGGAGACTTCATACGGTATGTTTTCGAACCCACTACGTGTTACGTGGTAGCGCAATAATTGTTGTAATCGTTTCAACATTGGTATCAGAGCATGATTACTTGTTGATTCGCCTTTAACATGCTAGATTAAATTATGTGCATGTTGCGATTTTTTCCGGATACATGAACGAGACCCATTACAAAAATTCAAAATTTATTGAGCATGTTTTTTGAAAATTAATTATATGTTTTTGTTCTCCTATGGTTGAGGATGAACTCCGTAAAATTTCATGATTATTGGATGCATGATTTGTGAGAAATCACGATTTTATTTTTCAAGAAAACTGTGATTTTTTTGAGTTTTGGGACTCAAATTTGGAGCATGATATTCAGTTTTTATCATGATCATTTGGTACATAATTAATCTATGTCGCATAAGCTTTCCAACGATATATCGTACGCATTATTTGGCTTAAAAACGAGAGAGATATGGCCTTAAAAAGTTGGCATCGCGATATGGCGGCGCTGAAAAAAATTAGGGTTTTTTTTCACGAAGAAGATGAACAGTGCACACAAGCCGTGACACGTGTCACGCGCCGATTGAGCCACGCGCATGACTAGTCACACGCCACTCGCCGACACGCGCCCCAAGCCGGGCCCCACGCGCCGCACATGAGCCAAGCCCCGCCCTGGAGCCGCGCACGCGCATCCACGCGCCAGCCGAGGCTGCTGGAACGCGCGCCACATGCGGAGACTGCTGGACACGCGCGATCACGCGCCTGGCTTCATCTCACACTCCCGACGCGCGCGTGGAACCACGCGCGCCTTTGCTAGAAATCCAGATGGAATCCCACGCGCAGTGGTGGCGCGTGGAGGCGCGTGCAGGCTGTTTTTTGGCCGGTGTTCATCACCGCCAGAGAGTGGAGCCTTGTCGTGCCTTCTGAAAATTTTATATGGTGTTAAATTTACCTTTCTATCCTCTGTGTGTATTCTGTTTAATTTTTAAACGATTTTTTCTAGAAAAATTAGCTTTAAAAAATTTTTTTTATGCACACATATTTTTTCTTTAATTCCAGAGGGTATATTAGGGTCAAATTTACTGTTTGTCATCTTTTAAAAATTTATCTCTCATTTTTGGTCATTTGTGAGTATTTTTGTGGTACTTTTGTGGTTTTCAAAAATACGAATAATGCGTAAATATTATTTTTTGCACTTCGTGAGTAGCAATAAATATTTTTGGAGAGTTATATGACATAGATAAATTATGTCTAATTTGTTACATGCTTGCCTTGATTTGTGTTATGGTTTAAATATACTTTTGAGATATATTTGTTGCGTTTTTGGTAAGCCCACACTTATTAAACAAAGACCTTAATGCCCGTTTTCCTTGGAAGGAGAATGTGGCATATTCATCCATTTTATTACCCTTTAACTTGTTATTTGAGCATGCTAGTTTTAGGTTAAATGGATGGATACTAGATTGGCATTCTAAAGAAACTTATGTTTATGTGTTTACTCTTGTTTTAAGAAAATTCTTTTGAGAATAATGTGCTGTGCGGCATCTCCATTTATTTTATTGGAGTAGTTTGTAGTAGGATTCTCAAAGATGTTGTATTATACTATTTCCCTGTATATTTCCAGAAAGCCTTGTACGGGGATGTAATTTCGCACGCACATTATTCAAGTCAGAATTTTCTTAGCATAAGTTATTAGAATGCCAATGGGACTCAATGGAGTCCTTGCACACTTTATTGCATGGTGCAATTTTATATTATTCTAAATTATCATGTGGATGATTTATTATATTGTGGCTTATATAATGATGAAATTTATTGCAAAAAATTACTTGAAAAATATTTTTCCCAACTCACATACATGGGAGATGATTACGAGCTTAGCAAATTTTCGATTTCATGATGTGAGGAAGGATTATGTTTTTCATTTGAATTTTTTGAAATAAATAGAAGGATGTATAATTAATGTCTTTTCCTTGCGCAATCTAATGTAGTGAATATAATGGCCACCAAGAATGTCATAGCTGATCTCGTTAAGGGTGAGAAACTTAACGGAGACAATTATGACGTTTGGCACAAAAAGATGAAATTCATGCTGAACGAACAAGAGCTCGAGGAGCACTTGACCAAGGAGATGGTCGCGCCAACTGAGGCGCAACCCCTAAGAGACCACACTGCCTACCAGAAATGGAATCAGAAAGATCGTAGTGCGCGCTACACCTTGTTGAGCAGCTTGCAAAATGATCTAATCGGGCAGTATGATGAACTTCCAACTTGCAAAGCTTTATGGGAGCAGCTCAAGTTCTCTTTTGGTGGAACCTCAACTATGCGGCTTCGTAGCCTTGTGATTAAGTTTGAGGAGTACACAAAAGACCCTAAACATACCATGAATGAACATCTAAGGATGATGTCCAATATGATTGGTAAGCTGAGGGATGCTGGCCATGCGCTCACAGATGAGCAGCAAGTCAGAGCTGTCATAAGGTCCCTTCTTGCCTCATGGGCCAATATGAAACAGATATTGACCCACAGTGAAAACATCAAGAACTTTTTTGATGTTTCACAGCATGTCATCCTTGAGGACGAGACTCGAGATGCTGACAAGACCCTTGCTTATGTCGCCCAAGGGGGATCGCGCAATGCAAATGGCAAGCGCGGAAGACAAAGTAAGAAAGGTAAGAAAGGCGAGGCTAGCACTTCTGCGCCAAAGGAAGGAAAAATGAAGAAACGCAAGAGAGGAAAACGTGGTAGGAAAAAGGATCTGTCTAAAGTTAAATGCTTCAACTGTCAACAGAAAGGACACTTCGCTCGTGATTGCACTGAGCTGAAGAAGGTACTTTCAGAATCTCTCTCTCAGTTATATGTTTCCTCACATGTGATGGTTGCTCATTCCCAACCTGTGTGGTTTGTGGATACAGGTGCAACAAAACATGTAGCACGTGATCGAAGGGGTTCGTAGATTATCACCGGATTCCAGCGAGTAGCAAACATATCTTCATGGGAAACAATAGCTCCGAAGAGGTGCTAGGGGTTGGTTCTTACCAGCTCAAGTTGCGCACTGGGCGCACATTGATTCTTGAGGATGTGCGATATGCACCCACTGTTCGGCTTAATCTACTTTCAGTTACTGCTTTATTAGACAGTGGTTTTTTCTTTATTTTTAAGGGTAATAAGTTGGACATCTTTTTGGATGATGTTTTGTTCGGACATGGTTTTCGCATGGATAGTCTTTTTCAATTGGATTTAAATGATTCTCAGTCCTCTTATTCTTATGTTGTGAATGATAATATTGTGAATGATTCTACCACCTGGCATGCAAGACTGGGCCACATAGGCCAAGATAGGATGACTCGTTTGGCTAGAGAAGGCCTTTTGGGCCCACTCGCAAGAGTCAATCTACAAACTTGTGAGGCTTGTTTGGCCGGTAAAGCATGCAGGAAGCCTTTTGGAAAGGCTGTGAGAGCAACTCAACCACTTGAGCTAGTTCACTCTGACATATGCGGACCTATGAGTGTAAAGGCACGCCATGGCGCCTCTTATTTCCTTACACTGATAGACGATTATACGCGATATGGTTATGTGTATCTGATATCTCACCGCTATGAAGCTTTGGACTGTTTCAAACGCTTTGTAGCTGAGGTTGAGAATCAGAAAGAGAAGAATTTAAAAACTCTTCGCACTGACCGAGGACGCGAATATTTGTCAGATCACTTCAAGAAGTTTTGTGAGGAAAAAGGGATACGCAGGCAACTTACTATTCCTAATACTCCACAACAAAATGGCGTTGCGGAAAGAAGGAATAGAACATTGTTAGACATGGTTAGGTCTATGATGGCGCAAGCAAACCTCCCAATATCTTTTTGGGGGGATGCTCTTTTGACTGCAGCCTATATACTTAATCGAGTGCCTTCACAATCAGTCAAGTCCACCCCATATGAGCTTTGGAATGGCCAAAAGCCAAATTTGGATAACTTGCGCCCATGGGGCTCAGCAGGTTATGTTCACAGTATTTCTCATAAGTATGGGAAACTAGGGCCTAGAGCTAAAAAGAGTATCTTCTTGAGGTATTCTGAAAACTCTAAAGGCTATGTGATGTATGGTGAACATCCAAATGGTGGAAAGACTGAAATAGAGTCTCGTGATGTCGATTTCATAGAGAATGATTTTCCTAGCATTGGAGACGCAAGTAAGAATCTTGACCTCTATGAGTTAGAGGAAGTTGAAGCCACTTTACCATCTCCAAGCGAAGGTGGGGAATTAGTTCCTCATCCTGTTGTCGCTGAAGATAGTATAAGTGATCTTCAACCTAGTGGGAGCATCCTAGACAGTGGGAGCACACCATCAGGACCATCAGGTCAACAAGATTCTCAACTGCGTAGAGGTGCACGAGGAAGAGTTCCACGTCGTCGTTTTGAGATTGACGGTGAAATTCTTATGTGCACTCCAACTGATGAAGATGAGCCCACTTCTATGGAAGAAGCCTTATCTTCACCTGCTAGTAATGAGTGGATGGCTGCAATGAAAGATGAGTTGAGCTCAATGGAGAAGAATCAGGTCTGGGAGTTGGTTGACCTTCCGCCAGGGCGCAAGACTGTTGGAAACAAGTGGGTTTTAAAAGTCAAGCGCAAGGCAGATGGGTCAATTGACAAGTATAAGGCACGTCTTGTGGCGAAAGGCTATACCCAACTGCGGGGTGTGGACTATGAAGACACTTTCTCCCCAGTGGTGAGATTTGCTTCAATTCGCCTGATCCTAGCTATTGTCGCCCAGCAGGATTTAGAACTTTTTCATATGGATGTTAAGACTGCGTTTCTCAATGGAGAACTAGACGAAGAGATTTATATGGCTCAACCTGAGGGTTTTGAAGTCAAGGGACATGAGCGCAAAGTTTGCCGGCTCAAACGTTCTATATATGGTCTCAAACAATCGTCTAGGCAGTGGTACTTTAGGTTTCATCATGCCATTACCTCTATAGGTTTTGAAATGATTGAACAAGACCATTGCGTTTACGTAAAACGATCCAAGAAAAATATTCTGATCCTTTCTTTGTATGTGGATGACATTCTTTTAGCTGGGAATGACATGAGTTCCATTGTCGCCACTAAGCAGTGGCTGTCCTCAACTTTTGAGATGAAGGACATGGGAGAAGCTAATTATGTGCTCGGGGTTAAAATCATACGTGATCATCCAAAGAGACTTCTCGGTTTGTCTCAAGAGACATATATCAAGAAGGTCATTGAACGATTCCGTATGCATAACTCAAAACCCATAGACACTCCAATGGACAAGGCGTGTACTTTAACAACAGACCAATGCCCAAAGAATGATGAGGAAAAGAATCGGATGTCCAAAGTGCCTTACGCGGCTGCAGTTGGGAGTCTGATGTACGCTATGTTGTGTACGCGTCCAGACATCTGCTTTGCCGTTGGAATGGTGAGTCGTTATCAGAGTAATCCTGGACCCGCTCATTGGAATGCGGTGAAGAGGATTCTTCGATACTTACGTGGAACCGCTGATCTCGTCCTGTGCTATCATGGTGGAGACTTGAGACTGAGAGGATACAGCGATGCTGATTGGGGCGGTGATAGAGATGAGCGCAGATCCACTTCAGGTTATGCATTCATACTAGGAGGTGGAGCTATCTCTTGGTGCAGTAAGAAACAGACTTGCATCGCCCTATCCACGATGGAGTCGGAGTATGTTGCTTGTTCAGCAGCAGTCCAGGAAGCTGTTTGGTTGAGGTCATTCTTACAGGCTCTAGGGGTTACAGCTCATGCAGACGAGTCTGTCACTGTTCACTGTGACAATACAGCTGCCCTAGATTTTGTAAAGGACCCCAAATATCATGGGAAGGCCAAACACATAGGCCTTCGTTATCACTTCATTAGAACTTTAGTTGCGCAAGGAGAGGTGACCATGAAGCATATACCTACTGGCAGAATGGTGGCTGATCCTTTGACCAAGCCTATTGCTAGAGATGTTTTCCTTTCTCACATTAGGAGTATGGGACTACGTAGGTTTTGATATGTTTATGGCATCTTATGTACTTGACATTATTTATTACATTAAATTTTCATTCCTTGATTTGAGTTTATTTTGGAATGAATGGATAATCTTTGTGATTACATATACATCCTTGTTGAGAGTGTCACCAGGCTCGAATTGACCCACTCACACGGGTAATTCACCTTGGCGCTAACTTAATACAATACTCCTCAACTGGACATCCTTTGAGAGTGATATATTGTGTTAGTTTGGTGATAACTTAATACAATACTCCTCAACTGGACATCCTTTCTCGTAGGTCGCACGTTCCATTTCCTGTATGAGGAGATGAGTGGACGAGAGATAGAGAGGGACTGTACGATTTATTTGCCCTGTCTGTGGGCGAGTGTGAGCTATTAATAAATTGGGTCAGTGGACCCATTATCCGCCCACTAACAGATAATATGTATTTGTTAGTTTGGATAAATACAGTTATTTAGAGAATATTTATCTCTTAAGTGTTTGAGATAAATACAATCTTTATCTCCTAAGAGTTGGAGGTAAAGCCAGTCTCTAATTGTATCTCTATATAAAGGCTAGAGATATCCCAATAAATAAGAAGTCAATAGTAATAACCCTCTCTCTATAGCACTCTCTCTAGAGCAATCACCAAGCTCTAGGATTTGGTTCGTGGACAAAGAACTCGACTCTAGTAGTCGTTTTCGTACCTGCGAAAAAGATCAAGCGTGTTGGAGGCTCGTAACAACAAGGATCCTACGTCGGAATATTCGGAGACTTCATACGGTATGTTTTCGAACCCACTACGTGTTACGTGGTAGCGCAATAATTGTTGTAATCGTTTCAACACTACCATTTGCTATTGTAATACGTAAAGTAGAACCACGATGGAGGGCCAAATATACGAAATATAACTAGATCTTGACTTACTTCTTGAGTCATGCATTTTAAGTTCTTTCCTTTACCTCCAACATAAGACTTCACAATCATACTTTGGTAGCGTTTGAAACAGTTTTTATTTTTTTTCAGCTTTTTGTTCAGTTTTAAAAAGTAAAAAAAAAAAATAACATATTTGACATATATTTTTTCGATATTTTTTTTCCTTCAGTTTTAAAAACTAAATTTTAAAGTAGGTTGTTTTTGAAAACTCGGGTAGTGTTTGAAACAATTTTTGTTTTCAGTTTTGAAAACATATATATTAGCGTTTGACAGACAATTTTAGTTTTTTTTCCTTCAATTTTATAAATCAATTTTCAAAATGAGGCTGTTTTTTAAAACTCTATTCTGGAGTTTTTGTTTTTCTATCCACCTTTCAATTTTTATTGGAAGCATTTTATGTCTCTTCTTCTCTTCAATCTTCATCACCAACACCTATCATCCAAGAACACTAAACCACCAACATTACCAACCATCATACCTGTTGATCGTCACCACTGCCACCACCACCAATGACCAACATTGTCGAACATCAAACTACGAACACTACCAACCACCGCAACCATTAACCACCGATCTGCCACCACCACTGATTAACACACCTGATCACCAAACTTGCCAATGCCGCCAACCACCATATCCATTGGTAACTACAACAACAACCACCACCACCACCATTGACCAATACTGTCGAACACCAAACCTTCTTACATCGGTCACCAACACGACACCACCACTTCTCTAAATCCAAATCACTATCATAACAACCACCATTGTTTCTTTAACAAACACCATCAAAAGGTTTCATCTATCAACTAGCCCTGGTATCTTCGATTTGCGCAGGTAAATTCCAAGTCAATCAAACCATTCCCTCAATTAAACCAAATCAGACCACTAAAGCCCTAATTTTGCAAGCTAGGGTGTTATTACCATAACAGTAGTTGGACGATGGCAGAAGAGATGTGTTGGTCGGGGTGGGAGCGCTTCTCATTGTTGAATATAGGAGCTCAGAAGAAGATTCGAAGTATTGGAAAATGAAAAGAAAAAGATGAGAGGAAAAATAGAAAAGAGATCGAAGTGAGGAAAAATAGAAAAGAAAAAAACACAACAAAAGTAGAAACCAATTATGCAAAATTGTATCAAACAACCCATTAGTTTTTTTTTTTAAAAAGAAAACTCAAACTAATAGGTTTTGGTTTTTCTGAAAACAAAAACTGAAACTGAAATGTGTTTCAAACACACCTAATTTGGAATTTTCAGTTTTAATTTTTATTTGAGATCTACCTTTCAATCTCTCTTAGAAGCAAAGTACGACAATACTTTTTCAACTCCATTTCAATTCTTCAATAGCCACCACTACACTGCAACACAATAGGTACTGTATCTACCACCCCGCGGTGCCTTGCCGCCACCACCCAACACCAAAACCTCCATAACGATTTTCACATCGCCATCCCCAACGATTTTCACATCATAATTTCTTGATTAGAACAAATTAACATGCCAGAAATTCAGTGATACCAATCGTCACCACCAAACGTACTATCCCCACCAACACAATTGTTGTCGCCGTTGCCTTGACCACCTTACAGCACCACCATCGTCTTAACCACTAAGCCCCACCACTGCAACTGTCGCCGCCTCAAACACCATACACCACCACCACCTAAAAACATAGATCAACGTCGACGCCGTTGTTCTGCCACCTTCGGTTTCACACTCTTAACCACCCAGAGTTTGCTGCTAACAAATATCTTGTCGACACCTTCGATCTCCAAATCTGTAGATTAGTTTTCATCAAATTTGGTTTGTGATTCCATTTAACTCCATCGTGATAGTGCTTTTGCAGTTGATCGTGATGGGTGGTGGTTCGTGGCTGTGGGTTGTGGTGATACTGGGGCGTGTTGGTGGTAATGTAGATTTCTTTATCTATTAGGGAAGAATGAGGATGAGAATATAAAAGAAAAACAAATCCTCTTTCAAAAACTTGTAACAAAAAAACATTCACCTCTTTTCTTAAAAAAAGAAAATCATAACTAGTTTTTGTTTTTTATTTTTTAAATAAAAAATCAAAACTAGAAATAAAAAAGTTGTCAAACATACCTTTAGTTGGGTTTATACGCAAATGTCATAGTCCGCCATTCTGAAAAAATCTTTTGAGTCACGAATTGCATTCTTTTGAGTCTGCCTTTTACTTTTACACGAATTGCATTCTTTTGAGTCTGCCTTTGGCAAGTCCTACTTCCATTGATCAACTGCATAGAGACTAAATCAAACATAACTTGCTCTTTCAACTTGGGGAGCTTTGCAGGCTAAAGTAATGGTTTATGTAGTCAACTTAATTGAACTTACACGCCGCGGAAATCTAGGACAAGAAATAAATAAATGAAAGCCCGCCACCTCAGTTAATAGTATCCTTTGATAGAGGAGTCCATTCGTACTTCATGAAATCAAAGTGTTTTGCTAAAACCTGGACTACTCCATGGCCTAACCTATTAACCTGAATGAATTCCGCCTCCAAAATCTCTAGGTTAGTTGATTGATTAACCGTAACCTAGCTAGCTAAACTCCACTGGATATGCCTGTTCCTCTTTGGGATTAGCCATAACCTAGCTAGCTAAACTCCACTGGATATGCTTGTTCCTCTTTGACCTAGGTAGAAAGTCGAGGCTGCCTTGTGGGACTCGTTATTGCTGGCGGACGTTTATGTGGAGACTGCTACCCAATCTTCTATGAATTTGCATTTTGGATTGTCTTTATGAACAAGCTAGGTCGCGTACCAAGAAACCAATTGATCGATGAGATATAGGGACAGGAAATTCGGGGTGAGTCTAGTTGATCGATGAGATATAAGGACAGGAAATACGGGGAGTCTCGCCCTGTCCGAACCGAAGTCTCCACATCTCTATTTGTTCCATTCTTTATGCCGCATTTTTAAATTAATGTGCCCCGCACCATCTCATCTAGAGCCAACACACCCTATTTAACCGTATTCGTTAAGGATCAACCTGTTTAATTTCTAATTCTTTTTCTTATTCAACATTCAAGACTACCCATTGACAGTGCTCGGCCAATCACAAGTTCGCGGCTCAATATTACCCCTGATTTCAAATTAAGCAAGAGAAAAAGGCAAGTCATTGTTGCATCTTGCTTTTAGTTGTTTGAGTTTCAAAGCCACCTTTAAGACATAAGAGCATATTGCAGAATCTACTTTAAAATCATTACTGAGAATATATAGCGCATATAGCAAAAATATTGCACCACTAGAACGTCATGAGCTAGAGTTGGATAAGAAAAAAATATCTCGTTCAAAACACACTAAAAAGGCAAATACAAAGAAAGGACATATACTTGGCACAATGTCGTAAACTATGAGTAATTGATTAAAAAAAAAAAAGTACACAGTAAACGTGCAAAAATAATAGAAACCATCTATAGCATTAAATTGGTTTACGTTGACTGCTAACAGTGACTAATGAATTTCTTTGTGTGGGTTATCATTAACAATTGGAAAACAAACTTCGCAACTAAAAAATGCGCTCCTTTGAAAATAAATAATGTTCTGAGTTTTTTGAAAATAAGGTTTAGGCCTCCTTATAAGTAAGCTACATCGAACATAAAGTCTTTGATGAATGTATCATGTGACATATATATATCATAGTCACGCAGTGGTTAAATAAACCACATAATGTGTTTCAGAATCATAGGTAATGCAATTTCTTTACGGATATTAGAGCACATCCAGGGAGTGAGGGTATGGCGGGAATTTGAGAAAATCGACCTCGAAGTGAAAACTAGAAGATGGCACCCTATCCACCAACTTGGTTGGAATCGCCCCACAAGCACCCATTTGCTCTTTTACTTTGGTTCGCTCTTCATGCTTTACGGGATTGTACGTGCAAGGGTGTGGAATCCCTTGAAGAAATTTCTTTCAGGAGCCGCCATAAGATTAAAGGTAATAGACCGTGACTATTACAGATCTAATGTAGATAGGGTTTTACCAATTTTTTGTTATATTGCTTATGCCCTACAAGTGGTGGGATGTTGTTGGCAACTTTGCCCCAAGTGGCTTACGAGTGGTAGGCCGTGTGTTCTCCGACAAGCACTGATTTATGAACTGATGAAGTCATTTCTATAACTATAATGTTCTCCCACAAGTACTGATTGATGAACATAAATGTAGTCATTTCTATAATGCCTGCTTCATAGGTTAGGTGCACCGACATGCTCCATGGACTTTGTTGGTGGAAAATTATCACAAAAATCATAAACAAAATACGCACAGAGAAAACCTCCACACGTTGTAATAGCCATTGGTGATAAGCAATTTACATATTTCTCACCTCTAGTAAGATTTCTGTACACTCTAAAACTTAAACCATTGTTAAAGGTACGTTTGAAATCTACTTTCAGTACGTTCTTAATTTTTACTTTTAAAGAAATCAAAACTAAAATCTCTTTGATTTTTCTTTTTTTAACAAAGCTGATGAGTTGTTTGATAGCAATTTTGTATTATTAGTTTTATTTTTTTTTATTTTTCTTCTTTTCTTTCATTTTTCAATACTTGAGAGTTTTTCTAAGCTCTTATGTTGAACAACATCCCAGAAGCGCCTCACCATAACCTACACATCTCCTCTACCACCTTCCAACTACTGTTATGGGAGTAACACACTAGCTTGGAAATTAGAGCTTGGGTGAATAAGTTTGCATGGCTTGGAATTTACCTGCGCGGGCCGAAGATACTAAGGCTAAGCAATGCTGAAATCTTGTGGTTGTGTTCGTTGCAGGGACAATGGTGGTCAGTATGATAGTGGATTTAGATTTAAAAAAAATGGTGGTGTCGTGCTGGTGATCGATGTTGGAGGGTTTGGTTTTCGGAGGTGTTGGTCACTGATGATGGTTGTGGTTATCAGTGGTTATAGTAGTCGACGGTGTTCGATGTGCTAGTCACTGGTGATGGTAGCATCGATCAATGTCTATGGTGGTTGGGAATGTTGGCAGGTTTGATTTTGGTTATGTTGATCGATGGTGGTGATAAATTGACGGTCATTGGTTGTGACCGTTGGCATGTTTATAGTTTGGCATTCGAGGTGGTGGCGGCAATCGATAGGTATGGTGGTCGGCAATGTTGGTTGTTTGGTATTCTTAGATGATAGGTGTTGGCGATGAAGATTGAAGGAAGAGACATACAATGTTTCTAGTAAAAGTTAAAAGGTAGATCTCAAGAAAAAAATAAAAACTCAAAACTCCAAAATGGAGTTTTTCAAAAATAGCCGTATTTTAAAAACTGGTTTATAAAACTAAAAGAAAAAGAAAGAAAAACTAAAACTTTCTGTCAAACACTAATTTCTTTTTCTTAAAACTGAAAATAAAAACTTTTTCAAATGCAACCTAAGTTATAAGTACATTCTTTGTCTCTCTTATATATTGGAAGGAAACAGACTTAACAGTAATCACTAAAATGACATGCTACTGGCACAAGTAGATTGCAAGCGGTCAATGATATCAACTTAGTCGTTGTTTATTTATTTTTGTATATTTTTAGTTTTCCAAGTGATTTGCCAAAACCTGGAAGGTATGGGTGAGTACGGTTCGGTTTGAGAGTCAAACCGCAAACCAAACAGTTATCCCTTGATTTGAAATATCTTGAACAAAACCAAACCGAACCAAATACCATCGTATGATTCGGTTTAGAGGTTTAAACAGTTCAATTTAGTCGGTTTGGATCGATTTGTGCCTATTTTAAAAAGTTGTCTCTTTGCGAACCTATTATTGAATCCAAATGTTATTCCATATTGAAGTTATAGTTTTCTTCTAAATTGCACATAACGTTGTTACATTCGATAACTAATTACTCGTATTATTATGTGGTTTAAATATTTGTTTAAGACATATGTTAAGAATGAAAAAATATACAAGACATATCGATAACAAGACTTTTGTGTTATAACTGCTTTCATAATTTATTTTTTTTTAAGATTTTGTTTATCTAGATTTGCTTAGTACTGTGTATATAAAAATTATGAATGAATGTCGTCACCAAAAATATATTAGTATATTGTAGGTCGGTTCGGTTCTGTTTGTGATCGATTTTGAAAAAGTGAACCGTAAATAGAATCGAACCGAGGTCGGTTTGAGAAATGTGAAATTGAATTATTAAGATCTTTGGACTATTTGAATTGGATTGGTTCGGTTTGATCAATTTGAGTGGTTTGGATCGGTTTGAATAGTTTGATGCTCACCCCTACCGGAAGGGATGGGCCTGGAGTGCGCTATTGTTATCTATTAGTACCGGACTCCATCCATTCTAAAATGTCAGTTTCTTCAATTAATCTTTGAATGAAAAAATCATACATTAAAATTATACATTTCAATGATAACTTAAATTACATTCGGTTGAGTAGTGAGATTGGCTTCACTAGTTGAAAGAGCATCTCTTGAACATGCTAATGTAAGATTCGAGTTTTACCAAAGCGGAACATGCTAATTTAGTATTCTGAGTTTCACTAAAGCCGAAAGACTGCCCTTCATGCCACCTCCCTCCTATTAATTAGCCAGAAAAAAAAGGAAAAAGGAAAAAAGGAAAAAAGAAAAAAAAAGGGGGAGGAAGAAGAAGTCAAGTGTGCTCAAAATCTGAATACAAGAATTTTCCTTGTTTTCAATAATGGCACAATATTAGAAAGCCCAAACTATAAAACCTTGTAGAGTATTGACTCTCAAAATAAGTGCAACCAATAAGTTAGGCTA